>VZTI01005567.1:576132-622462 GCA_013397865.1 Struthidea cinerea
CAAAAAAAAAAAAAAAAAAGGACCTGGAACCTTTATATTCTACCTCCGATAAATGGTACAGATAGGGAAGAGAGGGATCAGTGACCTGAAACCTTAGATCCTTTCATTTATTTTCATTTCACAAAAGGCAGAAGACATTCTATCCTGTTTGTTCACGATCTGTGCATCCGGCGCAGTTGGGGAGACAGAGCTCTCTTGGTTGGGTGAAGGCATTTTTTGCCTCATTTGTGTTTCACAGCCGTGGGATTTTTGGTTTAATTTGTCCCCAGCTACTGCTGTCCTGCGGGGCGATGAGCAGTGATAGCCATCAGTGCAGAGGTGTGAGAGCCCTTTGCTCCTCTCGGTGGAGGGAACTTCAGTTTGCGGGAGTGTTTGGGTGTCCCGCGGGCTGGGCTGGGGGGTGTGTGGGCACAGCGCTGATCAGCACCTTCCAGGCGGTGTTCTGTCCGTGGATCCATTCCATCACCGTTTAAAAAACACTCGCGGGTCCCCCAGGAGGTTACAACCCCCCTGTTTTATAAACCCCGATAACTCTCCAGGCTGCAGCGGGGGGGCTCTGGGTGCGGACACCCTGCGCGAGGGGCAGGGCACAGGGACATCGCCCCCCAGCCCTGGGCGCTGGGGCAGTGACAGCCTCCTGAGGGCTCGCCCGGGCTTCAGCGGGGTTTAGCTCAGAACTCCCGTGAGACAGGAGGTTTCGGGGCTTCACAGAGCTTGGGTTTGCTAGCGGGGTCAGGAGGACCAAGGAGGGAAGGTAAGGGAAGGGAGTGGAAGAGGGGCTGTGACACGGGGCCGGGTGTGACCTCCTCATGCCATGGGCGCTCTGGGGACAGACGTCACGCCCCGCACAGATGTGATTTTTGGGTGGTGCAGAGAAAGCGAGGAGCTGAGGCAAATGGGTGTCTGCTTCCTGGGGCCACTCCAGCCGGGCTGATGGGCCCTGCAGCCCCCACCTTCTGCTCGAGCCGGAGCTTCCCTGGGATGCCAGTGGACCTGCCCACGGAGAGCACATTACAGCTGTCTAGACATCAGCCGCACTCCATCCTGCCAGAGATTTCATTTGTGGTAGAAGTGGGCTCTGTTCCATGAGGAGGTGTAATATGTGTGGAAAATATTATTATAGCAAAATAGCCTCCTTTAATTGACTCTAAATTTTGCAGGACTCCTTCCTAGGTTTGGGTAATCCAGTGCTCTCCAGAATTAATGGCTGACATAGCACTTCTCCGGGTTTGGCAGCCTGACAGCTAATTTAGAACTCCCTAAACTCATTTCACTAATGACTCCCATTTGTTCTATCTGAAAGCCTGGAAACAAATGCAAAATACCAGTGCCATTGTCCCATCTTTAGCAAGTCATTCTTTCCCCTCAGTATTTCTGGCACCTTAACAGCAAGCTGCCTTGGGAAATCTGATTAACCCTTTCCCTTCCTGGAGTAGCTTAAATCAATTTTGATGCCTCTCCTGGGAAGAGCAGGAGTAAAAAACTAAACTCATTGTGGCTGGAAGGCTCAGAATTTATCTGCAAGAAAGATAAGAGACGTAGTCCAAACAGCAATTTGGATTTGTGAAATATCGCTGTGTTTCCACAATTTTTCCACGTGTATTTCCAAGCTGCCTTTCTTCCCAGGAACAGGTGCGTGCAAGGGTTTGTCTGTCGGTGCAGCCCCAAATCCCGCATGAGCTGGGATCTGCTTTGTAATTTATTGTGCTGAACCATCAGGATGGCTGTTTCCCATTTAACCGACGTACCGCTGCCTCCAGTCTCTTCCCATTACAGTTTTGACATCGCGACAAGACAAATAAATTTTTTAAAAGACCTTTTATCTTCTAAACCATTTATTTTCACTTACTTAGCCCGGGGGCAGAGCTGACCTCAGCGTAGGGGATGATCATTCACCATGGCAGCTGCACAGTCATATGGGTCCTGGGGACTGGCCTGAGCCGAGCAGCCTTCGCTGTCCAGCTGCTGTGTTGTGGCTCTGGGCTCTTCCCTTCTTGCCCAACAATCCCTGAGAGCTGTACTATTTCTGTGTTCCTTAAAACACCTCCCCTTTCCGTCTGCAGTGGGGCAGTGGTGAAGCTGTCCCTTGAAACCGGTTGAGGGGATGAGCTGAAGCTCCAGGTGGCTCAGGGCTTTGCTGACCCTTGCATGAGGCAGGAGCTGGGGCTGGGGATGGGCAGGAACTGGGGCTGGGGATGGGCAGGAGCTGGGGTTGGGGCCAGGGCAGGAGCTGGGGTTGGGGATCCCAGCTCGCTCCGGGCAGCGAGGGGTCTTGGCTGCCCTCACCTTCCTGGTGGCCCTGAAAGGTTCCATTTGGAACACACGGTCAGCATCTTATACAAACCATCTGTACACTGAAGACATTTTTAGTTTTTATTCTGCCATAGTCTGTGCCTGTGCCAGGGTGGGGAAAAGCCTTGCTTAGGCAGGATGAGAAGTTTAAGAAAAATCCGAGCCTTTTGCTTTTTGATTCATGACAAACATATTTTGAACAATGTATTTGTTGCCAATTTCCTTTACTTTTGATTTTGGTAGCTGCTGTCCTGAGCTCCTGCTGCAACCACCTTCACACATGAAGTCCAGTCTCTCCAGCCCTTGTTTTGTACCTGAAGTAACAGCAAAACCTGTTGTTTATTTTACCTCTGACACTACACTGATTTTGGATTTCCTTACTTTTGGATCTTGAGATAGCTTAAAGAGCCTTGACTTTCATGGGAAAAAAAAAGAATCTCCTTTTAACTCTGTGTCCAAACTTCAGGTCTCCATAAGCACTGACCAGGGTTTTGAAAGCATAGGCCTGTCTGTCAGCAAATATTAGGGACCCAGAAATAACAAGCAGAGGTAATTTAGAGATCTGCTGATAATTTGTCATTTTTAATTTCTATGTGGAGTGGAAAGTGAGCTACAAAGTGAAAAATCTTTATTTTCATGCAAGTCATAAAAAGGTTTTTGTTAACAGTTTGTGTGTATATAATTCTGCACTGTGATTTAAGTGTTCCCATTAGAAATGCAGAATAGGAAATAGGATCCCATCTGTGAGCAATTTAAGAGGAAGTGAGACAATGGAGTCGATTGCTGCTTCAGTTTAGATAATCAATACAAATATTATTAGTATAGTGATTTATCTTCTTAGACACTTTATGAAAATGTGAATGCCAGACCCTGAAGACAGGTCAATATGATGCTATCTGTTCCTGCCTTGCTGTGTTTGTGGTGCTTTCCCATGAAGGTCAAACAGCTGCTTTGTTAAATGTTCTTCCCTGGCTCTGATGAAATAACACAGAAACAAACTTAGGGCTTTCCTTTCTCCTCCGTGGCTCTGGACACGCACTGTGCATGTCAGTATGGTGATTACTGCTACCTGAAATCCATACTGGGCACTGCTGGGGGGCCCTGGGAGGTGATCTTTAGGGTCTCTTCCAACCCAAACCATTCTGTGATTCTATGGTGAACTTCTGGCATGATTTTAAATGTATTTCTAGGCCAGGAGTGATTCTGTGCACAAATGCTGAGAGCTTCTCAACTCCTTTGGGTTGACTGCAGTCATTCTGTGTTGGTGTCGGTTATCAAACATTGTTTTGTGCCCTCTGAGGTTTTCTCATGTCTAAGCATTTGGCCAGTCATTCCTTAATTCAAGTTGGTTCTTGGGGTGCAATTAAAAGTACCCTGCAAACAGGCTAGTCTACATTTCCAAAAGGGTTTTTAATTGCTTTTACTTCGGAGAGGAAGGGAAGAAAACATTGTCAACAAATGGTCTTGTACATTTTGCTTTGGGTGAACATCCCCGTGCATGATGTCAAGTGGCCAAAGAGATTTTTTCCTTCATAAGAAACATTTGGAAGAAATGAGAAATGTCAAGAACCCTTTTAAGAACTGCCTAATTAAAGACAGGATGGGAAATGCAAAACTGGGTGTGAAGATTACACTTCTGCTTGAAGGTACCGTGGAACCTCACTCAGCTGTTGTTTGAGATTCCTGAAGTCAGCTTCCTGGAGACTTCACGGTGGTGTTGGCATTGGCCACATCACTCACCTGGAGCATCTCCTGCCCCACTTTGCCGTTTGGGGTGGTGGGACACTGGGGCTGGACCCTCCAGACACTGCAGACAGAAGGACCTTTGTTCCTCACGGATAAGGAAGTGGTGTGGATTTCATCATCTCAGTGTCCTCGTGTGTCCCTCCCTCAGCCCAGAACCCGGTTACCCCGTTCCCTCAGCTCGTGGTGTGCCAGCAGGATAAAAGCTTTGCAGATGGAGAGATGCTCAGGAGACAGTGGTAATGGAGACCACACTGGTAGCCTGGTTAGAAGTAATTATTTGGTGCTTTTAAGATGCTGTGAGACCGTTCCTGTTTTCAGGTTGGGGTTTCCTCAAGAAAGGTGTTAAATTCATAAAAAAAATAAGGCACTTCAGTCCCTCGGATTTCACCTCAGCTCTCTGAAAAACCAGATAGTCAGGAATTTCCGCAGCTGCAAGGTGGAGCACAGCAAACATTAACAACGCCAGTAGCACTGCGTGGCCGCCTGCAAGAACAGGGAAGTGCCCGGGCCATACAGAATGGCAGAAAGGTGAAAAATAATGGAGCTGTGAAGAGGAGAAACTGCTGATGCCTGACGCTCAGAAATCTGGAAGAGCCCAAAAAGGGAGCTGAAAATACCCCCCAAAAATGACTATCTGTGGCTTGAACGAAATAGTGTCCGATCAGCATTCAGAAACCGCTGAATCCAGGCCGTTCCAATACTGGCATTTTCCAGACTGCTTGCCAGTCGGATGCAGAGGAGAACACGTGTAGAGCGTCTGCGGTCTCAGTGCTCACAAGAAGTGGAAGGCGAGCTGGAAGTAAAGGCAGTGAGAAGTCCCTCTAAAAAAGGAAAAACACCTACTTTTCTGCCAGTGAGGAAGAGTGGGGCTACTGGGGCTCAAGGGAGACGGTCACGTGGCTGCACTCTGCGAGCATCCCTCCTAATGAGCTGTGCCAGCAACAAGTAGTGCCCACTTTGGTCCCTGAGGAACTTTCAGTATTTTCTGACTGCCCGTAACAGACAATTCATGCTTTTACGGTGACCTAGGAGCTGAGACCTTCTCAATGTATCCTGAGCTTTGTGTCCCTGAGCTGTGCTGGAGCTGCCCTGGGGATGTGTCTGACCTTTGCTGATGCTGCCTGGGGTGGTTGAGCTTGGAGCATGACTGGGTAGTGCTCACATTGTTACTGCCGTTGTCGCTGCGAGCTGAAACGTGTGCTCAGAGGCCTTCTCCTCTGCTGCATTTGCAGCTGCCAGAAAAGGTGCCTTTCTTCCCAAAGCAATATGAACAAACCCCTGCCATCCGCTGTGACCCTGCTGCCTCCCAGCTGTGACAAGTTTGGGTCTTCTCCAGCAGTGATGGCAGCCGTGCTGGCTGGAAGGGCCTGGCCCCGGGTAGCACTGTGGAGAGGAGTCCTCGTTCTCAGCTGCTCTGGCCTCATCCCAAAGCTGGGCTGGTGGGGCAGGGAAGGAGTGGCTGTTGCTCCTGAGCAGCTCGATGGCGACGGGAGCCTTTGGCGTTCGGCCGTATGGTGGGTGCCACGCTTGGGATCCTGGCTTCCAGCTGGTGTGCTTTGGTTTATACCTGATGTGTTCAAGTGCTTTTGGAAGGACGAGGAGAAGAGGAAATGGCTGTTTGAATGTGAGGGGAGCTGTAGCATCAGGGGATGCCGCCCACAGCCTCTGGAGGCAGAGAAGACCTCATTGTAGAGAAGCACCAGGGAAGGGCTAGGAATAGGATGGCAAGTAAGTGCCAGATAAATCTAAAAAATAATGTCCAGGTGTCCCCAGCGCTTGGCCAGGGACAGCTGCAAGGCTCACAACTTGCAGGGGTGAGTGCTGAAGCAGGCTGGGGAGTGCTTTGGGCTCCTGGTTTCAAATCACATGTTGTGTTGAGTTAGAGGCGAACACCGCAGCTCCCGAAAGCTGGTCTTGTCCCGTTGGGATCAGTGATGTAGTCCCAGGTTCCAGGGCCGAAGGAACTTGCCTGAAGGTAACTGCAGTATAAATCCCAAGTAAGGTTTCTGCCGGCTGCATGGAGGAATCACAGGGCTGGATCTCTGTTACAGCCAAGGCTTGATTATCCTTTTTCCTACACTCCTGAAACTCCACCGACTTCAACAGAGCCGTTCCTGGAGCTCCTGTGTGAGACTGAAAGGAGATTAAGTGCCCAGCAGTGCTTCCCATTCCTCCTGTGTCTTGCACCTTTGTTCAGACCTTGCATTTCAAACCATTTTAGCCGGTGGGAGGCAAATCAAAGCTGTTAGGTTTGAGCCGGTGACAATGGCCTGGTGCTGTGTGGTGTGCCCAGCCCCTTGCCTTTGTGCAAGGTTTGTGATTCTTGCCTTTATTTCATTTGCTTCGGCATCTGCATTTGTAACCGTTTTTTTCAAGTGAAGTTTCTGACTGGTGAGTCATTAGGAGTAAATAGGCAAAAGGATATTGACTTTACACCTACTAATTTGGGGGTGCTAACAAGCACATGCAAGAGCTTTATAGTCACCGGATAAATTGTCCCACCTGGGGGGGCTGGAGGAGGGGAGATAAAAAGCATTACAAAGACCCAGCACTTTTGTTTCTAGCGCCTAGCCTTGGCTGTTCCTGCTGCTGCTGGGGTGGACGTTTGATGGTCACCGCTGCTGGAACCCGTTCCGAGCTCCCCCAGCATTTTCAGCAGGGACACCTTTAGAGCTGTGTGGGCACGGGGCTGGGATCCTAACGATGGGCTGCTAAATGAGTTCGCTCGGACATGAGGTGCCCCTTACAGGGGCTGGGGGAAGAACCCCTCGTTCCTGCGGTGTGAGTCAGGCTGTGCGGTGCTGCACCCGGGCTGTGCTCGCAAGGGGAGTTGGAGACACAGCACGGCTCGAGCACAGCCGTGGAGGTTCTGACAGCGGCAGCCCAGCAGTGTGGGATGGAGCTGCAGCCCAGCAGTGTGGGATGGATGCCTGCTGGCAAACAGGACTCGCTGTGGCTGCAAGGGCACCAGAGGCTCGTGGCCAGGGGCAGCTCACACTGCTGAGGTCAGTGCTGAGTCCTGCTGGGACCCGAGTCAGCTGCAGATGTGTCGGTCCCTCTCCAGCCATGCCTGTGGCACAGTAGCTGCCACCCTTGGGTGTCACCGGCCCAGAGAGTGACCTCTTGCAGGGGAGCTGGAGCTCAGCTAAGGAGTGATGGTCCCTGGCCCTGATGGCCCTGCTGAGCTGGGTGACCTCTCAAGAGCCTTGTCAGCCTGAATTATTGTTTTGGTGCGTGTCTTTTGACACTGATTGTCAGAACAGAACTGTCAGGTAAAGCTGTCGGTGATCCCTGGCTCTGAAGGCAGTGATTTTCCTTTGGACGCATTCAGTGGGACCCTGAGGAAGTGACTTTTGTGGTTTGTCCCCGTTTGAGATTTTTAAGGATTTGCATTACTTAAAAAATTGGAGATAGACAAAGTTTTTCATTCTCCCCCTTTAGTCCTTCTGCCCTTTCCCCCAGCTTGGGGTGACCCACTTACGTGGGAAGGATGATACCATCTGCACGAGGGTGCGTGAGCTGTAGTTTATCTTAGAAGGTGTGTGCTGGGGAGGGGAGAGGCACACTGTGTACCGTGTGAGGACCAGCTGTCACCTCTGCTCCTCTCTGGACGCGAGTCTGGTTTGCAGCGTGCTCGGAACGGAAGGCAGCAGTCACCACTGGTGTATCCCATGTCAGGCTCTCGCTCTGTGGCTGTGACTTCAGCCTCACCCCTTCTCCTCCTCCATGCCTGACCTGGCTGCAGCCAATATCTGTCTCTCAGCAGGAGGAATCTGAGGAAATGCAGCAAACTTCAGCTCCTGGGGCTAAATTGTTGTGTTCTCTAACAGCAAACTGTGTTGAACTAATTGGCAACCAGCTTTAAACGTACCCCAGTCAAGCAAATGCATTGATTTATTTTTTCCTCTCTTGCCGAGCACTAAGCAGCTTCCAGCTTGGTTTCCTCCCCAAGAAGTGGATAACTCATCTATTGTGTAGTAAAACTGATGGGCAGTGTTGACTTCTATACAATCCTTTCAGTATGCTTAGGGAGGAAGGAGTTCTTATGCTTCTATGAATGTTTGACCACTTAAAAAAAAGCAAAAAAAAAAAAAAGCCCAACCCAAAACCACACACAACAACAAAAGATGATCCATTTTCTCTGGATGTCTTTGAAAGAAGCTTAGTTTAGAGACAGACTGGAGAGAAAGGCTATTGATTTTGTTTGACCTCCAAAGAGACTGCGGTCAGTATATTTTCCCTGTTGGAAGTGGTTCAGGGCTCTGAATTTCCATGTCAGCGTTTGTATTCTGAAGTGCACTGAAGTTTTTGCTGCTTCTTCAATAAATAGCAAGCTGTAGGGAAAGGTAATGCTGGTGTAAATTTGTTTCCCTCTGGATCTGCCCTTCCTTTCTTTTTCTTTCCTATGTAGCTTGGTCGTGTTGCTGATGAAGCATTCACAATCTTTTTCATTGAATGCTGTGCAGGTTCGTGGGTTACGCTGAGACTACAAGCATAGTTTTGTAATCCCCCTCTTGCTTTTCCCAGGGCTGAGCCATGTCCTTTCCCAACCTCTTGCCTTCAACAGCAAGGAGCAAGATGCCTTCCTGCATAGAGTAATAAATGCTCTAAAAACTGCCATCCTCTCCTCTCAATTTTTGCGGAGGAAAACTTTCCTGATTTTTGCGTAGTCTCCTGAAGTGAAACAGATTATTCTGTCTGGGGGCTCAGTTGTGCTGGAAGTGCTCTGCTTGGTACAGGTCTGTGTAGATGTTCTTGTAAAATGGCTCATGACAACGGATGTGCCCTTCCTCTGGCAGCTGCCTATCAAAGGATGGCTTCCAGGGGTGGCAAGCTGTGGGATAAATTGATTGTCAGGTCTAAAGGAGCCTCCTGGAGCTCCCTGTGAGATGAGCAGTGCCAGTAGGAATCTCTCCATGCCGAGGTGTCAGCTGTGTTATCTCCTCCTCATTTAACGAAGTGCTTCATGTGGTGTGGTTTTGGGTTGTGTGCTTCCACCTGCTTGGCCACAAGTTCAGCGCAGGCAGTTTGCTGCTGTCAGCACATCAAAGGGCAGCCTGATAAAGCTGCCACAGCGTAATCAAGTCATGTAGAGAGTAGCTGATGGTGGGTACCAGCTGCTGAGCTCCCCTGTTGGCCTTGCCAGCATGAGCTTCATTTCTAACCCGCATGGACAGAGGCTCCTCGTGGAATCCCCCTTTAGAGGAAGGGTTGGTCTTCCTGCCACTGCCAGCCTCACCTCGCTTCTGGCTGTGTTCTGGGTCAGGGTGGAGGCAGCTGCTGCGGGTGTGTGAGCCCTGCAGCATGTGTGGGCTGCTGACAGCTGCATGGCATCAGTTTCTAACTTAAGCACTCCATCTCCCAGAGAGCGACAGCCCAATGCATCCCCAAAAATCAGTGAATGGCAGAGGATCTCTGTGTGCAGTCTGTGCCAAAACAGGCCGAGGCTGCAGCCTGTGTTGCATGAGTGACTCTACTGAGTCCCCCAGAGCAGGACTTTGAGGGTTCCCCAGAACCTTTCATTGCTGCCTGTAGCCCAAATCCCCCTCTCCCCACATCCGAATATTCAATTACGCTAACCCTTTGCAAATGGCTCGACAATCACCTCCGGGAGTGGTGAGAAGAGCGAGCTGGAACTGTTAAGCCTCTGCACAAACACGAAGGCAGGAGCTGATGGGCAGAGCTCCTGGGAGGGGGTGGATTTGCTCCCTGGATGCCCTGGCCCCGGGCAGGGTGTGAGGCTGCCCAGCAGTGCTCGCCCTGCAGCTGCCCACGGCTGGAGCTGCTGGAGGGGTTCCACGGGTGCTGCCACCGGCCTGTCCGGCCGCGCTGGGCACTCGCTGTCTCTCCTGGGTACTGCTGCTGCTAATCGTCCCTCGGCCACAGTCCCCAGGCCTTGTGTGGCAAGTGGTGTCCTCCTGCTTGCACCGGACCACTGGGTAGGACAGGGCAATGCAGAGCGGCTGCCATGGGACAATTTAGTAATATTTGTTACTAAATTAATACAATACTTATTATAATTATTGTATCAATTTATAATTTTTACTTATAATAATATTTCCAACTCAATACAATCAATATTATTCAATTAATGCAACATTCATCAACGTACTGCTTGCTTTGGGAGTAAGTAGTCCTGAGCTTGTGGTCTGAGCACAGACTGGGCTGTTTAGGTGCTGCCCGCCTCAAGGTCATCATGAAGCTTTGTTAATTAATAAGCAGAAAGTTTTGCCAGGGCCCTGAGCAGCAGGTGATGGGTCAGCTGAGCATGGTGCTGGAAGGACGGGTAATGGCAGGGAAAGCAGCAGTGCTCTGTGTTACCCTGGCTTCCATAGGGTGGTCAGCAGGACATTGTGATGATGGATCAGAAATATGACAATTTCTTGTTAGTGATCGACACCAAAAACTAAGAACATGTAGAAAAGCAAAGACGTCCTTGTGTTTCAAGTGCCTGTAATCTGCTTCTCAGAGCTGGGTACCAGAATATCCCTTTGATTCTCAAAGGTAATTGCACCTCTTAATTAGCTGGAGAAAAAATTCCCGCAGCCTGAGATCTTGCTATATAAATTATAATTAACCCCTTGGCACTGGAAGTTGAGATTTCCTGCCCCCGAGCACAAATGCAAAACGCATTAGCAGCACTTGACGTCAGGCACTCTGCCCAGGGGTCAGGCTGCTCCCCGAAATGCGGCTGCGCTTCCCAGGGCAGCAGGGAAATGGCAAGGAAGCCATGGGAACCCAAGGGGAAGCACTGAATACGCCATCTGAGGGTGTTTGACCTGCTTTCTTTGCAGAGCTGCAAATGTCCCAACAGGAAGGACAACGCAGAAAAAAACAAACCCAGCCCCGGGAAGAGCTGGGAGCGAGGAGAGGGCGAGGGTTTGTGAGGCGACATGGCCGGGTGCCCCGCCGTGAGAACGGCGCTGGCGCTGCCGCCCCACACACCTCCAGCCCCACCATTGTCTGGTGCCAGACACACTTGGCTGTGCCTGTTGTGTGCAGGGCTGGGCCACCCACTGCTGTCATTCACCAGCATCCTGCCTTTGTGTCTCCTTTTCATCGCGCCTCTTGGGGGATGAGCGTTAACTCCTCACACCGGAGGTGACCTGTGGTGAAGCGCCAGGTTGGGCAGCTGGCGGCAGCGAGGTGACAGCCCGGCTGGGGCTGGGGGTGGGGGCTGTCTGCACCTGGGAGGCTTCCCTGCCCGCTCCCCTCATCCACGCTGCGACCTCGGAGGAGGGCCAGGCCTGCTGGCACCTGGAAAGCCACTCCACACAACCACAGAGCGGTTCAGTTTGGAAAGGACTTTAAAGGCCAGGTAGTTCCCCACCGGGAGCTTGTGCTGAAGCTCCTCAGTCCGTGTGAGCTGGTTCCTTTGCTCCTTTGGGGCCCTGGATGGAGAAGTGGCTCCCTTTTGGCGTAGGTCAGGCTGCAGCTTTGTGCCGGGCTGTGAAGCCCTTGGAGAAGGTGCTGTAGGCCAAGGGCTGTCTCTTGTCCCACGGCTGTGGTGTGTCCCTGGGTCCCTCTGTCTCGGTGGCACTGGCCACGAGTGTCCCAGCAGTGGTTGCTGAGCTCAGGTGGGGTGGCTTGGTCACCTCGGCAGGGTTCAAAGGTGGCTTCGTCCTCCTGTGCCAAAGGTGGCAGCAGCCTGGCCCTCGGGCTTGGCACGCAGATGTGGCCAGCAGGGCAGCCTGCAAATATTTCAGGTCTGTGTAGGAGCAGGGGTGGGGAATTCCCTGTGCACCCCAAAGGTTGTGGAGGGAGATAAAAGGAGGAGAGCGAGGAGGTGTCCTGGCGGGGAGGAGGGATGCGCTCGCTGGCGTGGGGCAGCCAGTGCTGGAGGGAGGGTTTGTGCTCTGTCTGTGTGTCTGCAGATTCTCAGATTCTCTTCTCTATGTGCTGACTGCAGAGCTGATCAAAGAGTGCTCCAAGCTGAGTGAGCTCTGCCAGTCCGAGTTGGGATGGGCGTGGGCTGGACACCGACCCTGCCCATGTGGCAGCCGCCACCTCAAGGGATCTTTTGCCGTGCAGGTCCTTGGGGCCACCCCTGCAGGGTGGGGAGAGGAGGGCAGGATGCTCCAGCAGGGTGAGGACAGGAAGAGTGGAGAGAAATTTGGATGGAAACATGGGGCTGAGTCTGAGCTTTAAAGGTGGTCTGGGTCTCTAGATAAACTGTGATAAATAGCAAATAATATGATAAAATACAGATTTTGCACTGTCAATGCTGCTTCTTTAAACTCAGAAAGCCCCCTCAAAAAAGCTATTGGAGATTTTACCTCTTTTCTTCGCTGCTCTTGTTTATAATGTTACAGATGAGGACTGGCTTAGTTCTGTACTTGATTTACTTTTCATGGTAAGATTTAACATGGGATCTGCTTTTCTTTATCCAAACACTTACGGGTTGAATGCAGAATTATATTTGAGATTTTTAAAGTACCTTTATTAAAACATAAAACTAATTTTACAGTTCTGACAGGTCTTATTTAAATACCCAGTGCCAGATGCCTTTTGTCCCAAATGACTCCAGGAAAGAAAAAAAAAGACTTTTAAAACTTCTCATGCAATTAAAATGCAGTAAAAGGGAAGTATATAGTCTTACATATGCTGAGGACTAGGGGTAACAGTTTAAGAGAAGTCCCGTGATAAATGTTTCCAAAAATAAATATGTGAAACCAAAGGTGCTAAAGGGAGGGTTAATGTGATACCCGAATTTTGTTGGTTGTTGCGTTATTTCTGTTGCTCCTGCCCTGAGAATAGTTGCAAGAACCGTGCTACGTCTGTAGGGAGAAACCTCTCCAAAGGGGCTGGTGCAGAGGACTTTCCCCCAAGGTCCTTCCCTGGAGGCACTCTCCAGGGCGCAGCTGGTTCCAGGTGTGTCCCCAGCTGCTGTAGAAGATCAGTCCTTGCCCACCTCTTAACCCTGACCCCAAAACAGTCACACTCTCTCGTGCCCTCTCACCCAAGGGTGACGATTTTCTGTACCTCATTTAGTCATAAGTTATCTTTTATTTGGCAAAGGGAGCTTCAGCAGCGCAAGCATTACGAAGTCAGGTACCTCTGAAACTGTGTTTGAGACCATTTCTAAGAGCAAACCCTGCTTAAAACCTTAAAGCAGAGAGGAATTTTCCCCCTGTGCCAGAATATTTTATTCTGGTAGGTTGTGCTGCTGCCTCTGCTCCTCTCTGGGTTCCAGAGCCACAAGAATCCCACTGAAAACACCAGAGCATCCTGCAACTTTATTTTCAGCATATTTTTCACTTGCTGGAAGAAGAGAAGGTTACAATGAGTCCCTTTGAGAAAATGCATAAACACACTTATATTCTGATTCATAAAATGAATTATCCTAATTTCAGCTTTTATTGGTGCAGAATAAGAACCCTGCTTGGTAGAACTTAACATCTTTGTGTATGAGGCACGTCTGATAATCTTAATTCAACCAATCCTGCAGATGCTTGGCACATTTCTCCCGATTAGCCCCGTTCTGGAGCACTCACAAACACAACAGCGCAGCCTGGATGGGCTGACTTCTGGAGTGCTGGAACCACCTGGGGGCTGCTGTGTGGGAGAGATTTATGTGTTTGGGACTCCTCGGTAAGACGAGATGGTGCTGCTGACATCACACCCACTTCACGCCTAGGGATGAGCAGCCAGCCAGCAGCTGGCCCGAGGGAGGTGGGCACTGCTGCAGGGTCCCCGTGCTCTGTCCTGTGCTCCTGGGCACACACAGAGCAGCTCTGCAGGGGCAAGAGAGCACATGGGCTTCCCGGGCTCCTCATCCTCTCCTTATTGTTATTTTTGTGTACATCAGTGTTTTTACTGGGTCCAGCTGAGACTGGGAACAAGAGAGTCAAAATAACTTCGTCAGGGTTTGCTGTTGCAGTAATTCTAACCCTCTGCGGGGACGGGAAGGGTTCAGGCTCTCTCCAGACCTGAGAGACTCCGGCGCTCTGGATGCGACTCGGCGAGGAGCTCAGGGCCAGGTTCTGAGCTCGTTGTCTGCTGGGCTCGACTGTGTCAGTAGGAGCTTATTCAAATGAGAGTGATCAAAGACATCAGGGTTTGGCCCTTTATTTTTCATTTTAGGTGCTTTTTCAAGCATAACAGATCTTCTGAACTTTTTTGAGGCTCGTCCTTCAGTAATTCCAGACCCAGAGACTGGCAGCTTGTCAAGCAGTTCTCCTGCCTCTGTAGAAATACTGTCCACTTGAGCTGTGTTTGGAGGCAGCAAGACACCCTGGTGAGATAGAGGAATTTCTGTGCTAACATTCTGAACGTTTCTCTTTCCAGGCTTATTTCTGAGTCATGGCAAGTTTGCAGGTGGCAAGTTCAGGGCAGAATTTGTTCACAGCTGTCCCCGCCCAGGCGTTTTTACAGCACACAACCTACCCGCCTCCCCTTTTACTCAATCTTGTCTAGATAAGCTTATTCACCATCGCTGAAGCAACTGCCAAAATGTTTTTAGTGTCTCTTATGGTGAATTACGTATAAAACATCTGCAAGAGGTCAAGTCTGATTTCCCACTGCTTAATCCTGTTTTCTTAGATGTACAAAAGGGTGCAAAAGGCTCCATGTTAGAATGACAGTATTTTACATTTATTTTTCACATGGCTAAGGGATGACCAACCTCTGGGTAGTGCAGGCTTGGGCCGGTAATATGCTGCTTATAGCTCAGATGGGGTTTTTGTGTATGTATGTGTTTGTTTGTTTTGTTTTTCACAGAATTACAGATTCAGGGATTTACTAAAGTTTTATTTAAATTGGACAAAAATCTCTTAGACCTACCTTGGTGTTTATTCTGGTCTGATTCTGGTCTTACATGTGCCCTACTGTCAAACAATTTTCACATGTGTGGGCTAATAAGAGACCTCAAATTAGCACATTTTCATTTAAGCTTCTCCCAAGATGTGGTGAGTAGAGTGAGGTTGTAGGGACTATGTTTGGAAGCTTTGCCATCCTACAGGAGCCTGGGCTCCTATAGGGAGTTTGGGGAAGAGGACTTGTGTGTTTTAGAAATTCCTTTTTACCTTGATAGTGCCATTCTGGCATAAACAGCACATCTCTACACGGTGGGGAGGCAGAATCTGCCCGAGACGGTCCCTGCGGTGCCTGGGGAACACGAGCAGCTCAGCATCATCCCCTGGGTGTGTTTTGTTAGCCACTGCTGAACTGGTAGGGAAACTTTTTGGGTGGGCATCCCTACAGGGAGGAGTTCTGTAATGGTCCAGGCCAGGCTGGACAGGGCTTAGTGCAACCTGGTCTAGCGGAAGGTGTCCCTGCCCGAGGGGTTGGGGCTGGCTGAGCTTGAAAATCTCTTCCAACCCAACCATTCTGTGACTGCATGTTTCTATGAACGGGGTGTCAGGCTTAAATATTGGAGAGTGATATTAAATAGTGGAGACTGATACTAAATAATGTGAGAGTGATACTTTATGACCTGACCATGCCGCGCACGCTGTGGGGTTAACTGCAGCACAGCGTGTCCTGCCTGCACAGCTGGCCCGGGCTGGGCACTCAGGCTGGTGTGCTTGGCACCAGCACGGAGCTTTCTGCGTGTCTTGGCCCCGTGTGCTGTAGACGAGCCCAGGGAGTGCCAGGGGACAGCTCAGTGTGCTGGCCGCGGCACAGGAGCCTCCCTGGTGTGAGGCGCTGGTTTGTGAGCGGGAGCGCCCGAAAGCATCGCCCGGAGCCTGAAGCTCCCATCAGCTGCTGCAGAGGCGGAACCCCGAGGGAGGGTGCCGGGAAGGGGGGCTGGGAACCCCGAGGGAGGGTGCCGGGAAGGGGTCTGGGCGCTGTGCTGGGACCCTGCTCCTCTGCCCGTGCCGCGGGGCCGGAGCGCAGCGCCCGTGGGGCAGCCGTCCCCAGAGCCGTGTCCGCGCTGTGCTCCCACCCGGCAGGCGCTGACCCTGAAGCCGTGTAGGGTCTTTATCAGCACTCGAGGGACTTCCGATGTGTGTGAAGTCCTTTGTGTGGAAGTGTTTACAGGATCAGGTTGCTGTAGTGTAAGTGCCTTTGAGGTCTTTGCTGCATTACAGATTTTCTTCTGATGTCTCCCATGCAAATATTTAACCTGTCTGGTTCCTGAGAGCTACCGAGGCTGTTCTGCGGGTGGCAGGTTGTGTCTGCAGCCTGTCCTTTGTTCACGCAGAGCCCTCGGTCCTGCCTCCCCTCCCACCCCGTGATGGGGCAGGAAAACGTGCTCGGGGCTCGGCACTCGCTGTGTGTGCTGATGCTCTGAGCGGCTTACACACCCCAAAAAGCCTTTGTCCCCAGGTGCAACAGTTAGGGTGCTGGCCGAGTGAAAGGTACAGCGTTTAAAGAAATCCTCATTTAGAGTAACAGCACCTTTAAACACCTGGGTCCGGACTGGGAGCTGCTCCCTGGGCAGCCCCTGCACTGACACCCAGCACTTCCCTGCCCCGTGCAAAGCGGTGGCTTAAAACAGAAAATATCTGGAGCCTGGGCCTTGGAGCTGCTCCTACCCCACGAATATCCCTTTCAATAACCTGACGTGCATATGCTGTGCTCAGGACAGACAGGATGAGCTCAGTGCAGTGGTATGTGGGTCAGCGCTCTGCCCTCCCGAGCACCAGCCTCACTGATTGGGGTGGTTACTCCTAATTTGCACCTGAATATTTGAGAAGGGAGTTGGGTTCTGTGGATTGTAACTATTAAATAGCACAAAGTTTGCAGGACTATGCAAGTGTGCAGACAAAACTTAGGGATGCAGCCTGGATTCCCTCACAGCCTGCAGGCTTCATTAGACCCTCCAGACTTTACCTAATTTTGGTGTTATTCCCTCGTCATTACATCATGACTGTGGAGTCAGGGTCATTCTCTCCTATGTTGTGGTCATGGAAGGGATTCACGTGGTTTTGGTAGGGGTAGGCAGTGTTTGAACAGGTTTCAACTATTCTAAGCACTGTTGCCCGTGCTGGGAGTCTCAGGAGAAGATTCAGTTTCAGCAGAGGGTGGATTTTACTCTCCGAGCATCAGATGTGATACGTGCCCTGTGAGCGATGGGAATGTCCTGGTTCACAGCACCGGGGTAACAAACTGGGAGAGCTGCTCTCTGTCCCAGGTGCTGTGCTCCCAGCTCAGGTGTCAGTGCATCCTCTTCCTTCACTGGAAACGGTTTCAAGCCTGAGAATGGTTTCCCTGACTGTTTCAGAAAAAGAAGTGCAACAAAAGCAACAAAGTCTTGGTCCCCTCTGAGACTCTTTTTCCCTGAAATCTGATGTAGCTGGCTGGCTGCAAGGTGCCTGTGGACAGTGTAAGCAGCTGTGTTCCTCCTCCCTGTGGCTCCTTTTGCAGGGGTTTCACCTGCAAAAAACCCAAACCAGTGGAAAGACCTGAAGTACCCAGTCCTTCTGCATCCTTCTTGTGTTTTCCCCTTTATCTCTTTCTTTATCTGGAACTGAGGATTTTGTGATGGGTACTTGTAAACCTTACGAGGTGTCCTCTCTCTCCTCTCTTTCCCTGTGCTTTTCTGGCTCCTGTCCTCCCACTCCCAGGAAATATCTGAAAGATAATTTGGCATATTTTCTGCTACCTTCACATATCTCCCTGACTTCATGTTTTCTTAGCTGGTAGATAGCTTTTCAGCATATATATATATGTAATCCTTTTCACCTAGACTTGTGAGGAATTCCAGTCTCTTCCAGTGGGAGTTTTCAGGAAGGTTTAGGTTAAATGGGCCAATAAGGCAAAACATGTAGCCGGAGATCTCACCCTCTAAAGACATCTTTTCTCTTTCGCTCTTTTTTTTATTCCCCTGGAAAATATATCAGAATATCTAGCTGTCAAAGAATTTAAACAATAACACCTGATCTGAAGATTGGAGTACAGGGCCTTTGAAAACAAAGATTGTAATCTCTGTGTGGTGTGTGCAGGGACAGATGGAGCTGGAGGTCAGGTGTGCTGAGCAGCACAGCGCTGTGGGATGCTGCTCCAGCACGGTGGGGCTCCTCTCACCTGAGCTCTCCTGGACATTCTCTTGGGTTTTCCCCAGCACTTCCATTGTGCCATGGCATATTTATCTCAGGACAGGACACATTCCAAGTCCAGTTTGAATTAATGTAAAATGTGTTGGTGGTGGCTGAGCTTTGCTCCTGCTGTGTGTGAGTGGGGTGGGAGACACGAGCAGCCCCTCGTGCTGGGTCAGCCCCCACCCCCCAGGAGCTCTTGTTGTAACCTTCAGGGCTGGGATTCATCCCAGAGGATTTTAGATGCGTTGTTTCAGGTGCCTGTCCCTCCTCCTGCGAGGATTTAGGGAGATGCCTGTTGCACAAAGAAGCCTCAGCTCTCAGGGGTGCTGAAGCCAAGTGGGTGATAACCCACCCTAAAGCCACACTGATCTCCCTTGTAGAAAAGGGGGTCAGGGATCCCTAGAAATAAGAAGATGTTTCCAATGCCTTAAGACTCAGATTTTCCAGAGGTGGGAACCTCTGTGAGGCTCTGGCCTGTCCTAGGGCAGCTCAGGTTGCAGCAGGGATCAGACACCCTCTGCTGAACCGCCTTCCCCGTGCTCCCGCTCCTCGGCACTGGGTGCACGATGGTCCCTGGGGGTTTTAGGCTGTCCCTCAGGGCTCTGGGACGGAGGCTGCTGTGTTCACCAGCACGAAGGTCTCACTGGCTGCCTGCTTATCCTCTGCTGCTCGGGCTGTGCCGTGGCACTCGCCCAGGAGGGATCTCAGCGCCACCATAACCTTTGCAGCCCGCAGGAAAGGTGACTTCCATTTAGTTCTAAATTATGACATTATTTTATTAGATCTTTAAACTTTATTTAAATTTTTTATTTAAAAAGGGGGAGGAAGGTATCATATTTTAATTAGTAGCGGTGCCAAAGGAGTCCTAGATTAATTATTTGAAATCACTCCATCCAGA
Source organism: Struthidea cinerea (assembly GCA_013397865.1). Lineage (NCBI taxonomy): Eukaryota > Metazoa > Chordata > Aves > Passeriformes > Corcoracidae > Struthidea > Struthidea cinerea. The sequence continues at coordinate 595,054 of VZTI01005567.1, forward strand.
TGGTTTTAATTTTCACAGCAGGGAACCGGCATCTTTTTAAGGTGATATTTTTCAAATTAAAATCAGCTTGGATATTACTCATACTGGCTGCAGAGCGAGGGGGTGGGGAACACGAGCCAGCGTGCCCCGTGTTTGTCCATCTGAGCAGGGGCTGCCAGCGGGGACCTGCGTCAGAGGGGTGTGAGCTGCCGGCTGCGCAGCGGGACCACGGCTCACAGCTCTCGTGCTGGAGGGTTTTGTCGGTGCTAGCTCCTACTCTGGCTGGCCAGAGCCTGTGTCTGACGCTCAGAGTTGCTCTCAGCAGGTTTTCACTCTCAGCTGCAGTGGACAGGGGATGCCGTGCAGCTCAGAGGGAGCTGTGCTGTCCTGTCCTTGCCTGCATGGAGCCCTCACCTGACCCTGTGCTGGGCAGCCCTGCACCAGCTTTCGTGCCTGGCTGGTTTGGCCCCTGCAGATCTGTGGGCAGCTCCTTGGTGCTCTGGGTGTTGGCCATGGCTCCTGGACCAGGCTTTGCTGGCTCCACGACCCTCACTCGTGTGCTGGCTGCTGGTCTCCCTCTCTGAGGCTGACCTCCATCCCCTGCTCATGTGAGGAGAAGCCCTTCCAAAGTCACCTCTTTAAAGGCAGACAGTCCCACCTTTGCTGTTCCCTTGCCTGTTAGTGCTGCATTGCAGCTGAGCAGCCTCCCTGAGCTTCCTGGGCACTGACGGAGTTGTAACCGTGCTGGTCAGCCTGCCCTTGAGGAGCTGTCCCTGGCCCTGTGCCATCATCCCCTCCCGGCTGGCTCACCTTGATATCCTTACTCTGATGGGTTATTTCTGGCTCGTGGCTCTTCCTCACAGAGTGGTCACAGGTTTGGTACTGCCTTGGCAGGTGAGGGGACAGAGTGGGCAGCACCCCGTTGTTGCTCGCAGGCTGCTCCCCATCACAGATGGCCAAACCCATGATGTGTTTCTGAAAAACTTCCATAAATATCCATATCTGTGCATGATTGCAAGTAATATCCTGCTGTAATACAGGCATTATCCCACTTGCTGTCAGAAAGGAGTTATAATTTAAATATCCCCTGTGATAACAGGTTTAACAAATATATCTAAATAAATGTAAGCAGCTAGTAACTGGAAACCCCTGAACTTACAGATGTGACTGAGCTGCAAGGGGAAAACTGTTTAGGGCCCTTGTGAGTTAAAGGTTTGTGATATTTGCACTGCTGCAGAAGCCAAAAGCTGACTTTACAAGTGGGAAAAATATTAATGTGTTTAAATGAAACAAACTCCTATTTCTATCCCCCTGGTAAATCCTTACAATGAACATATTTGCTCTTAGAGGGCTTTAAAGTTTGAAATATGAATGCCAAAAAGAATGTGACTTTTTGCAGCACAGATCAAACATTCTGCAGAGTTTGGCAAAAGCTGTATTTCTATGGCGAGGCTCAGGACTCACAGGCGTGAGTATTTCCAGAGCAGGAGCGCGGAGCTGCACTTGCTGACACTCACACATTCTTGCATTGTGTTTCAACCATGTCTCCTCTCTCCCCCTCCACGTCGGAGATGGATCTGAACCAAAATGTCCCGTCTGCCTCTTCCTGCCTCTCCGGGGAAATTCCTGGAATCCGAATCTTGAGCATGACTGGAATTAGTGTTTAGATTAGAGATGGAATAAAAGGCTGAATTTGGATCTGTCTGGGTTTTTGAGATGATGATGAGGATGATGGGACGCTGCTCATCTGGGTGCGGCCTGGCCCCTTCTGCAGGTACAGCTATGTCAGAGCAGGGGTTCATGGAGAGGCAGCAGAAATCTGTCCTCTACCCTGGCTCCTGGGGATGCTGCAACCCAGCTCTGACATCAGTAACCTGCAAGACACTGAGATTGGCCACATTTCCCCCAGCTAGAGCAGGAGACCTGGAGCTGGACTGCCAGAAAGCAATTTGTGACCTCTTGGAAGCACAGCCAGGCATGGAGGACATCTGCAGGGTGGATGCGCATCAGACAGAACAAGCAGTGCCAAATTTCTCCCTGCTAGATGTTGTGGTGACCTTCAGGAGATCACTGGGATGTTTTGCACTGGACTGTGCGGCTGAACCACTTCTGTGCGGTGTTTGAGGGCTGCTGGCTCTGGGGAAAGGATTTCCTTTCTCGTCATGCTAATCTTTCATCTTCATGAGAATAAAGTCCATGTTCTCACCCTCCAGGAGCCCTCCTGCAGCACGAAGGAGAGCGTTGTCATTGGAACAGGCTGCCCAGGGCAGTGGTGGCATCACCATCCCTGGATGTGACACTTGGGGACAGGGTGTGGTGGTGGCCACAGCAGTGCTGGGGGAGTGGTTGGACCTGATGGTCTTAGAGGTTTCTTCCGACATAAGCAGTTCTCCGGTTCTGTCAGCACTGGGCTGACGTTGCTGATGAGGTGGTGGGGTTGGTGTGGACAGACGGAGCCCACACGTGTGCTGGTCGTTCTGTGCTAAACCAGCTCTAAATCCGGAATCTCTGTGTGGGAGTGAGCGGAGAGGTGCCAGCCCTGCCCCGCACCAAGCCGCGAGCGCGGCCGCTGGGTGTCCCTGGGGCTGTCCCCGTGCAGAGCACCCAGCGTGGTGGGGGCCAGCCGGACAGCGGGACAGGGCCCTGGGGAGCTCTGCACCCTGGGACCTCATGGGACCACGTTGGTAAATGCTTTCTTTTCTTCTTCCTTTCCAAGCCCAGCTTCTAGTGGAAACAGACACTTTTGGCAGTCAAGTCCGGATCAAAGGGAAGGAGACAGATTTCTACCTTTGCATGAACAGGAAAGGCAAGCTAGTGGGGAAGGTAAGTGTTTCCTATTAATTCGTTTGTAACCTGAGTGTTACCTTTAGCAGCCTCCTCACGGCTGTAACGACGTGTTCGAGCTTCGCCTGTCAGCCTCAAATGAGAAGCAGGACTGGGGATGTGGGGTGTGCAGGGCAGCTCTCGCTGTCCCAGGTGCTCTCCTGAGCATTCTCCAGAGCCTCCCCAGGTGTCAGACGAGCCCTGCAGCCTCACGGGGCTCTGCAGTGGTGCTGCAGGTGTGGACGGGGCCGTGCCTCACGTCAGATGTCACCTCCGCATCCCAGTGCCACGGCCACCTCCACGACACCTTCCTCACCCCATCTCTCTTTGGGGGGATATTCAAGTATGAATTTCCGCCAGAATTCCTTTTGGGAGAAATTCAGAATAGAAGGGCGAGCAGAGCACTGTGCTGGTGGTTCGTGCTGGGCAGAGAAGGCTCCTTCCTGGCAGCCAGGAGCCAGGGAATGGTGTGGCACAGCCAGGGCTGGAACCTGAACATCCTGCCAGGCTGGGCCTCCCGCTGCCAGCGTTACAGGAGTGTTTTACTGCCCCCCCAAAAGAAGCATGTAACAAATTACAGCGTGTTCACCCCTCCAGCTTATCTTCTGTGCTGAAGTAGTATTTTTTGTGTATTGACTTGTTTTTGTAATTCATACAGTCCTTCTGTATTGTTGGCAAAGCTGGGGGCTTGTCAGCCAGGCACAGGCTTGTGCAAGGCTGAAGTGCCACCAAAAAACAAACGTCAAATAAAATACTCCAGCCTTCAAACCTCTGCTGCACTCACTTTGCACCACCAGGAATCCAAATCTAGCACCTTTGTGGCTGTGAAAAAGGGAAGCTGAGTTTTGTTTTGAGTCAAGGCAGTGAAAGCCATGCTCCCAAACAGAAACCAGAAACCAAATGGCTCTGATGAAAAATTATTTACTATTGTGGTCCCAGGAGTGACACTGCCTTCCCTGGAGGATCCCTCCCGCCTCCCACTTGTGTTTCCTTGGGCAGCAGATGCTCTATGGAGGCTCAGCCCAGGTTGTTTGCTGCCAGCCAGGGCCCTATGCCTGACCTGCTTTGGAGCTGCCTGTAAAGCAGGAGGGATCCAGGGCACTGCTTAAAATCAGGGAGAAATGGAAATCAGTGCTCCGGGAGGGCTGGAGCAAAGCAGCCAACTCTCTCTGCTTCCTGCACTTGTGCCACCGCCCTGCATGAGACCCCACTGTTTGGTCTTGGACAGGGAAATTAAGAGTTTTAACTGGATTTACACCACGGATGCTTTTGAAGGTTGCACTGGACACAAACCTGCCTTTGATTTTTTTGTGCCTTAATTTTCCATCCTTTAAACGTGAGCATGACGTTTTCCTCTGAAATGTTACAAGGATAATTTTGTTAATGTCTATGAGGTGCTGATACCAGTCATGGAGACCTTGGAAACACTCAGATGGGGTAAAATGAGCACAAAATCTTACCTTTTTCTTCAGCAGACCTTGCCCCAGGTGGGTCAGCAGTGGCACAGGGCAGCCCACAGCCTGTCCTGTTTGGCACTGAGTGTCCAGGAGCATCCTGGCAAAGTCAGCACCTGTTTTTGCAAACATGCAGTATATTGGTGTGTAATTAAGGCTCATCCCTTGATTTGGCCCACTGGGCACTGAGGCAGGACAGTTCTTCAGCCTGTCACCTTTCAGATGTTTTTTTGTGCATGACAAACACTGGTGAGTTCCAAGGACTGCTAGTTTCTCTGATGTGGCCTTTCTGTAATTGCTCTTTGACCAGTTCTTTGAGGGCACTCAATTTGTTCTTCTCCAGGGGCCATTGACTCACTCAAACAGGATTGTTGGTTTTCCAGGACAATTTCAGGGTGACGAGTGCTGTCATGGCCCCCATTAAAAATCCACTTCTAGTTTTGCTCCCCACTGGGATAGCAGGTCTCTTAGTTTTGCTCCCCCCTGGGATAGCAGCGTGAGCCTTTTCCTTTTTCCCCCCAGTGTGCTTTCCATAGTGTCGAGGTGGCCAAGGCTTTGTTACAGAGAATAAGTAAGTCTGTTCTCATAAGTACTGCTGCCTGCCCACCCCGGCCCCTGACGAGTTCCCGGAGCAGCCGACCTGGGCCGGGGGACGCGGCGTTGGAAGGAAAATGCTCCAGACGTGTTGCCCATATTAACAGCTTCTCATGAGCAAAAAAAGAAAACAATAGCATGTCTTCTTGATACCAGGGAGTGTGGTTTTAATTAGTGTCATAGCTTCAGCTCTCCTTGTGGCAAGAGTTTGCGGGAATGCTTTTTAGCCTGAATGCTCTAAACAGCTAGTAAACCCCAAGGAAAACATGAGATAAAAGTTACGCCTGGGCTTATACAAATATTTAAGTTCAGTCTGGGGGTGGAGGGGAACGAAGCCCACGAAGTGATTGTTCCATGGTTGTCCTGCTATGTTCGTTTGGCAGGAGAGGAGCCATGGGTCCAACCCGGGCCTTTTTCCCTGCTCGTTTCCTATTGCCTGACACTGCGTAATCCCCAGCAAGACCAGCACATGCCATCTGGCTTTGTTCTCCTCCTCACTCAGCAGTTTTGGATCCCCCCCAGCTGAAAACCTGCTTTGAGTTTAGTCCCTTTTGTGTCCCATAATCACCTACAGAGAGCACCACGGTCAGGAGCAGGTTGTTGTTGTTGTTCTCAGCCAGAACTGGTGATGAGCACAAGAGCTCCAGAGATGGACAGCTTTTCCCCACCTCGGAGCTGGTTGTGTTGCAGGGAAGCAGATTAACCCCCTGGGGGTGAGAAGAGCAGCCTCTGTGTGTTTATATTTATTTCTGATAACTGCAGCCCCACCAGAGTTTCCCAGCAGAGCCATCTGATGGAGCCTGCTCAGGAGCCCCAAACCTTGGGGGTTTTGCCTCTCTCAGGCGTTGTGTGTGTGTGCTTTCACAGCCAGCAGTGACCAAAGGGCTCGGAGCTGTTTTGGGCAGGCTCTGACTCTGTGTAACAGCAGCTGCTGGGGTGCCTGGCACTCTGTGATGCTTTGGAAAACTGCAGACAGGGGAGGTGTTGTACAGCAGTGACTTCTCTGTTAAAGGTGAGCAGCACCTGGGAAAACAGACTGGAATGTGTTCTTTGTGGATTCTTGGTGTTGTGTTGAAGAAGGCCCAAGAAACATGATTTTATCTCTTTTTACTTCTGCCCATATGTTTCTTTGCCTGTGGGTTTTTGGTGCTACATAAAAATTGTAGGTCCTGAGTTTTCTGGTCTTCCTGGAGTTTTCTGTAGACCACTGAAATTTATTATAAAATAAAGAATGGTTTGGGTTGGGAGGGACCTTGAAGATCATCTTGTTCCACCCCTGCCCTGGGCAGGGACACCTCCCACTGTCCCAGGCCCCATCTAGCCTGGCCCTGGAATCTTGCAGGGATCCAGGGGCAGCCACAGCTTCTCTGGGCACCCTGTGCCAGGGCCCTCAAAGTAAAGAATTTCTTTCCTATATCTGGTATAAATTTACCTACTTTTGGTTAAAACCATTACTCCTTGTCCTATTGCAACAGGTCCTGCTAAAAGGTTCGTCCCCATCTCTTTTTAACCTCTTCTAAGTACTGAAAGGCTGAAATAAGTTCTTCCTAGAGCCCCCTCTTCTCCAGGCTTTATGGTAGAATCATACTACAAGGAGAGAGATTACAATAAGAAAATTCATAACAAGAATGCCAGCCGCTTTTCTGAGAAACTTTTTTGTCTTTTTAAAAAAATTATTAGTCCTGTTTATTTATCTCAGGATTCTTACAAGCACGGGGGAAGAGCACTCTGAAAGGTGCAGTTCTTCTTCCAAGGAGAGGCACGATGTGACTTGTCCGCTTGTGACAAGGCACAAGGCACAAAGCCATCTAGAACACAGGAACTCTGAATCCTGGCAGTAATTCAGTGCTAGGGGCAAAGAGGAGCTGATGGTCTCTTTGGAGGAGCTCTTGAGCGTCTAACTGGTTCTCCTGGGGAGTCCTTCTGTGGTTCTTCTCTCTGCCTCAGCTCCTCTGATCTCGGGCGCTGAGATAAGGCCATCAGTGAAGTGGAGATCTCATGTTTGCTGAAGGCTGGCAGAGGTAAGTCTTTGAAGTCTCCCGGAGCGAGGAATGGCAGCCTGGGCTGAGCAGGTGGCTCTTAGCGGAGCTTGGCTCCAGCTGCTCTTGCTGAGCCTGTCCTCACAGCACATCCAGGCTCTCTAGACCTGCAGGATGCTGCAGAGATTGCCTTTCCCTGCCTGTCCCGTCCTCTGGCAGGAGAGCATTGGCAGTCAGGGCTCTCTGTGAAGCCTGACCCTTCACACGATGGCCAGAGCCTGCCCCTCCTTTAGGCACGGCCGGGGCTGGGGGCGGCTGCAAGGGGGGCAGGGCAGAGCAGCTCCTGACCCCTGGCACTGTCTGCAGGGAGCTCCCTGTGGTTCCCTGACATCCACCCGTGGCATGAGGCACTCTGGTCAGTGCTGCTGGTCAGTGCTGGTGCTCAGGCTGCAGCGGGTGTCCATGGGGAGGGTATTTCACACTCCCACCTTCTTTCAAAAATCCGCGGTGATCTGGTGTCCACACACCCTCAAAATCATTGTAGTATAGGGGCATTGTTTTTGTGAAAGCATTTTAATGAGTTTAATTTTATTCCTCCGTTCCCTGAGCTGAATGTGAGCAGTGTGGAGAAGCTGTCTGGTGACGGGTGGGGAGCTGTGGGCAGCTGGGTGGCTGAGGCAGAGCTCCAGACTGGTGACAGAAAATTTGGGTGCCTCCTGGGGACATGTCCCCTCTGCAGCACTGGAGCCCTCCCAGCACTCCGAACGAGCAGTGCTGGGCTTTGGTGCCCGAGCACAGTCCAGCTCCCGAAAAAAGCTGTGCAAAGCGTGGCTGTGCCAGGGGCATGTCCTTGGTGCAGGGGGCAGGAGGTGGCACAGTTGTGCTGGCCACCAGGGCCTCTCCCCAGCCCTGACCAGCATCACTGTGCTGGTGCCACTGACAGCAGAGACCTGCCTCTCAGACACAGCATTTTTCCGGGTGTGATATCTTCTTTCCAAGCCAATATGTTTCTTAATGTTACCAGAAAGTTGCTAATACCATATGGCAAGGCTCTCTGTATTTTTGCAGGACAACAAACAAATTGTTGCTAGATGCCAGACTGCTCTGGCAGAGCTTTATCACTGATGCCTGCCAGCAGTAGCCTTTAGGGGATAGTAATAATTCGGGGTTGTTTACATTACAGCTTTAAAATAGGGGTTTTCTTGAAGCATGTGTGTGTTTAGTCAGGAAAGTTGGCTAAAAAACTGTGACAGCATCAAAGACTGAAGGTGTCCAGTGTGGCCTGTAAATGTGCTCTTGGCCTCTGTAACTCCTCTGGCCCCCACGGGAGAAGGAGCAGTTGTGTCACAGGAGCTGGGGGCTTCAGTGGGATCCACCCTTTGTGGGGCAAGGAGACACCAGGGGATTCTCCAAAGCCTTTTTGCTGCACCTGGAGCAGATTTTCATCAGCTGGCTTTGGTTGAGAGTGAGGCGAAGCTTTCTAGAAAAGCTGTCTTTGAAAAGCTGCTGGTGGAGAACCAGTTCCTCACTGCAGGGCCGGGGGCTGAGACAAGAACACTCGGGGTGAGCCCCGAGCCTGGTGCCCTTTGCACGCCCCAGTCCTGCGTGGCATTTGGGTGCCAGCGTCCCTGGCAGAACCAGGGCCATCCCGGGAGCCAGCGGTGCTGCAAGGTGCCAGGAGGTGCCTGGGGAGGGCAGGGGCACCCGGGCTGTGCAGTTTGGAACTGATGCAGTAGATGAGGTGTTTGCCCTCCTCAGCTTGTGTATTTAAAACCACACGTAACTGCATCTTGGATTTGGGGCAGGACTCTCAGTTTCACGGGGTTTGATGCTTATCCAGAATTTTTCCAGGAGCTGCACAGTATTCAGGTTGCTTGAAAGGGGCTTGTAAAACCTAACAATTTCTGGGGCTGAATGCTGAATTTGCAACATAAACGTGAGCAGGATTGGCGGGGCGTCGGGTTTAATAGCACGCGTTTTGTGGCTCTCTCTGTGACACGTTCAGCCATAAACCGTTCCAACTTGGCATCTCATGCGAAAGCAAAACTTGACATGGCTCTTGCTGGATCTCGCTCAGTTCTCGTTTCGAACTGTGGTCTGGGAAGTCACCTTTTAGCCATATGTGAACATCTCCAGTTAAGTTTCTCAGCACAGCCATAATTCTTCAAGTGTTTGCTCTGAAATAAAGCAAATGGTCCTTTTATTAAAAAAAAAAAAAATCTTCCTTATATTATTTTTATGATAAGGACTCGCAGTTGCTCTGCTGGGGATGTGAGCATTGTGTGTCCAGGCTGTGTCCGGTCACCAGAGAGCTGTGTAGCACCTTTACAGATTTATTGTGATTCCTCTTTAGGAAATGTCATGTTTCCTTTGGGTATTCCTAGGAAGCCCAGTTCTCTCTCAGACTGAGCTTTGCACAGTCAAGGTTCACCTGCAGACCAAGCTTGTAAGCTAGACCTCTGAATCTTTTCCTTATCCCGTGGCTGGAAGCTGTCTGTCCCCTTCCAGGGAAGAAAACCATCTTCTTGAAAGCTGTGTGATAATTTAATTTAATCCTTGCTGTGTCCAGGAAGCAAGTGTCACCATAAAGCTGCTGACATCCTGTCCCCTGTGTTTCGTGGTGGCTGCAGCTGTGTGTCCTGTTGGAATATTTCAGTTCCCTAAGGTTTAATGTTAATTAAAATTAGTGATGGGGATCCCTGAGCCCTGGTCACGCCTCGCCTTGTCTGGGTGGAGAGGGCGTGCTGCTGAACGCATCTGGCGCTGACAGTTATCAAGCTGGATTTAATTGCCTTCCTCAGAGCATCTCATCTCCTAAGTACAATTTGTTGTTGGTCTCTAGCATCTCTAAGATGAGGGTGATGTTTCTGCTGAGCATTCCTTAGCAAATACACTGAAGTATTTGCCTGCCAGAAGGAACAAAGCAGTGCAGCCCTGTCTCTCTCAAACGGAGGCAGCTGAGATCACGTTCAGGGGACTCCTGCTCTTCAAGGACTGTTTCTCCTTGGCTTGCAGTGTGGTTTTGGATAGGAGGTGAGAAAAAAGAGGCTATTTTTGCAGTGGAGAATAAAACCTGTGCTCCAACAGCAGCAAAATAGAGTCTATTTGATATGGCAGTTACAGAACTATTTTTAAGGTCAAGGAAAAGTAGATCTTGCTTAAATACGTTTTTGTTCTGGAGATTCTCTTACATTGTCTTTTGGATACCCAAAGACACGAAGTTCTCCTGAGGGAGGACAAGTCTCAAGCCTTGCATTTGCTGCATAGGGATGGAAGGTGGTCACTCACAGGCTGGAACAAATCTGAATGATCATTTTTTATGGATGGCCCTTGACTGGATGATGGATTTCTCTCTTCTTAGTAATGGAACTTGACATGAAGAGAACTAATGCCATCCTGCATACAAACAATGACCTTTATTGGTTCCAAATTCCCCCCATTTCAGCTTGCCCCAGGGAACGTGGTGTCACTACTGGAATGTTGGCTGGATGAGATTGCATTTGTTTGAAATGATAACTTACAAAGCCAGTGTGCATATTTGTTTAGTGTGAATAAATCTGGGACCAACCCAGGACTTGCTATGAGGTCAGCAACTGCTCCAGTCCCGTTATCCTGCTCCACTCATCATCTACACCTGATGTTTTAAACAATTTTTAAAGAAAAAATTTCTTATAGTGGCACAACTCTCTGTATCCCAGGATCACTGAGGTTGGAAAAGCCCTCCCAGCCCACTGAGTCCAAGCTGTGCCCGATCCCCACCTTGTCCCCAGCCCAGAGCACTGAGTGCCACCTCCAGCCCTTCCTTGGGCACCTCCAGGGATGGGCACTCCAAACCTCCCTGGGCAGTCCATTCCCATGTTTAACAAATTCCTCCTGATGTCCAGCCTGCACCTCCCCAAGGCTGAGTCTCTGTCCCCTCATCCTGTCGCTTGTTCCCAGGGCAAAGAGTGGCCCCCACCTTGCTACAATGATATATTGAATTTAGGCCTACATGAGATATGCTGCTGCTGCTGCTCTTCGATGGCTTCTACAGAAGGTTCAGGAGTGGCCCATGGAGGCTGGAAATGACTGCTGGAAAAGAGCTCCCAGCAAAGCCCAGCAGAGCCCCTCACCAGCAGGTTGTGCTTTGTACAGAGGGCTAAAAACCCCTTCCCATCCCTTAACATGTGTGGCTCCTCCCGGCTTACGTGTAACTGGACCTGGTGGGTGCAGGTAACGGGAGAGGCCATAGATCTGCTCAGATATCACACCTGAAATCTGCCTGGGGATCCAGACCTCCTGAAGAGCAGTAGCTTCCTGCTCCAGGAAACCTGCAGCTTTGACTTAAGTCTCCTACATTTTCTCTTGGTTTAATGAAGTTCATTTAAAAAGTAGTTGGTGTTTCTCTCATTAACTGTAAGTACATGCAGCTCTCTGCGGTGCAGTTAGGAATGTCTATCAAGCAAATGTGCATCTTTCCAGCTGAAGCCAACCTGGTTTGCCCTAATTCCGGCCGTGGCCACCCCGCTGCACTGTTGGCAGGAGCCGTGGCAGCGACGGAAGGAGCAGGTGAGGAGCCCTGTCCTGGTCTGACCTCAGCCCTGCCTGGTTCAGCCCCACAGGCACTCCTTTCATCCGTGCCCTCCTGTTCCTCCTGTGGCAGAGAGCTCTCCCAGGGCAATGTGAGGGTTACTGAACTTAGTTAGAAAAGTGGAATTTTGGAATGGAAGGTAGAAGGAAAGAAAAATTTTAAACTGTTCTCTTCCTTCCTTGGTTCCTGCAGCTTGTGTCTGGCCCAGACAGGCACAGGGCTCTGCCAAGCCTGGAAGTCCTGACCCACGCATGCAGGACCGTGCCCTTTTTCCCTGTTTTCGGGAGGGATGGGGTGTTCCCAGCGTGTGGGGGCAGCGTGGGCAGTGCTGCTTCAAACGGGGCCTCTGGATGGAGATGTGCCCTCCACGGAGCATCTCCTCCGCGTGGTTTTGTGTTACTTCCCCGCCTCGTGAATGCACTTAGATGTCCTGTACACGTAATTAACCTCTCTGCCGTGCTGGCAGACACTTTTATTGAACTGCCCATCATGACTCCTAAGTATTTTCCTCGGAGGATTGTGCAGGTTCAGAGGGCAGAGAGCTGGAGGAAACGCGCATGAGGCTGAGTGACTCTTGGCAGTTATGGATGCAGCTTCCCTGATTTACAGCCTGCTCTAGGAGCAGGAATGTGCATTTGGGTCAAGAGGTGTCTCTGTGGTCAGGATGCCTTGTCATAAATCCAGGATGCTGAGCATCAGGATGCTGCTGACGGATCTGTCCCGATAATGCCCATAAAGTGCACGGGGCTGGCTGAGCGCTCAGGCTCGCTGGTGTGAGCAGGTTCTGCCCAGCCCGGCACTGCGGGCTCTGGCAGGGCTGTGCTCAGCTCCTCATCGTGTTTTCTGAGCTGCCTTTAAAAGGGGTGTGTGTGTCAAGGGGGAGAGGGGGCAGCGCTAAAGCCGTGACACTGACACGGCTCCTGTATTGCCTCCTTCCACTTGGGATTTCCCGAGCCGTGTGGGGCGAGTCTGGAGGAGGCTCCGAGCATTGCCCCTCTGACTTTGAGCTGAGCTTGTGCAAAACTGCAGAGAAAGAACTTCCTGAGAGCCCCAGGTCCCTGGGCACGTGGTGGGTGAGCAGCTCTGGGGCTTCCAGGGGTTACCAGTGGCGCTGGGGGCACCAGCCCTTGGCCCTCAGCTGGGCACGCTTCAGGAGCAGCTCACGGGGACTGCTGGGCCCCGCTGCTCCTGAACACACAAGCCTTTCCTGCTGCCACTGCTGTGAAATTTAGGAGACACAGGGCAGGGTTTCTTCTGTACAGTGCACTGAGTGAACCTAACAGTGTTGGTGTCCGAGGGAACCGTTCAGCAGCCCTTTGAAATGATTGCTGAGCTCAGTGGGTGTGCTGAGCACCTGAGGGTGGCACGAAATCCAGCACGGTGGGGTGCCAGTGCTTGGGAACCCCCTCGGTCTGTCTGTCTGTCTGTCTGTCTGTGGAGGGGGAGAGAAGGGTGGGCACAGAAAGGGTCCATTTTCAGCGGTTTTCCTTGTAAAAGCCTCGGTGCGTGCCCCTCTTGGAAACCTTTGCCTAGAGTGGTAGCTTTCCTTCTCCGGGTGTTTTAGGAGGTGGGGGCTTGCTTCCCCCGCAGAGGGAGATGCTCTCCATTGTATGGAGGGCTGGTATCACCACAGTTTGACTTCGAGCCTGGGGGCTGAGCTGGCAGGAAGGTGATAATTGGACAGAGACTCAGCCCCCTCTCACTTGAAATGCGGAGGCTCGCTGTGCCCTGTGCCAAGCCAGCATTCCTGGGTTGTCACAGACGTGTTTGGTGGCGTTTGGGGTTTGTTGTTATTTGCAGCACATCACCAGCCGCTCACCCAGAGAGCTCCTAATTGCAGCAGCGCTTGAGGAGGGGAAGTGTTTTAACCCAAGCTTAGCTAACAGCAGCTTAATTTGTGCCCTGATCTTTGCAAACAGAGAAACTTTTCAGTCCTGGGGCTTCTCTCCCCGCTCTGCGGTGTCACCCGAGCTGCTCGCCCCAGCTCATTGTTGCTGTAAAAGCCGAGGGAAGTTTGGATTTGCCGGTGCCCACTGCGCCAGATTTGTGAAGCATAAATGAGAAAACCTGCCCTGGCCTCCCGTTCCCATAAAGAGCTGCTCAGGTGGCTCGGCGTGGCAGGCTGCTGGGGGAAGGCGGAGGCGGCTGCTGCACCTGCTGATGCTTTGGCTCGGGCTGGTGGCACAGAGCTGCCGCGAATTCCCCCTGAGCTGCAAGCTGTTCGTGGCAGGAATGCCTCGCTCCGAGGAGCGCTCCTGCTATGACAACAAAGAGCTCTTTGATCCTTTCCATTTGGAGAACTTAAAACGAGAAAGCCAAACTACAATAAGACCAAGTTGGGTCATAAAAAGGAGAGCAGGAGCACCAAAGCGCTCCGGAGTGTAATTGTAGAAGCAGCAAATGCTTTGGCACTTAATTCTGCTTTAGTGTCAGTTCAACATGTTTCACGTTTAGGACTGGAGAGCCCCTGGCCAAATGCTCTGCACAAACAATCCGGGGCTGCTCCTTGGGGAGCCCCGTGTGCTCGGAGAGCCCCTGGCCCAGCACAGCCCCTGCTGCCCTCAGCTGCCGGCCCACGGTGCAGAAACCCTCGGGATACCCTTTCCTGGAGGGTGAGCCTTGGGGGGATGCTGCTGAGATGACCCTGCTCTATAAAAACTCTGGCACCACTCAGGCCCCTGCCCTGGCACTGGGCAGTGACCCACGGCCACCGGGGCTGCTCCCAGCCCTTGTTCCAGGAGCTGCTCTGCTGGAGCCAGCCCTTGGAGCTGCTCTCCTTGGAGCTGTGCTTTCCCTTCGCTCTGCACAGACCTGGGCCACGCCCCAGGGGTTTCCCTGGAAAGTGGCATTTAGATCAGGCATCTTACAAGGCGTTTATCAGAAATTTGGCTAACAGATACCACACCTTCCCAAAGCTGCTGGGGTGTGTTTAACCAAAAAGTGCTCTGAATTATTTCTTTGCAAAGAACTGACCTGCAAGGTGGCACAGCCTCGTTGCATGGCCAGGCCCAACACCAGCAGTTTGGTGGTGGCTGGTCCCAGGTGCTGCCTTGCAGAGAGCCTTTGCAGGAGCAGGGCTGTGCCTCTGCTGTGTCCTGCTCTGAGCAGGGAGCGTGGCTGGAGCTGCTGCCAGTGGGAGGGTGAGGGCGAAAGGCAGGAGCACACACGTGGGGCACATGAAGCCCTCGCTCCTGCCCTGGGAGGGGACAGGGATGTGGGGCTGGGTGTGGGACCTCTCTGTCGTGTGGCCAGACCATCACCCTGGGCCAGGCGGCCCCTGTACAGCTCTGGGGCTTTCAAGAACTTCTTTATTGTAAGGAATCAGTTGAAAACATAAAGCTCCATGTTCTGGAGGGCGAGCGCTCCGCAGGGTGCATCCCTGCCAGCGCACCGTGTATGAAATGTGCCTTGGCAGCAGCTCCCGGCTGGCGTTGGTGACGCAGGGTGCAGCCCTGGGTCGTTTGCACCACGAGCTCCTGGGGAAGGGTGAGCCCGTGGCTGGAGCAGGGAGTGATGCTTGGCCAAAGCTGTCTCCCTTCCCTCTTTCACCCCCTCTCTTTGGAGGAGCGAGGGGAGGCCTGACAGACCCAAGGAGTGATTTGCTATGGCTTAAATAGGGAACTGGTTATATTTTAAGTGTTGGGCACCTGATGCTTAAAAATTATTGAAAATGCTTACAAATTGATTTTTCCCCTAATAGATTGCTGTGGGTACAGCTCTTCATGGTGTAGGTAACTTGTGTGAATGATTTATCCTGTTGGGGATTATAAGGGAAGCTGTAAAATGATCTTGTCAGTATTTGAAAATCACTTGTGTGTCTGTGACGTGTCTTAGCACATACAGGAATGCTCTGTTTGGGGAAGTGAGGTCCTTATCCTGATTTATCTCTAGGTACTTGTAAATGTTGCTGTAATTTCATGTTATCAAACCATTTAGCTCTTCCTCTTCCAGAACAAAGTTATTTTATCTCATACACCTTGTTTACTTCAAATTAGCCCTGAGGTTGGCCTGAAGTTGCACCTTGTTATTCCTCCACCTCCTGTCTCCGTCTTAGGCTCTGTCGGCAGATTTGAAGGTATAAGTAAATACTTTTTTGTTATTAATAGAATAAGTTCCCCCTCCTACACACGTTTTCTTTTCATTCCAGTCTTCATTTTCCGTGAAAAACTGACATTGCAGTACAAGCGGAAACCTCCCAAATTGCATGAAAAAGCCTTAATTCTCCTAGCAACAAGGTCAGGGCTCAAATCCAGTCCCTTTCCACGAGCATGGGGGGAACAACCCTTCCAATTACCTGCTCCCCCTGCGGTATGGATCCGGTCGGTTCACAGGCACCTGGGTTTGGGTGGATTTGAATCTCAGCCATGGTATTGTTTAAAAATTCTCCACTCACTGGGGAAGGGTTTGTAGTGGGCTGAGCCCTGAGAAACCTGGAGCTGGTTTTATGGCTTCCCATTGAAATCTGGTGGAACCCTGTGGTGTTGACTGATTTCCCCCTTTGCCACTCATGTGGCTTTGATCAAACCCAGGACTTGGAGAATGACACCCCCAGGAACTGGAACCACTGAGCTTTGCCCAGTTCTGCTGTTCATTAAAGCGTTTGTGAGCTTCCAGTTGTGGATGGTAAAATGAGGACCTTTGTGCCTATCCAGGATGGAGACTGCTGGTCCTGTGGCAGAGCCCCTGTGCAGGCCCTGGATTAGCAGAGTTGTTGCAAAAAGTGCCAGAATTTCCTTTGCCCTCTTAATGAGACCTTCCCTGGTGCCGAAAGCCTTGAGGCAGGAGGGTGCAGTGCTGACTTAGGGCAAACTTCACCTTCTGTCCCACGGATGGAACTGAAGCTCTGCCAAAGGCATTAAGTCCTGGAGGAATGGCTGGTCCTGGGGGCTGGTGCTGGACAAGCCATCCCGGCTTTCCTCTGTTGCTGCCCATGTGCCTCCAGCCTGGGTCGCCGTGCCTGATGGTTCCCCTCTCGTGGGTACGTGGGGCTCAGGGGTGCAGGGAAGCCTGTGCAGCACGGCCCGGAGGGGTTCCCTCCTGTTCCATGGTCCTTCCCACAAACTGCAGCAAGCTCCACAGTGATCGTGCAGCGCCAGGGATGGCTCCCCTGGAAGGGCAGGCTGAGCTGTCCCTGGGGAAGGGATGGGGACCACGCAGGGCTCGGCTCCTCGCCCCAGCGTCGTACCCAGAGGAGCCCCTGAGCAGAGCCGGGGCTGGGGGCTGAGCAGCTCACGCTGCTGCAGCTTTCCTGTCTCCCCTGGGACGTGATGGCTGAAATGGCTGAAGACTGAGAGGGTCTGGCAGTGTTTAGTTTGGGAGAGGAGACGTTAATAGTAGCATATGTAGGCCTGCAGTTCCAAAGACCTAATCTGATTTCAGTGAGAAGCTAAACTGGGCTATGATGGAAATCCCTCCTTTGGCTTTGCTGAGCGCTGAATGAAGTCCAGTGTGATGGTTCACATCTACTTATCCTGTATCTACTCCTTAATATCTTCTGATGCATAAATCAAAGTGCTGGTGCGCATGACACGTGACATTCTAGGTGCAGCACCAGTAACTCAGCAGTTACAGGGGAAACGTGTTCTGGCAGAAGGTTATGGGTGAGAAGCATTTCCTCTGTGCTGAAGGACTTGAAGATGCTGTTGTGATGCTGTCACTCCCTCCAGTGCTGTGTGTGCTGTGTGAGAGTCCTGAATGCAGAGATCCGTGTTCTGCCGTGTTCACAGCCCAGTTCTGGGTGTGGTAGTCTTGATCTCCAGGCTGAGCTGAGCCCAGTTTGCCAAAATGTCAAGCCAGTGGCTCCATGGGGAAAGGAGTCCCAGGGGGGTGCGCATTCAGCTGTGGGGTGGTTGGGGAGCAGCAGTCATGGTCAGAAACCTCCAGCTCAGTGCTAATCCTGGCTCCCTCTGCAAGCAGGAAAACACTTCAGGGACATGGCTTTCTCAGCCAGCTCTGGGTGGCTGCTTTCAGTCTGAGATGGGGGGACTGCGGAAGGGGAAGGGCTGTGCCCCCTGTGCCACCAGAAATGAAACCCTCTTCCAAACAAAAACCTCCCCCAGGAGAGCAGACCAGGCACTGGGGTGGCTGAGAACCATAGTGGCATCAGGGTGCCAGGGGGATGCCATCCCATCTGGGAACCATTCCGGGGTGGGAACAGCCCCTGCCCCTGCTGATGTCGCTCAGGGTTGGGAGTCAGAGCCAAGCCTGGGGTGTGCAAGGCCCCTCCAGAATAACCTCTGACTTCAGGGCTCTCCAGGGTCCCAGGGACCGGAGTGGGGCCGGGGACCTCAGTGGCTCCAGCACCTCTCTGGCTCCCCCCTGGAGCACCACGTGTGGTCCATCTGCCAGGGGCTGCACTGGGATGAGGTGGGGCAGGGTTTTCAAACTGCTGTGGAGGCTTAGACTGAGGCTTGTAATGATTTTAGTGGGATTTGGGTAGCTGTGGGTGCAAGCCCATAAGGTATTTCAGAAAACATCAGAAGTGAGGGCTGGAAGGGGAAACACTGATGTTTGGGCCGTGTGAGATTCTGGGGTTTGGGGTTTTTCTGACTAAGTATGATGTTTCCCTGGCACGAGTTCAATTCATCCTCTTTCCCTAATGGAAAAAAGCAAAGCTGGATGTCTTGCTTTGCTTGCAGTTGAAGGCACTGGACTGGATAAACGTAACTGCTGTCTTTGAAAAATTTTTCTCCCCTTGGATAAGAGCATTAAAGAAAAAGAAATTATGACCTCACGCTTTCATGCTTAAAAAAAAAAATAATTCTATTTCAGCTGATGCTTATTATGGCTCTTATTAACAATGTTTGAACCAAAAAAGAGGTCCAGATGTGATGATTTTATTTATGCCAAATTGCGTTTTGGTCACTGAGCTTGCATTTGGATAATTTATTTTTTCTTTTCTTTTTTTTTTTTCCTTTTTCAGCCTGATGGCACCAGTAAGGAGTGTGTCTTCATTGAAAAAGTCCTAGAAAACAACTACACGGCACTGATGTCTGCGAAATATTCGGGCTGGTATGTCGGATTCACCAAAAAAGGGAGGCCACGGAAAGGGCCCAAGACCCGGGAAAACCAGCAAGATGTACATTTTATGAAGAGGTATCCAAAGGGGCAAATGGAGATACAGAAACCTTTCAAGTACACAACAGTCACCAAGAGGACTAAGAGAATACGACCCACCAACCCCAGCTAAAACCAGACAAAAACAGTGTCACAATAAGAAACCACAAAAAGAAAAAAAAAAAAAAAAAACTGCACCAGAGGAATATTTTTACATTAAAAATAAGGAAGAAGCTCTATTTTTGTACATTGTGTTTAAAAAAAATAAAAATAAAAAAAATTAATAAAAGACTAGGTGGCAAATGCTGGGGAAAGCTGTTCGGGATTTATTGTGACTTGAAAAATGAAATGAACTGCTCTATTTAAATTGACTTCTTGTTGTTGATGACACACAGGTGCTTATTTTGCTTTTTTGGAAAGGACAACTTTTCAAGCATATCCCCAGAGGGAAAAAAAAAAAAAAGAATTATTAAAAATAAATAAATAGAACCAAAGAAAACCAAAGGTCTTTCCCAAAGTTACTGAGACCCTGCCCCGCCAAGTGCCGGTTTGCAGTAATCTATTTATTGCCTGCTGCCCCCCGGCCAGGACAGGCGGTGGGAGCTGCAGGGAGTGAGGCCCGTGGAGCTCTCGGCGCATCGATCCTCTGTAACCTTCCTGACGACATAGGGAGTCACGGCTCCGTGATCCTGCATCCTGCTCACTTCTGGAGAATGCTGCTAACTACATTCAAGTGACTACAAGATGACCTAGTACACCAATGATAAGGGAATATTTTAAAACCAGCTATATTATATATATTATATATATATAAGCTATTTATTTCACCTCTCTGTATATTGCAGTTCCATGAACCAAGTATTACTGCCTCAACAATTAAAAAAAAATTATTTAAAACATCTGTACATATTTTTGCTGTTCACACTTCTTTCCCCCCCCCGAGTAGTGGTTTTTTAATGCATATTTATCCTTTATGCGAGGCCAGCAGGAAATGTTCAGGGTAGTTTCCCCAGTATAAACTTCATTGCTGATTCTGTAGTTCCTCCTATTCCTTAACACCATCTTCCTCTTCCTCCCTGGTTGTTCCCACAAGAAGGATTCCCAGTGGGGTGATGGTGGGCTGAGTGTGAGGGAATCCACACCGGTGTTTTTCAAGAGCAGCACGTTTAATACTTTTCAGTCCAACGAATATTTCCTAAAGCTGAGGCCAAGCAGAAAGTGAACAGGAAAATGAGTATCTGACTGCATTAACACGTGCTTATGTGTGGCTTGTGTTTCCTTCATTAGAGGTTTTAGAGGGGCTGTTGCTTTCAGCTGTTTAATTCAATATTGTGCCTTTTAAACTTGCCCTCAGCCGGACAGATCCTTCTCCCTTGTCCTGCATGGTTCACCCAGCCCATGCAGTGACTTGCTTCCCTGGTCAGTCCAGTCAGCTTTTCTCCCAGGAATTCTGCACAGGATATGGGAGGTGTGAAGTGCCCCACAAGCAGAAAGTGGGGAAAAGAAAGCAAGATGAAATAACTGACCTCAGATTTTAGCTGGAATGGCAACGGAGCCCAAGTGGAGTTTTAAGGAGAAGCTCACTTGGCTTTTCCTTCTCTCTGTGTGCAGACATGGCTGCACTCCCTGGTTACAGCCAGGGCTGGAAATGCTCAAAGCCACTAAGAAAGCTTTTTCTTGTTAATCAGGAGAATGACTCTCCCCAGAACAAGCTTTCCCAAGATAACTTTGAGAGCTGCAGCCAAATCCTGCAGATCAAAGCTGTTTGGGAGATGGTGCAGATAAGCATGCAAGCTTGAGGATGCTTATCTGAACCAATCTCCAAACCTTGCAAGCCTAGAGAAAAATGAGCAGTGCTAAGCAGGGTCACTCCACGCTGCTCCAGGAGAAGCTGGGCAGCTGTGCAGGTGATGCCTCACCCCAGCGAAGCACGGGAGGTCACTCAACAGCCCCTGTCCCGGTGGATTACTGGGAGCTGCTCTCCTGGTGCACCTGGAGACAGGCACAGAAGCAGGACCCGGTGGTGGAA
This sequence comes from Struthidea cinerea, assembly GCA_013397865.1. Classification (NCBI taxonomy): domain Eukaryota; kingdom Metazoa; phylum Chordata; class Aves; order Passeriformes; family Corcoracidae; genus Struthidea; species Struthidea cinerea. Next base: position 615,538 of record VZTI01005567.1, read on the forward strand.
CTGGTTGGTGGGGGCTGGAAGGCTTTGCCAGCTTTGTCTTCAGATTGATTCATGTGGGAAGGATTTGGGGAAAGTTCAGAGGAGTGCTGGGGTGGAGGATTGGGAGCAGCTGGAGATTTGCTATTAGTACCTCTAAGAGGAGACACCCAGTTGATCTCCAGAGTGAGAAATGTTTTATGGGTGCCTCTTTTCTCCTTGAAATATTGCCATGGCCCATGGCCCTGATGGTTTCACTGCTAGAACGACAGGGCTTGTTTGCCATTGGGGAAATTCAAGGGGGTGGGAGCAGTAAAGGCTGGAGAAGTCTGGGCAGGAGGGATCTCCTCTGAGGCTGGGAGCAACCAGGGAGGATCTGCTCCCTCTCCCACAATGCCCGCTGAGTTTGGAGACTGGCACAGGGGAGTGAGGGGCTGTGCAATTGGTAGTTGGGGCCTCTGTCCCTCGTGTCAGTGGTTTACAAGAGTGTTTCCTGGACAGCAGTGGGACAGGTTCCTCAGGCTGTGAAAAGTCCGTGTGGTGAGGAGATGTGATGCTCACCTGGATTAGGTGACGCTGGAGGGACTTGTTGGCTGATGGTGCACATTAAGTGTTTGTGTTTGAACATCTGCTTTCAGGCTTTATTAACAACAAAAGCAGGGGCAAAGATGAGAAGAATTCGCACCAGGTCCCCTTCAGAGGACCTTCATGTTGGACAGAAGGGTGCTCTGGGTAGGAGAAGTTCAAGGAATGAACAGAAATAGGGGAAATCCATCCCGTGCCCAGTGAGGGACAGCCCTGTGCTTGGGGCAGTACAGGGTGCTCCTGCCCTGGGCAGTACTCGGTGTCGGGCCAGGGGCTGGTTGTAGGTGGCTGTCAACAGCCCCGCTGGACAGGTCCCTCTCTGACCTCCAGACCAGAGGAGTAACTTGTCTGTGGTGTTTAACCTCATTTTGTCCTTTCAGAAAGTCTTCGGTCGCCCTGAATACGAGCTGAGATTTCCCATGCAGGCTATTACATTTGATTTACTTTATAATTGAAGATTGTTAATGAGGATTTAATTGCTACTGTGGGATTCTCCTCAAGAGCGGGGGACGAAACGTGAGTGATGGCATTCATGTGTACAGAGCCCTGGGTGGGCACACTTTAACCAGTGCTCTGCTTAACTGGGTTTAATAAAAGCGTGTTGGAGCCTCAGAAGCACTGCTGGGTCTGTCACACCATTTCCACAGCTGAGATCAGAGAGTGGCACCGTCTGTTAACACCGGGGTTGGCTTTGTGGGGTGCAGCAGCCACTGAGTCCAGGAGGGAAACTTGGTGGGTCCAAGGAAGTTTTTTGAGCATGTTGCACAAACCAGAGCTGTTTGGTGAGACCTTCTGAGTGGGGCAGTGTCCCATGCTGTCCCTGTGAGGGTGAAGGGTCAGTGGTCACAGCTCAGCTAGGCTCAGTGTCTGGTCCCAGTAGGGTAAACCCTTCACCATGGTGCTGTTGTGCCTTGCCTGGGGCTTGCCACTGGCCAAGAAGACCAAGAGTGTCCTGGTCCCTGTGCAAGGTGTCTTCCAGCCCCCTGCCAACCTGCCCTGGCCCACAGAGCCGTCAGTGGGGCAGGTGACTGGGTTCACATCCCTGCAGCTGGAACCCCGAAGCTGGTGTGGCCTTTCCTGCTCAGCAGCAGGGTTGTTCCGTTCGGTGTTGATGCAAACGCAGGTGCCACGGCAGGCTCTGACCTGGGGCACCCCGACAGAGCCTGATCCACCCCTCTCGGCCAGCAGCTGGCTTTTGGCAACGCTCCTGCACAGCCCCGGGCCCGCTCAGTCACGCTCAGCCAACAGAAGGAAAAGGGTCCCACAAAGCAGGGCTATCCCGCTGGAAAACAGCTTTTCTCTGCTGTCCACTCTCGAGGCATTAAGCATCGTGGTTTGTGTCTGCTGCGAGGCAGAGCAGGTATATTCCTATGCATAATTTCCTGGTGCCGTGCCAAAGGGTGGAAGTTTATACTTAAGATTCACAACAGCTGTTTAAAGTGCCTCTGTCTCGTGCCAGCCATACCACCTGAATGGCCAAGGGATATATATAAAACTTCAATTATTTTTTGAATGTTTGTTGTTATTCATTTGGAGACAGATGAGAGGAGATTCCTCACAAATGATGTAACCTATGTAGACTGTTATTTCCAACAGTGTGAGCTGAAAAATTAGGGAGGAAAAACCAGGTCAAACTGAAACTTTTCTTTTTTTTTTCTTTTTAAGTGAGACAAAGTACTGAGTGGAGTGATTTGAGTTTACCAGAGACATTTAATTCACCCTATTAAGGATTTCTTTAATTTCTTTAAATATATGTGATTTCATAGGGGAAAAAAAGAAATAGAAGCTTCACTTTGAAAGTAGGAAACAATTATGTGATGTGTAAAATGTCTCCCCTGCCTATTTGTCGGTTGAAACTGATTTGAGCCCCCCACTGAAACGCCAATCCTATGGCAGTTTGCAGTTTCTTTGGCAAAAGCTGCCTCTCTCCACTCACTGAGGCCCTGGATGGAGCCTCTTCCGGAGCCCCCCGATGGGTGCAGAGCCCAAACCTCCTCCCTGCCCTACCCATTTGTGCTGCCCTCCTTCTGCCCCCCCCGTTATCAGAGGCTGAATCCTGGCTGATGGGGACAAAGCTCAGGACACCATTCCCTTTCTCCTGTGGCATTTTAAGCTTGCAGTGCCTGTGTTAAGGTGCCAGCCCAAGCAGATCTGCACTGTGAGCGTCCTCCACAGAGTCCCTGTCCCTCAGCAAGGCCTGGCACATACTGGGGGCTCCGTGGCCATCAGGACCTGTGAATTTAGTGGTTACTGGCACAGACAAGCCAAGTTGTGTGCTCTGGGCTGGTGGTGGCCAGTCCCTGACTGTGTTTGTTGTGGGTGGGACTCGTTTCTACTCAGAAAATTATGGAAAGTTTAGTCCAAGCAGTACAGCATGAAGGTGGCTGACACCTGCCTGGGCAAGGGCTGATTCCCAGTTTTGGAGCAGACTAAAGGGTAGCTGTCTGCACATCCCAGTGGCTGCCAGGCTGGAGGACCCGTGGCTGAGCCACAGGAAGCAGAACTGAGTTATGCTGGGCTTGGAAAACAATCGGTTGAGTTTCCCAAGCCACATCAAACCCATCTAAAGAGAGATGAATTGGTCTGCTCAGGCCTAAAGGATAGAAAACACTGCCTTTGTTTTGAAAAAAACAACCGCAGCGGCCAGGAATAACAGAAGACGTAACCGCACCAAAGCCTCTGATGGGAGTTTCCTCCTCGGTTAAGCAGCGCAGGCATCCCGAGCTTCGCGGTGTGTTTTGAGGGATGTCCTGGATGCAGGACAGCATGACCCAGCTGGGGGAAGCACTGCAGGTGATGCTGACATTCCCCTTCCCAGCTGAGGGCTCGTTCCTCCCTTGGGATGTGTTTTCAGCTGCTTGTGCAATCCCAGTCTTGGAAGGGCCATTTTTTTTCTGCCAAAGAGGAAATTCTGAACCTGGTTATGCCCCAAGTGAATGCAATGAGCTATGGTAACCATGGGAGAAATTTGGAATTGGGAAATTTCACCCCAAAACTTTGCAGCTTGGGGATCCAGAGACCTGTGCCCATTTTGGGGTACACCACTATCACTGCCCAGGAGAGAGGTGCCACCAGCAGCTCTGGCGTGGGTGGAGCAGCGAGGGTGCAGGGAAAGGCTGGCCCAGAGTGCTGTGAGGCTGTGCAGAGTCAGCTGGGAGCAGCCCCCGCGGTGGCCGGTTTGGGGCTGGCTGGGAGCAGAGCCCACCATGGCCAGCTGGGAGGTGACCCTGGCACAGGCCTGGAGCTGCTGCTGGCCAGAGGGATTGGAGTGCGAGGCCGGAGGGAGTGGCATCGGGAGCCAGGGGAAGGCGATGGTGTGCGTTGGATGGACCACGGCCCAGCCAGCAGGGCCGGAGTTCCTGGGAGGTAGCACATGTTACTTTGATCAGATGATCGGATTTGCATGAATCAGAATGTTAAAATCTTGGCTGGGGTTTACAAAGGAGTCTAGAGAAATGAGCTGCCTCTTTATCTATGTATCTGACACGAGCACAGAGTGAAAACCCTTCCACTCCTTGGTGGGACCATTTTCCAAGGAGAGACAGAGGAGCTTAGATGTTGTTTACAGCCATGGCAGGCTTTCGGGCTGTGATCATCTCTGCTCCAGAGCTTTCAAAAGGATAAAATGAGCCTCCTATTATAAGGACTGAAAATAATCCTAAATGAATAACACACATGCAGCTTTCACAGGCACACATTTCTGAGCCATTGGAAATGTTGGCACATGCAAACAAACAAAAACACATGTCCCAGGCCTCTGGTTTTCATAGATTTCTGCATGCCATGACATTTGGGGAGGTGGCATTGCCAAGAGCTAACGAACCAGATTCCCAGGCTTGACTTGCAGAGCTGGCTCGGTGACACAGGGACTATGAGGGGAGGCCTTTGGGCTGGGGACAGGCTCTGGGGACCACAGCCCCGCAGGAGAGCCTGCAAGGGTCCTGCCTTGGTGGGGGCAGGACAGCGGGGAGGGCTGATCCCTACGGGGCAAGGTGGGCAGTGGGGAGGCTCCAGAGAAAGGTATGCAATGGGGAGGCTCTGGAGCAAGGTTTAAAATCTGGTGGCTCTGGAGCAGGGTGTGCAATGGGGAGGCTCTCTAGAAGCACCCTGAGACCAGGGATCTGCACTCAACTACCCTGGAAGGCAAAGAGGTGATGGAGAGCAATTGCCTGGAAGCCCACAGCTGACAGCAGTGCCTAAAGCACTCTCTGGAGTGAAGGTCTGGGTGAGTTGCGTGTGTGTGACTCCATCTGATGTTAAAGTTGCCATGAGAGTGACATTGCCAATCACCATCAGAGCCAGCACCAGCCTCTGGGGACCCCGCGGGTGAGGGACAGGGACCCTGCATCTGCCCAGAGCTGGCAGAGAGCTGGGCTTGTGCGGGCTGTGCCCTGCAGAGCAGCTGGGTGTTCACGCATCTCGTGTGCACCATCCGTCTGCCTGCCTGCCTGCCTGTCTGGATTCCTTGGGAAAGGTAAAACACCGTTTCCTGCAGGGTCAGATATTTTGGAGGGGGAAGAAAGCAATTTGTGGCTGTGTTGTCTGCCTGATCAAAAGTGTTACCGGACTGAGCTACACAATGTGCACTCTTTAAACCGGTCCCAATTAGCCCCTCTTGCTAATGCTGCGTTTCATTCCTGGGAGACTGCACTGGGAGAGCTGTTATGACTTTGTGATTGTGCACATACCTTTATGTGCTTTCATTCTTAATCCCCTTTTTGCAGAAGCCAAAAGGTCTTCCAGCCAAAAAGGAAATCAAAACCTTTTGTTGGCTGCTTCATAAGAATTAAGGGTGGGATGAAGGTTGTAGCAGGATCTTAATTAGCCATTGTAAATAACGAGAGCGGCAGTGCCTGCAACCATATACCACCTTGGGTTGAGATATTGTCAGACCACACAAAGCTAGGTGAATGGGCAGCACAATGGCAGATAAAATTCACCCCTGATAACTGCAAGGCAAGGCATGGCGAGGAATAATTCGAGCGGTGCCTGCACTCTGTCGGGTTCCACGTTAATTGTAATCATTTACACTCACAAAACGAGCGCAATCACAGCCACTCTGGGGTCTTTTTTCCTCTTTGCTGTTGTGAGAGTAAAACAAAATATGAGGATGGTTAAAGAGAGGGATGTAAAATATTCCCTAATTCCTGTCTGCTCACAGCATAGATCCGGAGGGGACCCTTGCTAACACGCCGAGCTTCTCTCTGGATATCTGATCTCAGAAGGGGATATAGTGGAAATAATAAGTGTTCAGAGGCTGACAATGAAAATACTTAGAGGCCTGGTGAGGGAATGCTTTATGTAGGTATTGAAAGGACTGTGCCTGCTTCATTTAGAGACAGGAAAGTAATGAATAGTCTAGACTGCAGAGAAAGTAAATTGGGATCTCCCACTCACCTGCTCTCCCAACACAGAGAAATTCAATGAAAGGCAGCAAACGTCAAAACTACTGAAAGAGAGCGGTTCTTGACTTGGGGCAAATTAACATGTAGCATGGAAACTAAGCTTTGGGATCAGACAGCAGGAGCCTGGAGACCAGCCTTGGAGGGGCAGGGCAGCACACCCCCTTACAGACTGGTGCTTCACCCATCCCGCCCAGTGAAAACCACTGGGGTTCAACTTTGTTTCATCCATGTTAAATGGCTCTGGACAAAGAGTGAAACAATTCCACATGTGCTCTGAGTCCCTACCCTGTCCTGTGTCACAGAGGGCAGTTGTTCTCACACTCCTGTGCTGGCTGAAGGAGCAGCAAATATGCTCTGTGATGGCCTCATAGGACACTTGTAGGGTCCCTCCTCGGTCTTTTGTTTCCACCCCCACAAGAAGCTCCACAGGCACCTCTTTCCAAGGAGACCTTTACCCATGTGGCAACCCTGGCTGCAAACCCTCCCTTGCCTTTTCTCTCAGTGCTTTTTGGATTCCAGAGTCCTTCCTGTGTCACAGAGGGACCATCCCATCTGCTCACCATCGAGACAGCGCCGGTGTGGGGTGTGGCAGGGATGTATGGCCGTGTGTTGTGTGCAGTTGGAGAGGAGAACCGTCCTACCCCTTCACAGGGTGACCCAGACCTTGTCCAGCCCTCGCTGCCTTTCACAGCAGCCAGCCAGACAGCTAAGCACAAGTGGTCCCATTCTGGAGGTGGAGAAGTTGGGATTACTCGTCTATTCTTGAACATGGCAAGTTTTGCCCTCGGTGTTTCGCAGCCTGATCCTACAAGCTCCTCGCATACATTCTGGCTGAGATCTTTTGGCGCCCAGGGGATTTGGGTGTTCAAGTCCCATCCCTCTGGCACCTCACAGACAGATTCCTCCCGTGATTTCAGGAGGAGGCCCATGCACACGGCAGGCCCTTTGCTCCGGGAACC
>VZTI01005567.1:622586-676473 GCA_013397865.1 Struthidea cinerea
GCAGGCCCTTTGCTCCGGGAACCCAAATGGCTGCATGGCATGGTTTGCTGGGAAGCACCGCAAGGAGCTGCTGGGTGGGAGCGAGCCTGGCTCCGAGAGCTCGGGGCCCTGCGGCGGCTGGGTGTCCTCTCAGGAGCGGGGCTGGGCCTGCGGGGTGGGAGCGAGCCTGGCTCCGAGCGCTCGGGGCCCTGCGGCGGCTGGGTGTCCTCTCAGGAGCGGGGCTGGGCCTGCGGGGTGGGAGCGAGCCTGGCTCCGAGCGCTCGGGGCCCTGCGGCGGCTGGGTGTCCTCTCAGGAGCGGGGCTGGGCCTGCGGGGTGGGAGCGAGCCTGGCTCCGAGCGCTCGGGGCCCTGCGGCGGCTGGGTGTCCTCTCAGGAGCGGGGCTGGGCCTGCGGGGTGGGAGCGAGCCTGGCTCCGAGCGCTCGGGGCCCTGCGGCGGCTGGGTGTCCTCTCAGGAGCAGGGCTGGGCCGGGGCAGCCCAGCTGTGGGCCCAGCTGCGGGTGCTGCCGGCAGACGCTGCCGTGGGGGGTCTGAACGCAGCCCAAGGTGCCCTAATCTACCATCTGCTGCAGCAGCCAAGTGATTCAGGGCTGGATGATTGCTTCGTACCTCTGCGAGGTGTGAACCAGACCGCGGCGTGCTTTGAGAGAAGACGATGGAGGCAGACCCTCACCCTTTCCAGGTGGATCCTCCAAACACGGGGTGGCTTCGCTCCACCTGCCACCAGCTCAGCCACAAGGCCGGCAGAGCCCTTCTCTCTCCCAGGGCATCACTCTCCAAACGCTTGGAGCCAGCCAGATACCACAGGCAGCTGCCAGCCGCCTCGGGAGGCAGGGATCGCCTGCAGGAAGTGACTGACTTGGCAGATAAACCCAAACCCTGCCCTTGGGTGGAACTCACGACATGTAAATTTACAGGTGACTCCTGCGTAGCGAGGGAGCAGAGATGGAGTGAATACCTTACAGTTGTGCTTCATTCAACACCCTTCCACCCGAGCCAGGAGGTTCCGACACCAGAACAGCAATCAAAGCCTCTCCTGGCAGCTTCACAACCACAGGGAAAAGGACCATGCTGTCCCTGGGACACAGACAACAGGCTCCAGGGTGGGTTTGGCAGTAAGCAGAGGGGAGCAATGACACCTGAAGCAGCCCTGCTGGTGGGGTCTGTCCTCCTCAAAGAGCTCAGAAAATCATTGCTCCAGGAGAAATTACCCCAAGTCTTGAAAATGGCAGACAAAAATGGATCATACGAGTGCGCAGAGATGAAAATTAGCAAAAGCCATTTGGTTTCCAGAGAAGTGGGGGTGGGTGCAGGTGAAAATGTGACTGTGGCTGGAGGTTAGAGAATCAGGGCAGGGCTGTGCCTCTGTCTGCTGGCAAATATCTGAACTGGAGCGTTTTGTTTCATTATCTGCTTCTGGGGGTGTATTATCAGCTTCGCATCTGTCAGGCAACTTCTCTGCTGTTTGAAAGGTGTTGCTGGTTCCGGACCAGGAGGTGCCTCTTCCCGGAGGGCACAGGGACACCTGCTAGAGGCGTTGGGTGTGCTGGGACCATGGAGGGGAAACAGTGAGCACCCACCTGCCTGGGGAGAGTGCAGGGCCTGCGGTGGGGTCCCTTGCACATGCACTCGGTGTCCTGCAGTGATCTTGGGGGTAAATTGAGTCAATTATCTCCCACCATCTCTGTTGAAAGTGGTACTTAATCCTTTCCTTTAAACCTTTTATCTGACATTAAATGGTCATTAGTTTAAAAGAAAAAAGTTCAGCTGACTCACTTTCCAGCTGCAAAAACCTTTATAACTGCAGTAAAAATGCACCGATCAGTACAGGGCATGTACTGATAACATTGTTTTAGGGAACAAACAAAAACCACCACCAGTTTTGTATTCATTATTTTTCTGGGTAAATGAATTAAACAAACAGGATCACTGGTTTGTAACTTGTGGGCACATTATTGTGTTTACTATGAGACCTTCCTGAAAATTTCCTGAGTTAGAAGAAACATTTAAATTATAACCAGCTACACATTTCTGGTGGGAATCTTTCCCAGTCATAAATAATAAGGAAGTCTTTAGGCTGATCAGGAGGAATTCAGATTCATCTCCCCAGTCTTTTCAGTCAAACCCAGGAACCCAAGACCCTGCTGCTCTTGGAGTGGAGAGGGATGCTGGTGGGGGTGCAGGGATGGTTGCTCAGCTGAAAGCAGGAGATCTGACTCACCTGCCTGTCCTGCTCCATGCCCTCATTAGCTGTTTGCATCATTAAGGAACGAGTGTCTGCTCCTGGCTGGGCACTCACACCTACCCCCAACACCCACACCTACACTGTAGCACCCTGGAAGAGTTCAGGTTTTCTCCCAGGCTGGGAGGTGTCACAGAATCACGGACTGGTTCAGGTCAGAAGGGACCTTAAAACTCATCCCATCCCCCCCCTGCCATGGGCAGGGACTCCTCCCACTGTCCCAGGCTGCTCCAAGCCCCAATGTCCAGCCTGGCCTTGGGCACTGCCAGGGATCCAGGGGCAGCCACAGCTTCCCTGGGCACCCTGTGCCAGGGCCTGCCCCCCCCTCCCAGGGAAGAATTTCCTCCTCATATCCACTCTATCCCTGCCCTCTGGCAGTGGGAAGCCATTCAAAGGAACAGGGAGGGAGCCAGGCTTGGTGGGAGCCGCTGGGAGAGTCAGCAGCCCCTTCTGCTCCGACCGTGGTGTGACCCAGGCAGGGATGGGGCTGCAGCTGGGGCCCTGGAGAAGCTCCCACCCCACCGTGCACCAGTGACCACCGGCCTGGGGCACACAGGGACACCCTCACTTGTGCCTGGTCCTGGCACCACCTCCGGAGACACCTTCGCCAAGGCCATGCAGAACCTGGGGTTGGACTGGGATGATTGAACAAGGACTAAACATTAAATCAGGAATCAGCTAGGGGTCTGGTGAAATGTGACTGGGAATTTTGTCCTTTGTGCCTTGAAAAGCATAGCTAAAGGAAAAGGATTAAGTTTTGCATTTTTTAACCAGTTTTTTTTTCTTGGAAAGCTCTTTGTCTTTTTCCAGCCTAGAAACAAAGTCTAGAAATATTGAAATGTGAAAAGAATGCATTTCAGGTCCCAGATTTTCTGCTTTTGACAAAAATGCAGGCTTCCTTCAATGCAAAATGTTTGCTTATCTGTAAATGTGTGGAGATTTCCAGTCAGCTCTGACATTGATTATTCAGTTCTTAAGGATTGAAATGGCAATGCTGAATTTTCCCATGGTTAACAGTGCAGTGCCAGGCCCTCTCCTCCTGCCCCCAGCCCTGTCTCACCCATGGCAGGGCAGCACTGAGCCAGAGCAGGGGACAAGAGAGGAGGGCAGCTGCTGGGTGAATCAGGGCTGTGTTGACGTGGCCAGTCCAGCTCCTGCCATCCAAGTGTTTCTGACCTGTTCGTATCTGAAGCCCCAGAGCAAGGTGTGCTGTGACTCCTTCCCAGGAGCCGCACACTCGGTGCAGAAGCAATCCTGCTCCTTGTTTAATTTACTGCTAAACTATAGACTGTGTGGTCCATGAGCCACTGCGTTGGTGCTGCTGAATTTACATGGCAGGGATAAAGCTCCTGCAGTGAAAACCCTCCCGGGGCTGTGGGAGCTCAGTCGTGCCCCACGAGGTCCTGCTGGTTCGGGGAAGGTTTGTCACCAGGTAAATGAAGGGGAAGTGACTCCAGCCTTTAGGCCTGGGTCTCTTTTCACATGTGGACACTTTATTAACAAGCCACACGACCCGGCTGTGGCTGCCCCGTCAGTGTTGGGCGAGTGGGTTATTTGCACTCGTTTGAACGTTTTGCTTGTGCTGGCAGGGACCCTCCCTGGCGACCTGCTCTGCTTCGTCTGCCATAGCCAGGGAGCGGGCAGGACCAAAGGCTCGTGGAGCTCCGTGTGCTTCCCAGGACTCGGTGCAGTGCAGGAGCTGTGGCAGCAGCAGCAGCGAAGCACAACAGCCGTGAGGGCAGGAGCGAGAGCAGCCCCGTCCCTGCTGCTGCCGCTGCTGCCTGGGGCTGCCGGGCTCCCCACGTCGGACGGGGTTTATTGGGGCTGCGCTTTCTGGGGCTGGAGGTTTGTCCAGCATTGAGCACACCAGGGGCTTTGCATGAGAAAATCCATCGTAACTAAAGGGCAGGACAAAGCACGACAGAAATGACGCGGAGCAGGAGCCCCTTCTCTGTGCAGAAGAGCTGCTGTGAGAGGCTCCTGTTTGCATAACGAAGAGCTCGGCTCTTGCTGTCTGCCTGACTCATTTATGCTTTTCTGCAGCTCCAAGCCCCAATCCAGCCAGACTTGACATTAGCAGATGCCAAATGAATATTTGCACAAATGTTCACCAGCGAGTTTTCGTGCCGCTCCCTCCCTCAAGGTGGCAAGTGTGGGTGTGGAGAGAGCTGCCCTGCCCCTGTTTGCGAACATGTCCCTTTGAACTCCCTGGCGGGGAGGGTGAAAGAGAGGGGAAAAGGTTTTCCAAGCAAGAAAATAAAAATAATTAATAAAAAAAGTCATCTGAACAGGTTCCAGCCTGTGTTATTTTGTCGTTAACCCAGAAACCTGCGGATACTGAAATCTGGGAAAGGAGTGGAGGAATGGAGACGGACTCAGTAAGAGCGGGAATGTGGTGAGAAAGAAAGCAAAGCCGAAAAAGCCTCAAATCATGACTTTGCTTTGTTGATATGAAAATTAGACACATACAAATTAGCTAGGAAATATCCTGTTTCTTTCAGGTTGTTGGGGGAGGAGGAAGCATTAACCTTAGAAAGGGAACTCTCTGGCCACCCCAGGGAAGGTGGGAAGTAAGTGTTGGGTGATGTGTTGACTTTAATGCAGGAAAGGAGTTCTGCTGCCGGGAGCAGCACTAATCCTGCATCTGCCTTGGGCTGCAGTTGTTAACGTCCTCCTTTGTCTCCTGGGCACAAGGCCCCGTTCCAAGGGGTGCCCACACACTGTCCTGGGCACAGTGGCCATGCCTTGGCTGGGGGGGGCTGGAGGGGCCAGGTCGGGAGGGGTTTCCAGCCGAGGAACCCAAACCTGCTCACCTGGAGGCTGCAGCGGTGGGCACAGCAGTGGCTGCTTTGCCACACGCAGGGAATCGCAGGGATTTGGTGGTGGCCCCCACGGGAGCAGACCGTTCCCATTCCCACAGCCCCTCAGTGGCTCAGGTGGGAGGCAGGATCAGCCACCTCTCCCAGACCTCCTGAGTCTCCAGCTGCGATTGCCACGAGCCTGGGAGTGGGGAGCGGCAGCGAGACGCCTGAGGATGGAAGAGTTAAGCACACCCTGGCAGCGCTCCCCTGCCTCCCCTCCCCAAGCTCATCTAGCAGATGGGGGAAATACTAATTATCCCTGAGTGAGTGGTAGCTGTGTGGTGAGGGTGATGCTGTCCTGGAGCTGTGCCACGCCGCTCAGCACGAGGCAGCGCTTCCGAGGGAGCGGGGTGAGCCTGTTCGGGGTGACCTGCGGGGACGTGGTGGCACCAGCCTGGCAGCAGGATGCTGCAGCAAACCCCGTGTTCAGCAATCAAAGCTGGAAACAGGCTTGGCTTTTCCCATCCTGCTGTACCCTTGCTTTGGGCACACTGATATCCCTAATTCCTCCCAGGAATTCCCAAAAGAAAAAGTAGTTTTTAACCACTGCAGTCCATCCTTGCAGGTAACTGGAAAGCTGCTCTGGCAGAGACTGTTTCGTTAAAAAACACACAAACAAACAAAAATCCATGGATTTAGCATGTCTGAGATGCCAAAGGTGCCTTGTCAGCAGGCAGCTTGTCCCTGGGGTTTGCTGGGTGGAGGGACCGGTTCCAGTTCTGTCTTTTGAGTGAGGGTCTGTGCATCTGCCCCTCCCTTCTCCCCCAGCTCCCTGCCACCGCTCCGGGCTCTGCAGATGAAAGCTGCATTCCAAACAAAGCATTATTGATTATTATCCCCTCGAATTTCAGAGCGGGCTTGCATTTCATGTACACGCCACAGTCCACGGGCTTGCTGGAATAAATAACACATGGGAGCTTGTTCGTATGCCGAGTCAATAGGGAGCTGTCGGCTTTCATGCGAATTCACACATTTTTTCAGCTAGCTCAGCAATCCAAATGCAAAAATCCAGCAAACAGGGACATCGTGTTTATTTCTGACAATCCCTGGAGAGGCCTGTATCCGTAAACCAATGAATGGATTACACTCATCCATAGATGATGGGGTTTTTTCCATCTGTGACAGATATTATATGGAAAATCTCCATTTAATATCTGATCCAAGAATAATTCAATACAAGTGAGTAATAGAAGTTAAAAATGCTGTAAATTCTGCTTAACTCCTTCAGGGCGGAAGGCAGAAGCCGGGGGAGTGGTGCTTGCTCATGTTGTCTCCACTCAGAGACCTGACATCCAGACAGCTCTTAGGAGCACGGCTGTGACCAAGTGATCAGGCTTAGACCCTGCTGAAGGACATCCTAAAAGCCTGTCTGGGAAATGAAAGAGGGGTCTGAAAGGCAGAGGTTGCAGGTGGATCTCGGTCAATGTTGTTGTCATGAGGGATCGCTGGTCTTCTGGACTAGCCCAGAGTCCTGGAATCATAGAATCACAAAATGTTTTGGGATGGAAAGGACCTTAAAGATCACCTTATTCCAATTCCCTGCCATGGGCAGGGACACCTCCCACTATCCCAGGTCGCTCCCAGCCCCAATGTCCAGCCTGGCCTTGGACACTGCCAGGGATCCAGGGGCAGCCACAGCTGCTCTGGGCACCCTGTGCCAGGGCCTCCCCACCCTCACAGGGAACAATTCCTTCCCAATATCCCATCCATCCCTGCCCTCTGGCTGTGGGAAGCCATTCCCCTTGTCCTGGCACTGCAGGCCCTTGTAAAAAGCCTCTTTCCATCTTCCTTGTTGGCTCCCTTGAGGCACTGGAAGGCTGCAATTAAGTCATCCTGGAGCCTTCCCTTCTCCGGGCCGAACAATCCCAATTCTGCCAGCCTTTCCTCATAGGGGAGATGCTCCATCCCTCTGACCATCTTGGTGGCCTCCTGATGCCCGGATGGAGCACTCAGGGTATGGGTCAGCAGCTGCAAAACCGTGGTTAATGGTTGATGTGTGGTGCTCAGTTCAGAATTGATGTTTGAAGGCGAATAACCCCCTGAGGGTTGTGCAGTGCTGGCTGGGGCTTTGCCCCTTCGTGGCACCAGGTGCCAGGGGTGCCCTGCAGAGCAAACTGGGGGGATGAGGCTGCTGGGGGAGATTCCTGAGCAGCAAAGTGGGGAGCACAGAAGCACCCTAAGCAGAGAGAGGTAAGGCTTCTGGCCAAAATCCTGAAACATTGTGATCTTGGGCTCTGTGCACCAGCTCTGGCCTTCTGGGTGTCCCCAAGGTGGCTCCCAGTAATTCCTGAGCTGGTTTGGTTTGGACAAAAGGGGCAGATCACGGGTACAAGACTCCAGACCTCCTGAAAGCTCACCGGGATATCCGAGAAGCAGTAGGAGAGACTGAGACACGAGCTGGGTGTCCGAGACGGAGGCTGAGGGGAGCGGCTTCCGCTCCCTGCTCCGCTGGCCTGGCACTGCGGAAAAGCGACGCAGTCCTGAATATACAGCAGCACGGATGTGTGCATCCATGTATGCACCAGCTGTATGTGTACATATACACAGACAGACACATATGTGTACATGTACATACACCTATACACATACATATATACACACACACAGACGTACGTGTACATACACGTACACACACACACACATATACACACACACAGACACACATATGTACATACACATACACACATACATACACAGACAGACACATACGTGTACATGTACATACACCTATACACATACATATATACACACACAGACACACAGACAGACGTACATGTACATACACATACACACATACATATATACACACACACAGAGACACGTACATGTACATACACATACACACACACATACATACACACACACAGAGACACACATATGTACATACACATACACACATACATACACACACAGACACATACGTGTACATGTACATACACCTATACACATACATATATACACACACAGACACACAGACAGACGTACATGTACATACACATACACACATACATATATACACACACACAGAGACACGTACATGTACATACACATACACACACACATACATACACACACACAGAGACACACATATGTACATACACATACACACATACATACACACACAGACACATACGTGTACATGTACATACACCTATACACATACATATATACACACACAGACAGACGTACATGTACATACACATACACATACCTATATACACACACACAGACACGCACATGTACATACACCTACACATACACATACATACACATATATACACACACACAGACGCACATGTACATACACATACACACACACACATACATATATACACACACAGAGACACACGTACATACACATACACATACACATACATATATACACACACACAGATGCACATGTACATACACATACACGCATACATATATACACACACACACAGACACACATATACCTGTACATACACATACACACATACATACACACACACAGAGGCACGCACATGTAAATGTACATATACATACACATCTACCTATACACACACACATATACACAGACAGACATGTACATGTACATGTACATACACATATACACATACACACACACACATACATATATACACACACACAGATGCACATGTACATACACATACACGCATACATATATACACACACACACAGACACACATATACCTGTACATACACATACACACATACATACACACACACAGAGGCACGCACATGTAAATGTACATATACATACACATCTACCTATACACACACACATATACACAGACAGACATGTACATGTACATGTACATACACATATACACATACACACACACAGGCACGTGCATGTACATGTACATGCACATACACATATACATATACACACATACATATACACACACACAGGCACGCACATGTACATGGTACATACACATACACATATACATATACATACACATACATATATACATAGACATACACATATACACATACACACACACAGACACGCACATGTACATGGTACATACACATACACATACACATACACATATACATATACATACATATATACATAGACATACACATATACACATACACACACACAGACACGTACATGTACATACACATGTACATATACATACACATACACATATACATACATATATACGTATACATACACAGGTACATATACATACACATGTACATATACACATATACATGTACATAGACATACAGACCCATATACATACACATACACATACACATGTACATAGACATATACATATACACATGTACATAGACATATACATACACATACACGCATATACATACACACATAAATACATACATTACACATATACATAGACACATAGACATTGACATGTACATGTACATATACAGACCCATATACATGCCCACACACATATACACGTACATGTACATACACACATACACATGTACATACACATATACTCACACATATATACATATACACATACATGTGCATATACATGTATACATATACACACACATATACACATACATATACATACATGTACATATACATACAGATATACATATACACGTACATGTACATATACATGTACACATATACACACACATATACACATACACATGCACATATACATATACATACATGTACATATACATATACATACACATGTACATACACATGTACATACACATATACATATAAATATACATATACATATACATATACACATACATATACATATACATGTGCACACACATGCACATACACATATGTGTGTGCCTCTCTGTCTCCGCTGGTACCCTCCCAGCATCCCAAAGCTTTTGTCCTTGACCCAGTGACGAGCAGGAGAGGAAAGGCAGCAGATGGGTGCAGACAGAGAGCGAGCGCAGGGAGAGCCGAGCCAATATTGCTCACTATGATAGACAGTGGTCTTAGCACACCAGCAGCCTAATGCAATGTTTCTTGCTGTCAATTTTTCGGTGGATATGCTGGCAACGGATGGATTTAAGGAGGAATGTGAGGTGTCAGAGCTTGCTGCTGTTTGCAGGGATCCTCCTGGTGCAGAGGAGGGCACTGGGGCCCATCAGTGTCAGTGGAAAGGAGCAGGTATGATGATTTATGGCTGAAAGTCCAGCTGAATTCAATGTTTTACCTGCCTGGAGACTGGTTCTCCTTCACATAAACTGGGGATGAGACCTAGGCTTGGCTGTGGGGGAAAAACAAGGAGAGGAGAAAAATAAGGTTTTGTTATTACGATGGAATTTCATATGGGATAGACTTCTTTTACCCTTAAGAGATCATACCTTCAGTACATGTATGTGTTTGTAAATACAGACTGTAAGGGCAGAGCTCAGCATCCAGCAATCAGGACATCAGGGAATTTCCTCCCTGAACAACGTCCTTCTCTCAGCTCCCTGTGCCAGGACTCCAATGCTCAGTGCAATCCCTCCATCCCTGCCGGTCACTGCCCTGGTCCTGGGTGCTGCATCCCAGAGAGAGTCTCTCTCACCACTGTGCATGCCAGGTGCCTCAAGCTTTTTCCTTTGTCTTGGTACCATCTCAGGAACATACCAGCATCCTTTAGCTGAGATTTCAGCCCTCTGGACCTTTTAGCTACCCCCCAGATATGTTCCCTGCTCGTACTTCAGGAAATGGTCTCAGGCTGTGGGATTGCTGCCTGAGCTGGATTCTGCCATGAAAGCCTCCTCTTCCTGAGGGAAAACTCCTGGGAGCTCTCTGTTCCCCCTTCCATCCCCTGCAGCTCATTCCCTTAAATACCTGCAAATTCTTTGAGGTTATTTCACAGAATCATAGAATAGTTTGGGTTGGAAGGGTCTTTAAAATCCAGCCACCCCCTGCCATGGCAGGGACACCTTCCACTGTCCCAGGCTGCTCCAAGCCCCAGTGTCCAACCTGGCCTTGGGCACTGCCAGGGATCCAGGGGCAGCCACAGCTTCTCTGGGCACCCTGTGCCAGGGCCTCACTATCTTCTGAGTAAAGAATTTCTTCCCAACATCTATGCTAACCCTGCCCTCTGTCAGTTTAAAACCATTGCCCCTATAAAAAGTCTCTCTCCCTTCCTTTTACAAGCCCCCTTTGGGCACTGGAGGGGCTCTGAGCTCTCCCTGGAGCCTTCTCTTCTCCAGGTGAGCACCCCCAGCTCTCCCAGCCTGGCTCCAGAGCAGAGGTGCTCCAGCCCTTGGAGCTTCTCCATGGTCCCCTCTGGACCTGCTCTACCAGTCCATGTCTCCTGTGTTGAGGGCCCCAGACCTGGACACAGCACTGCAGCTGGGGTCTTCCCCAGCCTCTGCTGTCCTCTGGTGTAATTCCAGATGCTCTTCCCAGCTCTTGTCTTGGTTTGGTTTGACCCGCTGAGCATGGATGCTGTTCCTGACAAGAGATGCTGGGTTCTGTTCTCCTCTCACCTCCAAACCCTTGGTTAATGCTTTTCATCTTTTTCTATCAAAGCATCATTTCTCACACCTTCTGATTCCAGTGGTGCTCAGATGCCCCTGGAAACGCTGGGTTACGTTTCCCCTTTTTATCCTGCCCCACTGCATTTTTATATCCCTGTGTATCCTACCTTGTCCTGTCAGCCATGGACTCCACATGACTGTGCAGAACTCAGGAATATTTTGGAACATATGTTCCCCCACCTCTCTGGGGCCAAATATTTCTTTTTTTTTTTTTCAAATGTAAGGGAGGAAGTAGCTGATTAACACGTTCATTACTCATTTCTGGTACAGCACAGTCCAAACATCTCAGGTAGAGCCCCTGATTTTTGCGGTGAGCACGTTACTGACTCACTGAGTAACAGCTGTGGAGCACTTGGTTCTTGAGAAATGAATTCAATTTTGTGTCTTCCCAGTAAGCAAGAATTATACCGTCATTAGTGTGGAGCAGATTTGGCTAAACCTGCTGCCTTGAAGATGCTTGTTTATGGTCAGAGCCCTGCCAGCTCTGGTGTTGAGGTTTATAGAGCTGTATAATGTTTGTGTGTGTCCTTGTGCCTTTACTGTTCCATCAGTGAGCAAAGAAAGAGGAAATCAGATTTGTTAGCAATAAAGTAGTGTACAATAGCTATTAAAATAGGGTAATTACATAATTAGCACGGTAGTGGTAACTCACCCAGCATGAACAACAGTAAAACAGGCCCCTGCTTCCCTCGGTCCGACTCGAGCCGGGACCCTAACAAAACTTCCAAAATGGTTATTTAGTAGAAACACACACCAAAAACTTAAAAGCCATCGTAAAACTGAGGAGGGAGGCCCAAAAAACCACAGGGAAGCCAAACACTTTCAAAGAAACAATAGTAAATTAGGTGTTAAAGATATAAAAGCCTGTTCCCTAACAATTTAATTAGGTAGCATGTCTGTTACAGACATTATGCTGCTAGTTTTGGAACCCATGGCAGGGCCTCACAGCTCTCAATTCACACTAGCCCCCAAGAGAGGAGTTTGTTATGAAGGACTGATGTTTTTGCTCTGCAGAAAAGTGTGATGGTAATCAAGTGAAAATGGCAGGTAGCACAAGAAATTACTATTTTTCTTTGCAACTTTCCTTGACATATATTTACAGTAATTAAAAGCCCAGTTTGAAGAATAGTGCTGGTTTTAATTAGCACCTGCTTCAGTTTCATCTGAGCTCATTCCCTCGAAGAAGGATCAAAACAACAAAACTTTCCTGGAACGGGCTTTAGTTTGGGCAGTGTGAGATAAGGCTGCCCCAGCTCCTGTCCTGCCTGCTGGAACGGGGCTCAGCCCCTGGGCTGGGTGTGCAGCCTGGCCTGAGCTCTCCTTTAGCTCCTCCTGCAGCCACACCGCACCTCTCCTGCTGGAAAGTGAACCTCTTCTTGTCCATCTGAAATCTGGCTGGTGGGATTCTGCCTCCACCAAAAAAAAACAGGAATCCTAGTGGTCTTCATAGAATCAGAGTTTTGCCTGGGCTGAGCCCACTGTTAGTGACTTTAAATTTGTGAGGTGGAAGTGGGGACAGGAATGCCAGGGGAGAGGAGGGGTTTCCTTGTTAAGAGGCTGCTGTAAAATGGAAGGGACAGTCCAAGTCCAAAAAGTCACCCACTTACTAGACACCGTGATAAGCCCTCTGCTTCCACCTCTGAGGCTCTAAAGATGTGGCTTTTTCTCTTGATGGCAGAGGGTTGCAGTTAATGACTGCTGTAGAAAGAGGGGGATCTTGTGGGAAGACTCTCCCTGACCTCTTCTCAGAGGTAGGACACTGAGCAGTAATTCCTGCTGTGCTCAGGGCAATTTTCAGGGATAAAGTTTCCATCAGAGTGTTGCTTGGTGGTTTGTTCTTCCATCACCTCCCAGCAGTGTTTATACCCAGGAATGGAGAGGCCATCACGAGCTGAGGTGTCATTTATTTTTAGTGGAGTTTCTTTGCTTAAAAATGATGGCATGTCCCTGATGGAGTGAACCAAAGCAAGTGGGGAGGTCCCCACGTAAGCTCTCTGTTGGTCTGCAGGCTGTGCCTGAACCCACAGTCTGATTTTATGTCATCTCAAGGTGAACGTGCTGCCCTGCCCTCAGCACACCGCCTTCGTGCTGCCCTGCATCCCCTCAGTGCTGCCTCTCATCCAGCAGATCTCAAACCAGTGACGCTGTCACCGAATGAGACCAAGCCCGCTGGAGAACTGGCTCTGCTCCCTGCAGAAATGGGAATCTTCAACCACGGTTCAATGTTTGTCCACTCCAGGATGCAGACGTGCAGGTCCACTCCAACAGCTGGAGAAGCAGTCAGATCTTCTCTCTTTCAGAGCCTGCGTGGGAGCTGCTCTGCTCAGTGCACTCCAGAGAGGGGTGATGGCACTTCTGTATCATTTTTTGAGGCTTCTAAGCTTTCCTTATCCCCGCCAGACCTCGAACGCTGTGCCCAGCTGGAAAAGGGAGGAGTACTTTGAAACAGGACAGGTCTGCTTCAAGCACCTCTGTTTTTGAGGACAGGGTGCTGGGGGAAACCCTTGAGGAGGAGCCGCTCCCCGCAGCCCAAGCGTGGTGCCTGTGTTTTGGGAACATGCACCCCCTTGCCTTGTATCCAGAGAATGAGCCTGGGCTGAAGTGCCTGTGCTCGAGAGAGGCACTGCAGGGCCCGGGGCTGCTCCCGTGGAGCTGTGAGAACTTGTGCAGGCAGAGCTGGAATTCAGTGGCAGCGACCAGCAGGGCTGGATGGACGGGCTCCTCTGACCCCACGTCGGCCGCCCAGCTGAGCTGCAATGCTCAGAGAGCAGAGATCCAGCGACTTCTCTTACTCTGGTATCCGTGTCCAAAATTTCTCCCCAGGCCACCGAGATTCCACTTCTCCTCCCAAAGTAGCTGGCAGCAGCTCCGCTCCCCGGGGAGCAGCGGCTCCTGCATTTCCATGCTGTTGTGTGTGTTGTTTGCAAAGAGCTTTGGAGTGAAATCTTTCTCACAAGGCTTTTTTTTTTTTATTAGCACTTCATTGTTTTTTCAGGGCTGGAAACATAAGCTCAGCCATCCCGATGCTATTTTGGACCTCACACCTCTACTTGACCTAAGAAAACTAAGGACAGCTGCAAAAATACAAACAAACAAATAACTTAGAGCATTGGATATGCTTTAAACCACTAATGAGCTGAGCCTAACAACCCCCCTAGGAGGCATATGTTAATTTTTATGTTTTCATTAAGTCTAGTCTTCAGCTTCCCGATTTGTCTGTGCAGTGTGGCAGGGTCCTCAGCGAGCGGGGGAGAGAGCGCTGGGGCTGGAGCTTTGGAGAGAGCGCTGGGGATCAGAGCATTTTCTGCTATTAAACATCTGCTGGAAAGGACAGTGGCAGTGTTAGGGTGGTGTGATGGGATGTTCTGGTCACTGCATGTGCACAGACATCAAGCAAGGCTGCAAAGAGCTGAAAGAATGCCCGAAATGTTGCCTGCAGGGCAGGAGGATGGCCCAGATCCGCGGGGAGCTGCCTCAGCCCTCTGTGGGACTCGGGGCCAGGGGCTCCTTTCTGCCAGAGCTGCAAACCCCTGCCCGTTGCACTCCACCTTACTCCAGCTGAGCTCAGATTTCCCACAGGCAAGCACTGAAACTGGGGGAAAATCAACCACTGGAGACGGGGACGGTAATGTTCCCCCTCATTGCTTTTTGGTGTTACTGGATGTCAGCGGTTCTGGCATAAACAGCATGTTCCCCCTTCCCAGCTCTATTTTCCAGCTCGTTCCTGTGAAGCAGCAGTTATTCGTGACTTCACTCCAGATCTATTGCTCTGGGATTTGGGAAGTGCTGCCACTCCCTCAGCCCACATCGCTGCTGTGGGGTGGGGAGAAGGAGAAGTGGGGAATAAACAGAGCTGTCACCTTGCACGAAGTGGCAGATGGAGCTGCCTGCACTGCCCAGCCCAGCTGCAGCCCCCGAGGTGGGAGCCAGGGCTGTGACCAGGGCCAGGACACGCAGGAGCTGAAGGAAACCATCGCCTCCGTGTATAAATAGCAACATGAGATCCTCACATAGCAGCTGAGATAGGAAAGCACTGGACACATCCATGCCCTGCAGCTCCTCCTCTGTAACTCCTGGAGGTGAACGCTGTGTGCTGGGTGGTGCAGCAGCAGGGTCAGTGGCTGGTGAGGCTCCTGCAGCCTCTTGTGCTCACCCTGGGCTGCTTGATCCATGGGAAATCCTTCCAACTTGCTCCTCTTACCTGTGTAATGGCAGATCTGGCCACTGGGATTTAGGCCTGAGTGGTCTCACCTGTGGAGGAAACGTTGATGACCAGAGGGGTGTTGAGATGATCAGGGGGGTGTTGAGATGATCAGGGGGATGTTGAGATGATCAGGGGGGAGTTGAGATGATCGGGGGGAGTTGAGATAGCAGAGGGATTGCGATAGAGAGGGGACCATCAGTGCTCATTGCCCAACCCCGCTGCGGGCAAGGGGACACCCCAGACATTGGTGCTGCCGTGACAGCACACAGAACAGAGTCCACTGACTCCAAATGGCTCTTTGATTGGAGAACTGAGATGGGTAAAAATAGCAGCTTACTCTTGAGGAAAACTGCTTCCTGTCTGGGCCTGATTTCATCGCCCTGGCCAGTGCAGCTGAGAAACCACAGCCTGGCTCTGTCACTTTGCTCTCCACTTGTACATGGTTACTGCACTCCAATCAGAGGGGCCTCTGGTCCTCAGGGCTCTGCTTGGGGGTAGCCAGCCTCAAATATTTGGGGCTCCACATCAGTCACATTTGAAATATACTATTTGTTTATTTGCACTGGAATTGCCCTGAGAGGCTTCCTCGCTCTGCTGGGAAGTTCCCACCCTGTTTTACTCATGATCTAACCTTGCAGTTCGTAACCCTTCGGCTGGGGGTGGGCACCCATGAGATGGAAAGCTCACTGCCCCTGCTTTGTGTTGGGAGTGTGCTCATTTCACAACTGGACCCAGCTCCCGTTGGAGGACAAGGGGAAAGGGCTGGAGGGCCCTCAGGGAAGTGGAGGGAAGAGCAGGTCATAGACTGGACACGTTCCTCTTGAATGGGATCCAAAGCCAGCTTAGGTGCAACAGAACGCTGCTGGGTGCAGGAGCAGAGGCTGAGGGAACTGGAACCATTTGGTCAAGATCAGCCTGGAACCAGCTGATCCTTTAAATTGTCTTACATGAAGGTTCTTCACCTCCTAGGACTGCAACCCTTGGTTTGCCTTGTAGAGCTGGAGTCATTTTACGGGTGGTCTTAGAAACAGCCCCTGGAACAGGACTGAAGCCTTTTCTAAGGCAAACATTCCCCTGGGTGCTACTGGATTTCTGGGATGGCTCCTCTAGAGACGTGTGGAACCATTGGTTTGGATCACCTCTCATCCTGCCAGCTGATGCTTCCTCAGTCTTTCTGCAGATGTCTTTCACTCCATGGTGCCACAGCCTGTCTGGTCACCCAGCCTCTGCTTCCTGCCCCGACAGGTTACACCAAACTCACAGCAAGGAGCTGCAGCACCTGAAACAGGAACTCGGGCAGATGGCAAATGAGCTCCAGCAGTCACGAGGGCACCTTCAGAAGGAATGGAGCATCTCTGTCCCAAGAGCGCTGCTCTGGGAGAGGGGAGCGGCTGAACCTCACCCAGATCTGATGCTCTGCACTGAGCGGTCTCGTGTTTCACGAGCACTTGTGATGTGACTTACACCAGGAAGTGTTTCCTCTGGTTTTGGTGGTATCTGGTGTGGGTTCCAGCTCCCCAGCCCGTGGGCAGGCTGCCTGTTCAGTGTCATATAGTGTTATTACTTCAGTGGACGCAGTTTCTTCACATTCGTGTGTCATCTCCCTCATTTTTGGTCAAACTGCATTCAGATTTTCTTTTCTTCTTCCCATTTTAGGAGTAAAATAACTCTGAGGATTTGTTCCACTACAATTCCTCTTCCCAGAACAGTAGATTAATATTTCAAGCTGTGTCTGATTTGATTTAAGATCTTATTTCTGCTGCTGAGGTACATTTTCCTTGCACGGAGGACAGGCTCCATCAGAGCCGTGATGATTCACCAAGGGCTGATCTGCCAGTTGTGTTCTCCGGCTGTTGCTGGGCCTGGGAAGCAGATCTACCCTGGACCTTCCCTCAGACCTGAGGGTTGCAGCTGGGCCAGCCTGGGTGTTAATGGCACCTGCTCAGAAGGTGGAATTTCCATTGTAGGAGAAACTCTGACACGCCCCAGTTCCTTTTGTTATTGAATCAAGATAAAAAGGTGAAATTATGACGTTTCCCACAAAATGTAAATTTAGGAACTGTTCAGAAAAGAAATTGCTATTATTTTCTTATTACACAAAACCAGGAAAAACGAAGGCATTAGGCAGTGGAAAATCTAAAGTCTCTAGAAGGTTTGAGTCAATATCCAGCTATGTGCAGCAGCGGAAGCAACAGGACCAGAATGAAACGAAGCACGTCAATGCCATTGAGAAGAACCAGCGCAGCGGTGATGAAACACCATGTTTTGACATTCTCCTGGTGTAAAATTTCATCGAAATTGACAAACTGCCGAGAAATATTTTGATTTTTAAATAGACTTTACTGGATGAGAAATTGCTCTGTTGAAAAATTTTCAGCTGGCTCTGTTGCAAACTGAGTCAACAGCTGATGAGCAGACCATGTCACTGCTGGGGAGGGCTGGAGACACGTGAGGGTCAAACCCCCAGCGCCTGAGCAGCCGCTCATCAAACACCATTTTCCTGGAGCAGGAAGCTGGGCTGAACAAGAACGGCAGCGTTTGGCACCTCGGGGGTGTCCAGATGGCCCCGCATCAGGCGCTGGCTCTTGAGAGTGGACACAACCCAAGTTGTTATCAAGGCTTCTCGCAGCAGCCATCGCAGAGACTGACAAGTCAGGACGCCTTCGCCAGGAGCCAAAGTCAGGTCCTAAATCAGCCTCTAAATTCCGAGCAGATGTAAGATGTGGAAGCAGGAGGAAGATAGCGAGAGGAGCTGTTCGCTGGAACAGACGTCCTGGAACGTGCGCTCGGGTCTTCTGCTGGAGGGGCCTCTGCCAGAGGAGAGCACCAGATCTGAGGAACCGCTGGTTCGAACTGACGCTTGATCTCCTCTGAAGTGATCTCATGTGCATCCATGGCACATGAATCTTAACTATGCTGAGTCTGAAAGCCCACTTTGTTCTGTGGTCAGCTTCAGAGCAAGAGGAAACAAACATGCTGAATTCCACAACTGCCTCACTTCCAGTAATTCCTTGTAAAGTAGTCAAAGTAGGTACTTGAAGGGCTAAAAAATAATAATAATTTAACACTTAAGAAGAGCTGTCAGTCAGGAAAATGTGTGCCCTGTTTCTGGGTACATAACCACGTGCTGCTTTGTCTCCAGGTGCAAAACTCAGCCAGACTCAACCTGTCACAGGTACCCATGGGCACGGTCCAGTCTGGCCATGGCTACACTGGGAAAATGTGGGAAGACAACAGATGCAGAATCTCCTCTGACTGTGGTTTCCTCCACGATGGTGCACTCAGACTATTACATGACAGGAGGGTTTGTCTGAAGAGTTTCGCAGCTGGAAGATGTGTGTGATAGATTTATGGTAGGAGATAAAACCTGTTTTGAACGCCTGAAGAAGGTAGAACACAACTCTGAAATGGCAGGAGCCACGCTGGCTGGTGAATCCCAGCGCTCTGCAGTGCCGTGAGCCCGGGGGGATCGGGGTGTGCTGGAGCTTGGCCATGCCTCGCGGTGGGACACGGGCTCAGTACGTCCAGAGGGGGAGATAAAAGGGGGAGATAAAAGCTGCTCCCTGCCGGTCACAGGGCTGTGACATGGACAGTGAACAGAGGCACTGCAGCACACGTGGGGTCACCGCTGGCACACAGCTTGCACTGCAAGATTGAAACCTACAGAGCTCTGGTTTGCAGGGAAGTTCTGTTGTTCTGCTGCTGACCCTGGGGAAGCTCTCAGCAAGCAGGTGCTTTATCACAGGGTCATTAAGGCTGGGAAAAGCCTCCAAGGCCACCGAGGGGTCACCAACCTGTGACCCATCCCCACCTTGTCCCCAGCCCAGAGCTCTGAGGGCCACCTCCAGCCCTTCCTTGGACACCTCCAGGGATGGGCACTCCAAACCTCCCTGGGCAGCCCCTGCCAAGGCCTGAGCAGCCTTTCCATGGAGAAATTCCTGCTGATGTCCAACCTGAGCCTCCCCTGGCCCAGCCTGAGGCCGTTCCCTCTCCTCCTGTCCCTGTTCCCTGGGAGCAGAGCCCGACCCCCCCGGCTGCCCCCTCCTGTCAGGGAGTTGTGCAGAGCCACAAGGTCCCCCCGGAGCCTCCTTTTCTCCAGGCTGAGCCCCTTTCCCAGCTCGATCCGCCGCTCCTGGGGCTCCAGCCCCTTCCCAGCTCCGTTCCCTGCCCTGGACACGCTCCAGCCCCTCGGTGTTCTTGTTGCAGTGAGGGCCCAGAACTGGACACAGACCCTGAGGTGCCAGCAGGGCCAGAACCAGGGGGGTGGTCACTGCCCTGATCCTGCTGGCCACATTGCTTTTGATGAAGAAATCAAATACTTATCAAGTATCACCTGGTTTGATACTGCCTGCTCTTTTTTTCTTTCTTCTTTTTTTTTTTATGTTGATTTGCTGGGAACATCTTGGATGACTTCTCCTGATTGCCTTTCGATGTGGATTGAAGGTTAGAGTTGCACAGACAAACAACTGCTGGGCTAAAAAGGAGACTTTTGGTGCACATGTGACAAATGCCAGGTCAGGAGGTCCCACCATCAACCTCAACTGGCTTGATGCCCCAGGGCTGCTTTTAGTGACCCTTCCCTTCTCTCTGAGGTGACCCTAACTTTTCCACAGCTCCAGGTATATGAAAAGCACCACTGGTAGCAAGAAATAGGTGGGCAATTTGTAATGAATAATTTAAATAGCAATGCTGCATTTTTTTTCCAGTGTGTGTGTGTTGCGTTTTTTTCCAACTCACAAATTGTCTGTATGAAAAGGTTGGATTTTTCCCAGAGAAACTTGTAATTTGGAAGGGGTTTTAAAAAGTAATCTCTGAAAAGAAAGGAAATCTTGTTCTGTAGCTTATTAGTGAGTTGTTTGTTGTCAGTGTTTGATAGTCCGAGTCCAGACTGTCTTGCATGCGTGCACTCAGCTCACGTGGGCCTGATTAAATCCCCCTAAAACCCAGGGAGTTTTCCTGCTGGAAGGTCCATGGAGAGGACCTCCTCACCTGAAGGGGACAGGAATACCAGGAATAGGTTTCTCTGTGTTTGCACCTGGTACCCATCATGCTTGCTGAGACGCTTCAATGTTGGCTTAACATTTGTCAGTTCAGGGAACAAACCCGTCCAGTGACTCCTCTGGCAGCAAGCCTGAGGGAGCTTTGGGCAGCATCCTCGTCAGCTCAGAATTTAGCAAGGGATTTTTAACAGGTGTTATTAAAGCAGCTTCTTGGGCAGAGGAGAGAAGCCAGCCTGGTATTTAAAGGGCTAGAATTACGTGGGATGAATTTTTTGAAAGTGCCTTTCCAGTTTCCCAGCCCAATTTCCACTTTCTTTTCATTCTCTTGTGTGGGTTTGCCCACTTCAGCTCTTGTTGCTGGCTCTGTTCCTGAATCCTAACCCCTGGCAATACCGTGCTGCCCTCTCCCCCAGAGCCATCTCAGTCTGGGTGGGCCACAGGTGCCACCTGCACAGTGAGGTGCTGGGAGTGGAGCTCCTGGGACACCCCATCCCGTGTGTGCTGTCATCAGTTTGCAGGCCTGGAAACCCCTTCGTGAACTCCCAGCTGGAGCTTTCCTGTATCTGCAGGGACCTGTGAAAACCTGGTTCTGCTGCGTGAATTCCTGTGACTGTCGCCAGGAGCACTGCAGCTCTCTGAAAGTCTCCTCGTTCCCCGTTCTTTGTCTGCTGGGGCTTTGGCTGAGGGAGCGTGTCGGGCTCCCTGCAGCCCACAGCCACCATCTGATGTCTTCTTAGAGCACGGAAATGCTGAACAAGAGCAGGAGCGCTCGAGGCTGCCTCTTGAAACAGCGTAAGCACTGAAAGGACAAACTGCTCTCTGAGGGAGGAAAGGGGGGCTCTTGCAGCCCCAGAAGGCTCAGTGGCTGGTTCAATGGGCTGCACAAGTCTCTTCTGGTTCCCGACCTTTGTGTCACCACTGAGGCTTGGCTGTGAGTCTGGTCCCCACCACAGTCACGCCTCCTGATTCTTGCAGGAGTCTCCCAGTTTGCCCTCATGATGCAAACTGTGCCAGAGCTGCTGCACCCACTGCAGCCCTCTCCAGCACAGCCTGCCCCTTGCTCCCCAGAAAGCTGCACCCTCTCCCTCTCCACACCATGGTGACACCTGGGGCACAGGAACCAGGACAAGGGCTGCTGCCCCAGAACAGCCCGGCCCACGCTGGAGCACATCTGTGAAACAGATCTGAACAAGAGAGGTGTGTTCCAGCCTTTGCCTAACAGCAGGCTGAGGGCTTGCCTTGCTTCCCCCAGCTCCTCCTGGAATCCAGACCCAAACCCGTCCCTACTGCATCACTGTCAAACTCTTCCAGTCCCAGCTTTTGTCTCCTTCCAGGAGTAGAGCAAGTAGAGCAGAGAGGAGGGGTGAAGAGGAGGTAGAATGGGTGATGACTTTTAAACCGGAAAGAGTTGATGTTTTCCTGGTGGAGTCAGTGCACACGTATCCAAGGAGGGGCTGAAAAATGGGAAAGGAACAGAGCCCAGCCTACATGGCTGTGCAGATAGCCATGGGCTGGCCAGCATGGAGCAGGAGCACTGTGCCATGACAGGAGGCTGGCGTGGGATCATCTCCGATTATGAGTGCCTCTTGTTTTATGAGCGAAGTTCTGGGGGAGGAAATATGTAGTGAAGTGAAACTGGTGATTGTACAGGCATGCCGGCGATTAAGGCTGCAGTGGGTGGGCAGTCTGTGGGGGCTGCTGTGTTAACTCCAGCCAAGGAGAGGCACATGCTTTCCAATCTATGCTATCTCAGTTTCAGTGCTGCAGACAACCCATCAGGGTGTCATTAACAAGCAGTTACCCCGCTCTCGTTGCTGCGCTTTAAGGAAATATGTCAAAGGCATTTCTGGTGAGCGAGGGCTCGGTGCGATCAGATTGCTCCAGCCTTCTCACAGCATTCCATTCAGATTATAATACACAATAGTTCAGACCCTGCTGTGTCCCATTACTCAATTATGAAATTGCTTTAGAAGTTGGAGCTTACTGATTGGCTCCCAATGATTTCATACCCATCATATTTCTGTGCTTGTGCTCCTGGGCTGACTGCTCCGTCTGGTTGGTTCGAGCCATTTCACTCTCCTCTTTCATGCACTGGCATACGTTTTATACCTGTCCGTATCACTAACAAAATCCCTCAATGTGCTTTGCAACTTCAAACCAGGCTGTGAAAGTGCAAATTACCTTTGAGGGCTGTTGTTGGGGGTACGGAGCCTTCATGTTGTTGGCTCAGGGCTAAGAGAGGTGGGAAGGTGTAGTGAACCCAAGCACAGCCCCACAGTGCAGAGCTCTTCTGCCTCACCTGCCCATGAGGGAGCAAAATGGGGAGAGGATGATAGGGTGGCAGCTGAATTTATTTGTGCAGCTTCTGCCAGTCAGACTGAATCCCAAAGCATTTATCCTCGAAGCATCACAACCATTTAATCTGCTACATGTCACAACCAGCCTCTATAGAATTTAACTTTGTCCATGAATTACCTGCAAGAGGCAAGGAAGAAGTGGCATTGGTAGTTGGTGAGACCTACCTTCGTGTTTCAGGTCTTTACACAGCTCTTTGCCCTCATGGAATAAACCTTTCTCACTGGTGGAAGATTTGATGGAGAGGCACTGCTGCTTTATGTTAAACCATGGATTTTACACCTGTTGGAAATAAACCCCAGGAAACCTGAATGGATGTGGTTTGATTCTACTGAATGACCCAATTTATCCTATCCTGCATAAAAGGAGAGCGAACAAGAATGAAGTCAGGAGGATTCAGCTTGTGCATCTTTGAGATGGTCAGTCCTGTTTGAACCCACCCATGCAAGAACTGAAGCAAGGTCCTGTTCTACATTAAAACAGTGTTATGTGTTCTAGTTTAGAGAGCCAAATTAAATTTGGGCTTTGAACTTTTCTCAAATGACTGAAAATATCACTTTGAGCACCTATTGTTAATAGCAGTGTTAATTTTCAGTAACATTTTGTACCACCCAAAGCAGAAAAGCTGAGGCTGATAAACTGATAGTACCATGCATTGCCAGAGCCTATTAGACTCAAATTGTTGACATCTTCCAGGGAGATGCTGAGATTACAAAAAAATTCTGTGCAAAAATGTCCTTGGTATGCAATTAATATTCTCCCTCCTCTGTCAATAAAAGAATGTGATTCAGAGTCAGAGTGAGCTGCTCAGGGGGCTGGATGTGTTTGGGAGCCTGTGGATGTGGAGCAATTGGATGCCATTGACCTCGTGCTCAAGCCCTCGATCTGCTGTTCAAGGGGGAGAGATTTCTTAATAAAAGCCCTGAACTCTGGTGGTCCCTCTAGAGCTTCTCTCGGGTCAGATCCTGAAATCCTCTGCAGGTTAAGTCCTCGCTGGAGACATTTAGGTACATGCACAAATTAAGATGAATTCAGGACACTGGATCTGTCTGGCTTGTTTTTAAGGAGTAGTTTCTTTCCCAGAGTCAGTGTTTAGCATTTTTTTTCCCCTCCAGTTCAGATCAGACCACCAGCAGGTTTGTTTCACCCTCTAGGTGTTATCAGGGAATTACTGGAAAGCAGCATGACTTTCTATACCTTTGATGCTGTTAAAATGATAGTCCCTTCTGCCTACACAGGGATGTAGCTAGAAGGTCTTTAAAAGGTTTCAGCTTATGTTTCCAAGATGAGTTAAGGCTTTGGCAATGGCAACAGGATCCTCTCACCTGCCAGCAGATAAGGATCATCATAAATGTTCACCATTCTGGGTTCTGCTGTTCAGTCAATTGAATACTCAAAAAATATCCACTATTGTGCCATATAAATTTTTTGCCTTTCGGGGTTTCCCCTGGATGTGATCGTTCTGACAACCTGCCCCACCACTAGGTGCTTGTCTTGCAAAGTTGTTTCATGTATTTATTAACTCATTGTGTTTACTTATTTAAATATTCTCTGCAGATGAGACATATGGCAATTGCTGGCCAGCTTAGTCTCAGCTGCTCCTCAGATCCAGCTGCTAATATCATTTCATAACTTGGCTCGTGCAGTTCAGATCTGTACCAAATGACTCTGTTTTGAATTACCATTATATTTGATATTAATACTAAGCATACTCGCAGCTGTCCTACATTGCTGTTTCCACCCTCCCTGGAATTCAGCTCTCAGACAGAGGACATAACACTCTTGTATGTCTGTCTCTCAGGCTTTCAGATCTGTCCTGGATTCGTCTTGTCTACAGCAGAGAAGATGTGCTAATTGCCATTGCAGCGTTCTCAGCTCGAGGGTTCCATGGGTCTTTCAGGGATCCAACCTGGAAAGTTTTTCCCGTGAAGCCACAACAACCTTCAACTGGGCAGCCCAGGAAAGACTTACGTGCAGACTATCCAAAGTCTCTGAGGGTGTTTGGGATGGGATTTCAGAAGTATTTAGTCACCTAAAGATGAGGAATGGTATCTAGCAGGATTTTCCAAACGACACTGGGCCCAGCTCCTCGGTGGTGTTATGTGTCTGTCTCAGGAAGTCAACGGGAGTTAAGCTCTGAAGCACGCTGGGGTGGAGGTCTCCATGCCCTGGACACATCTGCGCTGCTGCAGGAGCACCAGCACCCTTTGGAGCCTGGTGATGGTGAATCCCAGCCAGGAATTACGTCTCACCCCAGCTCTGGGGAATGTCTCACCTGCGGAGTGAAACCTCCCAGCTCACCTGCACTCCGCTGCTGGCTGGGGCTCAGGCATGGGGGGTGCCCAGGACAGGCGTTTCCAGCTTGCCCCATCAGCTGAGACTGCACAAACAGCCCTCATCTGTGGGAGTGACATTTCAGTCAGTGGTGTGACCCAAACATTTTCTTTTTCCCACAGAGGCAGAGTTGTTAGGGAAAGAGAAAACATCAAACAGTTGAAATTTTTGTGCTCTCTGAATCCTGGATGAGCAACACTCAGAGTCACCCTTTAGTCCATGCTGCTGATGTGCCCAGGGCTCTATTTCTTTACTACAAGGGGGGAATGTGGCCTTCTGCTAATGAACAGCTCAGCTCCTTCCAGAGAGGCAGGGTCCCATGCCTGTACTCAGTAAAGCTGGGTATTTCTGTTGGTGACGAGCTAACTTGTCACCTTTCGTGGATGAAAAGACAGAAAAGATGTGAATCCACTGTAAATCCTACCCTCAGCAATCCCCTGGGACGAAAGGCTAGGAAGCACCTCGGGTGCCTTTGAGGTGTGCAGCGGGCTGGCAGCCGTGGCACGGGCACGCTGACATCCACCGTGCTGCCAGCAGGCACAAACCTGGCCCCGGCCAGACGCGGGTTTGAGGTGCACCTCACCTGGGAGTTTTCCAAGGTACACCGGGATCGTGCTGTGCAGCCGAGAGCCAGCTCCTCACCCTCCACCTTCTGCTTTCTCCTCAGAGAGGATTCAAGTTTATTTAATCTCAGATTTCTTGCTGAAAAACGCTCAGTGAGCATGAAATGCCTTTGAACTCCGGGAGTTTTGCTACTGCCTGTAACAGGGCCGGGAGCAGGAGACGGCCGCTGCCGCAGCCGTGGCAAACACCTCTGCTCCACGCGGGAGCTCCGGGATCCCTGCACACTTTGGGAGCACACTGGGGAGCTCGGGGGCACGGGGTGTGCCTCGTGCCCTGCTCCCAGCCCGCACATGGCACACGACGGGGGCACACCGAGCTCCATGTGAAAGTATTTCCAGCCCAGACAACAAACAGCTGCGAGGGACTTGGAATCCATCAGAAAGCGGATAGCCAGGAAACCCTTTCCATGCAGAGAAGAGGGGATTTAGTTGCTGAGTGCTGCAAAGATGCATACATTTTCCTAAAAAAACATTCGTGGTGCCAACATGAAGATTCAGTGCATTGTCTAAACAAGCCAAGATTCTTATTAAAACCAATTGCTTTGGTTTGTTAGGCTGCTTTACCGTGGTGCCTCTAAGCCAGCAGATGTGTTGGGGTTTAGGAGAGCTGCTTCAGCCAAGCCTGAGGTGGCTGGAAGTGCCTGTGAGCGGAGCAGATGCAGGGGATCCTTTGCCCAGGGCTCCCTGGGAGGCTGTGCTGTGGTCCCTGGGACTCGGTGTGTCAGGTGCTGGCTGGCTCTGGGGGCAGGAGGGCTCCTGATGAGGCTCCACACCAGAAGAGGCACAGGCAAATCTCTGGGAATCCTTGGTGCCCCCCACTCGCACACGCAGTAATGAAATAGAAGAAAATAAGACAAAAACCACGTGCTATTTACTGTAATCTCCTTTTCTTTTGACTGAATGTCATGAATAACAAAGACCATTTTGAAGAGAGAGGAAATGGCTTTTATTAGGCTGACTGTGATGATACCAGGAAAGCAGAAGCAGCCCTCATGCACTTGAAAGCTTGTCTGTTTCTCCAGCTATACTGGGCTAACAAAAGCCTCTCATGGCTCCAGCAGTGCCACTGTTAGCTTAAGAAATAAACGTGAAGCTTCTGATGTGCTGTTCTGCTCTTCATGGTACCAGGGTTGTTCCACCCAGGCTGATGAAGACAGACAGGGTAAATGAAACTGGAACCAGGTCTGACATGCCTCTGGTCAATGGACTAATGCAAGTATTAATTTACTACCTAAGCAAAAAAAGAATCCTCTTCAAAAACCTAATGAATGTGTATTTGAAGCTAGAATTATTAATATTTACTTTATTCAGACTATAGCACTGGAATTAACAGCACAAGCCAAACAAAGGCTAGAACTTCTAGTGGGATGGGGAGAGATGGCAATTCCAATAGTAAATGCATCAAAAATCAGGAAGCTGAGAAATAGGAATTCTTCTTTTCCTGTTTCTTTATTGAGCCTTGTAGTTCCTCCCAGCTCCCGTCTCTCTGGAGTCAGTGCTGATGTGCTCCCTTAGACACTGTCCCAGCTGCTGTTGCTCTCATCATGGCACAGAGAAGGAAATCTGAAAGCCCCTGTTTGGGGAGGAGACTGGTGAAAGCAGAATGGTTTTTCAAAAACAAGAAGATGAGAATCAGAAACTGCAGTTAAAAAATATTCAGCCTCCATGGACCTGCATCTCCACAGCCCCTGAGTGTGAGTTTGGTCCTGACTCTCCCTGTAATGTGTTGTGTGACCCTGATCCACCACCCCATGCTGAAGAATTTCCCAGAAGAATTTCACAAAGCAGAGACGCACTGGGCTGCCACAGACGCGATGGTCCGTGCTGGGTGCTGGGTGCTGGGTGCTGGGTGGAGCCGCTCGGCGCTGTCCCACGGTGAACACTTTGGGACCACTTCATTTCCAGGCGTTCGAAGAGGACCTGAGAATCCCAAGGGGAAGATGTGCTTTGTGTCAGGGGAGCATTTGTAGATGGCAGGATAGTGGCTCTGTGCTTGGTGTCCTGGATGTGCTGCTGGACATGAAGACCTGCCACCATTCCCAGGGTGTTCTCCATCTCCAGGGAGCACTGGGGCTCAGTGCCTGCCCTTCCCATGGGCTGCTGAGGGACACGCAACTTTTTAAAAGCAAGCACCTCCAGGAAGTCCAAGATTCCCATGATCTGAGCAAAACCTCAAGCTCAGCCTGCCTTCTGTGAGCGGTATTCTCTCATCTGAGCCTCGAGGCAAGCTCCCAGCCTATCAGACTCTTGGCAGTAATTTCCACACCAGTTTGTTGTATTTGGACTTGAGATTCCCCCTTGACCCCAAAAGTCACACTAAAATGCTAAAAGTATTTTCTTTACTTGCTAAAGAAAACACAGAGGGCTTTATTTAGTTATTCAGCCATTCTTCAGCCACTTCATGATTTCCAGAGATGGTATCTGCGCTGTTGTGTCCCAGCTCAGGCCGCTCAGAGCAGCTCAGAGGGGAAGGAAAGCTGTTACATTTCATTGTCCTCAAAAGAGGGGAGAAAAATCCGACTCGTGCTCCCAACCCAAACAACTCTGCTGCCTCGTGCATTCTTGACAGCCAGGAAGGCTCCCTTGAAACCGTCTGCAGCCTTTAACTCCCTTCTAACAAGTTGGCCATTTCCATAGAGAAGATTTTTTCTCCACTGATTTATGAGCTTTAATTTATATGCAAGCCTGGAATACTTGCTCTGGGAAGAGTTCTACCTCCAGCCAAGCAGTGCTGAGATGCAGAGCACTCCTCATGGTATGTTCGGTATTTCCACGGCGCGCTCTGCAGCAG
The DNA here is from genome assembly GCA_013397865.1 of Struthidea cinerea. Lineage (NCBI taxonomy): Eukaryota > Metazoa > Chordata > Aves > Passeriformes > Corcoracidae > Struthidea > Struthidea cinerea. The sequence continues at coordinate 651,496 of VZTI01005567.1, forward strand.
CCCCAAATTCCCCAATTTCAGAGCCAGCCTGGTTGTAGGTGGTGCTGAGCACTCTCCTTCGAAGCCTGGCTGGGCCAAGAAGTTGCATTACTGAGCTGGGTGGATTCAGGGGCTCTGGGAAGCCTCTGTGTGACCCAGGCAGGCAGTCGGTGAGTGCAGAGGCGCTGCGGCAGCACGGGCTCCCATGCAGTCCCTGCGTGATCTGGGACACTGTTTAACCAGGTTTCCATGGGTGGTAATGGGATTTTCCAATCTGGAGCTGACTCACCGGAGCCTGGGTGTAGGTAGGATTGTGCTGACTCTGCTGTTTCCTTTGGAAATGATGGAGAACATTTGGTCCTTCTCTGCATCAGGTCAGGAGCGCCTGACTGGCTTACGGTGCCTGGTGCTCTGCACCCTGAGGCCTGGTACCATCCCATATTGCTTCTAGGAGGATCCAAGTTGCTGCTACTGCATCTCAGCTCAAGGGTGGTACCTTCCACCTGAGGGGTGGTGGATTTTATCAATGCATTACTAATTTCATCATATGCAATGTAGGAGCAGCATGTTTTTCATCCCCACTTGTGGGGATGTTTGTTGTCCCCGCTTGTGGTGCTGTGTCACACATGGGGGCATTGGCTTCTGGGTACTCAACACCTGAGGAGCCATGCTGAGACCTCTGGAGTCTGGTGGAGCAAGGAAGCCCATGTCTCACTCAGCCCTTCCTGCCCTCTCTAGTGTGAGCTGTTCTGGTACAGAATGATAGAATCAGTGCTTTAAAGCAGACTCTGCTTTGGGGGGAACCAGGAGGGCTCGGGGAAGGTGGGGAGAGCTGTTGTGTTCACAGATGGAATGGTGAGGAGCTCAGCAGTTCTTGGCAGCAGGTTTGGTCTGCTCAATGCCCAACAACTGCTCCTTGCGTGGGCCATCACTAGGTGATGGAATTAGTTATTGATCAATAACTGGATCTGAAGTCTGGAAGGATCCTGCCACACCTGAGGAACTCCTTTCATCTGCTGGACACCTTCTCTGACTGTTGAGCTCACGGCAGCCCACGGGGTTACCACTGACTGCAGCAGGCCTCCCTGAGGAACACCTCGAAGGTCTCCTGTGGAACGTGGTGTGCGGTTTATGGAACAGCCCCTGGTGGGGAGTGCTCAGGCCTGAGGATGCACGTGGGTCTGAGTGGAACAGCGTGATGGACATCCCGGGAGGCTGGGAGTGTGGATTTGGACCCAGGCACCAAGGCTTACTCACAGCCTTATGATAAGGCAGCCTGGGGGAGAGGCACGGGGTTATTTATCTGTTTGGCTGTAGACAAGGCAGTAAAAGGTGATCTTTTAGAAAGCTCAGAATAAGGAAACCTGAGTCAGAGACAGCCTCAGCCTCCTTCTCTGCTATCTGTGCTGCACTAAACAGGATAATTCATCACTCTCTCTGGCTTATATAAAATTGAGCTCTTGGATGTGACTTCCCTCACGGGACCCACTCCACCCACCAGTACCTCCCTGACCTCATCTCCCCTCTCCCTTCTCCGCCCGGCATCTCCCCTGCAATGCCTCTGCTCCTCTCCCATCCCTGCTGGCAGCCAGGGCCAGCTCCTCACTGGTGCTGAGCTCACTCTTGCCAAGTCTGGCTCCTGCCTGGTTTTCCATTTCTGCCTGGGAGTCCCCTCCCCTACCTGCCTCTCACCTACACCCACCTTCCAGCTTTCCCTCTGCACCACTTCCTGATCGTCCTTCTAAATATAGGCTCTGTGGTTTGGGAGTTGCCAAACAAAGAAACAAACAAGCACCAGCAGAAGGTTGTGGTTTCTGCTGATTTTCCTTTGCTTACCTCGAGTGAGAAACCACCTTTCACACAAAGTCATGGCCAGACCCAGCCCTGAGCCAGAGAAGCACCAGCAGGGATGGGATCAGCCATGGGGGATCAGCTGAGATGGTCCTGGCAGGACATGGAGCACAGTCCATGTAAAGCCTCTGCTTCCCCACCCGTCTGAGTTACTGTGCTACATCAGCTCTGTGTCACTGGTAAAGAAAACAAAGCCCAGGGGTGGCCATCAGAGCAGCTTCTTCATCACATGAGGAACATTATTCTCCACCAACTAAATCAGCATGGGTTGAATTGATCTGGGTTGCTGCTGGGAAGAAGTTAAAATGTTCATTGAAATGCCCAGGAACTAAAGCTGTCTTTGGGTGTGACACCTCCAGTGTTTGATCAACAGCTGTCTGGAGAAAAGGTCTCAAAAGCAACGGCAGCAGCAAAATCTAAACATATTAGTGTGTATATAAATACATGTATATTATGTCTGAGGAATATAACTGGTCTGATATTAAAATTCCTTTGTCTGGATCCTGGCAGGGTCTGTCCTGGAAACTTCCTGTCTCTCTGCCTCTGGAAGAGGTGGGCAAGTGTGGGTGCCTCAAGGACTGTATCGGCATGACAAGGTGCCACTGTGACCGTGATGTGTGTCCGGAGGGTTTCATGCAGGAGACAGGCAGCGATGGCCTCACTGAACAGACCAAATCTTGCTCACCTCATCAACACTAGCCCTGAGTGGGGAAAGATCTGGCTGAATGCACTGATCTGGAGTTACTGTCTGACCATGATTCGCTACCTGGCTGCCCCAGTTATTAGATTGCTTCTGCCACCTCTTGTTTTTCATACAAGTTCCACAGCACTTTAATCCCCTCCTTCCTCCAGCCTTTTGCTGTAGGTCAGTGTCCGGCAGGGGTGGATTCAGGTTCATAATGACCACGCCAGTGCTCCCTCAGTCGGGTCACCAAACCCTACAGACAGTGCTGCTTGAAGTGGGAGCCATCCCGTGCTCAGCTCAGGTGCTTGTCTCCTGGACTGTTCAGCCCAGAACAGTCCGTGCTAGACAATCTGATTGGTGTGAAGGGGGTTGTGCTAAGTGTGTGTTTGTGCACAGCAGGAATTACCCTGGTGCAGTGTGGATGCTGAAAAACTTTGGTAGAGAAATCTTTCAGCTTTTCTGCAGCGTTCTGTGAGAACTTTGCAGTTCTCACAGAAGCTATGAAAACACTGCTATGGGTTTTGTAAACTAACTCCTTATCTTGCACCTGGGTTTGTTATGCAAGATTGTTATGGTTCTAGCTTTCTGATATTTTAGAATAAGTGTCTTAGAGCTTGACCAGTCCCCTCAAGGGGTGGATAGCCGAGCACCCGACTGTCTTATGCCATTCAACACACTCTTTGCGATCCCTGTTATAAAAAGATAAATTAATTAATTAATAAAGAGGTCAGAACTGCTTCCCTTCTGAACTTACTCGTGACATTCCTTGCCATCAGTGTCGCTCACAGCGACAGTGCAGTGCTCAGGGCTTGCAGTCACACTGGTGCTCCCATGCCTGCTCCAGATCCCTCGCCCAACCTGCCCAAACTCTTCATATCAATAAACCCAAAGACCAGCCCAGAGCTGCTCATGGTGTGAGTTTTCCACATGAATTACAGAAATTTCAAACATAAACCAGACTGCAGATCCTTGGAGAAAGCACATGCTCCAGGCTGCCTCCCTTGGGGGTTTTCCTCCGCTTCTCGTGTTGATGCTCACCTACAGGAAGAAGTGATTGAACTGGAAGGACGTGTTTGCTAAAAAGGGCAAGGGCAAAGGGTAAGAGCCCCCCAAAGCATCAGCAATTGTGTTCCCATCACAAGGGGCTGGGGGAAAAAATCCCAAGCTTTTAAGACACAGTGTCTTACAGAGCTGTCCTCTAGACCCCAAGGCTTGGCAGGTTGTTCTCATCTGCATCAGTTTGTCTGATAAAATGTGCTACCTTCATCTGTGCAGATTTCCTTTCTAGAAAGGAAACTGCACAATCTCTGTAATGCCTGTGGATTAAGAGATTAATGGAGCAATCCCCGGCCTTTGATTTGTGGGAAACCAGCAAGGTATTGCAACACCTTTTGTTATGTTCTCGGTGTTGCAAGGACAGACGCTGCTCTGTAGCCTGCACATTGTCCTCCTTGTCCGTATTCCTTCTTTGTTTGTATTCCTTCTGTGACTCCTGAAGTCACAGAGCTGCATGCCCTGGACTTCTTTGCATTCTGCAGTGTGAAGCAAAAAACCCCAAAGGCTCCATTCAAGAATCCTGTGTCAGTCCCTTCTTTCCTCTTGGCATCAGGGCTCTGATTTGCCACCCTGCCGCAAGAGCTGAGTTGTGTCAGCGGCGGCAGCAGCTCTGTGAGCTGACAGCTGTTGGTCAGTATTTGTGGTGCAATTCTCCGGGAAATGCCAAAAGAAGCAATTAGAGAAAGACAGAAACAATGAAGAGCCAGGTCAGGATTTTTCTGTTCTTGATATCTAGCACAAGCCTGGTTACCTAGAATTATTATAATATTATCACTTCCACTGAGATGGGCAAAATATAAACCAGGCTTGTTCCTGGGTTAAATTTTGTCCCTAGGTGCCAAAGTGACAGGGATTGTCTGAGATGATTTGCCAGTGTTCAATATCCTTTACTGAGCACTGAACTGTACTGGCTTTACACCCCAACAGGGAAAATGAAATGCATTGAGCTACAAACTGGTTGATTTTCCGCCAAACAGGAACGTACTGGAGCATCCACATGATAGTTGTGTTGTGCTGGAATGTCCTGAATGATTCATGGCTTTGAGGAGCTTGTTTGCATACATGGTTAAAGCAAATATGGGGGTTTTTTGCAATGCACTGTTGTCATGTTTTTAGCCATTGGGGGTGATGCTGTGTTCCAGAGCAGGCAGCAGTGGTGTACAGCCACAACTGTGTAAGTACAGGACAAAGGAAACGTAAAATGAAACTTTTCATGTTTCAGAGAGTGGAAACATAGAATGAAAAATGCAAGACAAACTGGGAAAGAAAAGGGTTAACCATTTAAAGGATTGAGTCAAACAAAATATATCTGTGCAAGAGTCTCCCCGAGGAAGTCACTGAGACCACATTGCTTGGATCATTTAAAATTGGACTGTACAAAGCAATAGAGGAAATTCTGCGGGGAACAATCCTTCACTGGCAGGTGGGATGGACTCAATGACCTAATAAGCCTTTTCCATCTCTAAGTCTACGAGATGAGCCTGTAACTAGTGCAATATGGGTTTGCCCAGAGCTCCCATGTGTTGGCTGTGAGCAGAGTCAAGCTGCACCAAACTGTCTCGTGTTGAAGTTAACTATTTCTGTAGTTCTTTTGCCCCACTCTGGTTCCTTTTTAGCAGAATTCCTCCCCAGACAGTTGACTCTTTTATACTCAGTCCATTTTTTGGTATGTAAAGCATGTTAAATCACATACTGTGTCATGTACTGTCCTTAAAATAGACCGGGAGGGCAGGAAAAGAGCTCCTTTCCCTTCCATCTCTGCACGTGACCCCAGCGCTCATCTTGGGATGGATTTGGACCACCTAGGCCCTTGCCCCAGCTGTCCATCAGGCAGTGCCCAGCATCTCATCACCCACATGGCAGGGAAATGCCCCTTTTCCTGCACGTGCAGTGTGACACCAGCGGGAGCCCTGCATGTCCTGGTGGCACAGGGTCCCTCTGGCCACAAAGTGACATTTCGGGGGCTCAGAGATCAGAGTGCATTTTCTTTTGCTCTCAAGGGATCAAGTCTAGCTGGATGAACTCAGAGACTGTGTTGTCTCTTCCCTGCACAGAAAAACCTCAAATTCATGAAGGGAAAGGCACTGGGAATGTGCAAATGGCAAATTTTGGACTTGCCGTCATACCTGCAGGCAGGAGATTCAGCCCTGCCTGGACTCAGGGGCAGCTTTAGGATCTCTCTGCCCCTCCAAGATATTCTGTGAAAAAGCCCTGTGGCCTTGACCCGCCTGGCCTGGCAGAGGGCTGCTCCTATTCCCCCAGGAGAGCAAGTGCTCCAGACTTTGTGTTTGGCTCCAGGCTTTTTTTCCTCTCCACCTCAGAAGGGTGTTGGCAGAGGGCAGGCAGCGAGTTTGGATGGGCTGCGAGGTGATGGAATGGACACGTGTGACCAAGGGGTCCCTGTGCAGGTTCTGGGGCTGTACTCAGCTTTCTGCTGCTCTGCCAGCCCTGGCTGGGCAGGTTTAGTCTCTCCTGTCCTTCCCTCGTGTTCCACAGGAGGCATCGAAAACTGGTGACAAGCAGGGAAATTGTATTAAGCCATGGCAGGATCAGGGGGCTTCCCAGGGACTCGCTGGCAGGGGAGCTGGCCTAGAGCTTGCAAACTGCACTCATTCCTCTCCTGGGGGATCTCAGTTCCTTGAAGCCTCATCCTGTCCCCAGGAGTTAAAGCAAACTTCTCTGGATGCCCAGAGGAGGCCCTGGGAGCACAGCCCTGGCGAGGAATCCATCCCAGCGGGACAGGCCATGCAGGAACACACTTGCCCCTGCCCAGAGACCTGGGCTCCCCTTGGTCCCACACAGGGACCTGGCAGAGCTCACTGCCGAGCAGGAGATGCTGTCCATGGACACGGTGGTCACTGGAAGAGGTGGGTGAGCAGCACCAGAGACTCCCAGGCTGCTGCGCTGCCTTCAGCACTCACACTATTTATTTCTGCTGGTTCTCAGACACAGAGCTATTTTCAGTTTTATCATCCCCAGGCCAGTAAATATCCCTGCTCCTTTGTGCTTGGCCTTTCTCTCGTGTCTGTGTTTCCATCTCTGCTCTGGGAGGGGATGCAAAGCTCATCTTTCACTGCTGAGACTGAGCCCAGTGAGCAGCTCTTTCTAGAGCTGCTGCCTGCACCAACATCTCACCCTGCTGCAGCCTCTCACCCTGCTGCAGCCTCTCTGCTCTGACAGGAGCTCCTGTCAGGGTTCCCGCAGAGCTGGGAGGGTGCAGGTGGCGAGTGATGAACCAGGCTCGTTGTCTGATGCGCCTCACACAGGAACGCCTCTCCCTAACCCCTGTAATTCATGGTCCTGGTTATGATTCAGCAGAAGGTGCTCTGTGGCTTTTCAGGGAAGGAGAAAGTACCTGGGGATGCAGGGACGCTGCCAGGACTGCTCTGGGCACCCAGCACCAGTAAGGATGGCCACGATCTTTGGCCCTTTCCAATGGCCATGGACACAGAAGCAAGCTCGCATAAAGAGGAGTAACCTAGTGGGCTGAAGAAGGCTTTGGGCTATTTTGGGGCTAAAAAACCATTCTGGCACCACAAATGAACTCTTCGGATGCTCCAAGTTCACATTTTGGGACAGTGCCACATCACCTGAGTTCCAGGGCTGTGGGACCTTTTCTCCACCAGGGATACTTTCCTACCATGAGGTTTCTGAGGGATGCCAAGGCCGTTGCCCTCTGCGCCCATCCCTCAGAGAAAGTCATTATCCTTGATCTTTTAGGCTCCAGTAAATACACACACTATGGAAACCTGGTAAGGATAAAGGTGTTGGTGTCACCCAACTGGCCAAACATCTTTGTTTTCCACCTGACCCAGGCTGTGTGCTGGGGACAGGGGTGCAGAGTCTCTCCACCCGCCCCGTCTGAAGCCCAGTGCTGGGGCAGAAATGACCCAGCTGCCCCTGTCCTGGCTGGTGTCTCCCTGGTGGCTGCTGCACTGCTCTCAGGCCTTGAGCAGCAAAACTTCTACCCTCTGCTTATTGTTGCTGGTTTTTTCCAGGTTTTATCAGAGGAAGAACTCCCCTCCCATCTGGAGGCAGAGCTAAGGGAGGGATTGCAGTGACCGGAGCACACAGAGCACCAACAGCCCGCACCTCCAGGAACAGGCCAGTGTTGGAAAGGGTGGGCAACAGGATGAGGAAATTCTGATTTGTACCAAAATCTCCATGTCCCGTCTCCATACTCCAGCTCATGCCATGATTGCAAAAACCCAGAGCTGTGTGAAGTGTCTCCAACATGAGTCATTCATGGCAGCCCTGTCCTGCACCGAGCATGCGAGGCACAGGTCTCTGCTAGGAAAGAAAATTTCCCTTCACAGCTTTTTAGACCTTTTAAATATTTGTTGTGATTGCTGTACTAATTAAATTCAGCTGTTGCAGGTAATATAACTCCCGACAGCTTTTTTTTTTTTTTTTTAAGTTATTTTCTCCCTTTTAGAGGGCAAGTGAGCAGCACTTAAAGGTATATGGTCCGTCCACTGGGATGGCTGCTGGCAGAAACGCAGAGCTTTGATAGAGCTCTGAAATCATGGCTTTACACTGTGCCAGTTTGCCTTTGCCCCAAACGGGGAGGGATGCAGCCACAGGGCTCTGATGGGAGGGCACAGCCCAGCATCTGCCTGGATTGTTCCTTCGAGTCTGGGAGACTGGACAGGCAGTGCATGAGGTGGGAAGGGACAGTGTCCATCTGCTGAGCCCTTCCCTGGCCTGCTTTGTGTCTTTCTGGACCTCGGTGCCATCGGCTCCACAGTTGCTGAAGCAGGCTGTGCACAGCAGAGCTCCCCTGCCACCTCCTCTCCTTCAGAGGGGTTATCCAACATCTAAACCTTCGGCAACGTGGTTCAGATTTGCTGGCAAATTGTGCAGACGAAAAGGCAGTGTCTTACAAGGAAACGGCATTTTTGTGGTCTTGTTCCGGTGCTGTGCTGCGCCGTGTGTGGGGTTCAGGGCTTCCCGGCGCTCACCTTTCAGGCTGTCAAGGAGAATTTCTGCTTGTCAAAAATGATTCGAAACGCCCTCCCTGTGTGTCCTCCAATGTTTTGAATTTTAAAGAGTAGCCCCGGGGCAGTATATTTAAAACATGATCTCAGGGAAACTGGTTCATTGCATTTGGAAGCCTAAAGAGCGAGAATGACAACGATAAATAGACATCAGGGTCTGCGGAGTCACACCGAGGTCAGGCGCTCCCCCTCCCGAGCCCTCCCCGCCCCATCCCCCATGATTTGGGCAAGTATTGCGTTTCCTGATTCAGACCCCAGCCCGTTTCTTTGTGCTGAGCAGTGCTCATCCCGCCGGCCCTTCTCCCCAGCACGGGCTGCTCCGGCTGCAGGAGCCCGGGGGCAGCGGGGCCCGGCTGCCCCGAGCCGGGCACGGGGCTGGATTTACCCATCTGCACAAACCCCTCCATCCTCAGAGGGCTGGAGCACCTGCGGACCCCATCGCTGCCCCTGGGACCTGCGAGCGCTCCCCAGCCTTTGAAAAAACCACCCCAGCGCGTCAGAGACTCGAGATGGGGCTGATAGCGGGTGATTGAGTTATTGCGGCTTAATGAGCTGCTGCTCATCTGCCAAGCCGCAGCAGCCCCGCGTGTGTGCGTGCCCGCACGCTCCCATGCGTGCCAGCCCCAGGATCGGAGCTGACAGAGCTCCTGCGGATCTGCACTGGTGTGGCAGCAGTCCTGAGGCCAGTCACCAGGCTCTGCCGATACGCCTTAGCCAGTGAAGCTTAGGGCACTTGAGTTCGAACATCTCCCCTCGAAGCACAGCCGGGTATTTTGTGCTCCCAGAGCCCAGACGGGGCGACGGGGAGTGGATGCAGGTCCTTTATTTTTTTAGGTAATCTGGCTCCTGGTTTATGCTGAGTTTTGGAGTACAGCAGTGAGTTTGGAGAGGCGCAGAGTTCCTCTGGAAAGGCGAGTGGAGCTACATGTGCATTTAGCAAAGTGCAAAAGCGTCCCAGCAAATGCCACTGGGTATTTGAATGGCCACGAATTGCAACCTCCAGGCTTCCTTCAGGTGCTCCCAAAGCCTAGGTTTGCCCTCAGGGTGTTAATTACACTAATGAAGAGTGGAAGGACGTTTGTGAGAGTTGGTCCTGGCTCCTTATTCCAATTTTCCTTCAATATGGCTCTTAGCTTTTGGTTAAAGCCCTTCCAGTAGTGAAACAGGAAGAAAAAAGCCTTCTGGACTCACTTGCAGGTCCCTGCAGTGCTTGGCTCTCCACAGAGGTCTGTGATTGAACCATCACCCAGAGAGTCGGGATAGCAGAAGCTGCCTGGGTGATAAGCCATCAGTTTGTCCTGTGCTTCAAAGACGCCTTCTGTGCTCTGAAGAGGCCAAATAATATTTTTTCCCCATAATTTTTTTAACTTTGGGCACCTTTGCAAATGACTGTTCTGGCTGGGATGGAGCCCTCGAGTGCCAGAACGCCACGGGAAGAGGCTGCTCTGTGATACTGCCAGCCTGAGGAGGAGGAGGAGGAAGCGCTGGAAATCCCCTAAGCACGCCTGTTTTCTTGAGACTCCCAACTCAATTTTGCAAACTCAGAAGATTTTATATAACTTGGTTTAGTCAGTTCAGAGGTTTAAGGCACTTGGCTACGCATCTGGATTGCATCTTGGGGGTGGGTTATCCAAAAAAGAGCTCAGGCAGAGCAGTTGCAAATTCAGCCATTGCTAGCAAAACCAAAGGAAAACAAGAGCAAGGGAAGGGAGCTTCTTCTTTGCTATTTGGTGTGCTGGACTCTGGATTTAAACCCATCATCTGTCTCAGGACTTGTCAGAGCCATCAGGTAGTGGAGGAAAGGCAGGGAGTACTTCAGGCAGCTGGATGTGCCACAGGCCACTGTCACCTAACCCGACACCCTGGCTTGTGCCAGTGAACTTAAACACGCTCTCCAGTGAACTGTCTGTGCCACCCGAGGGTCTTCGGAGCAAGAAAAACAAATTGGTGTATAATTGCTGAATGTGCAAACAACTCTGCCATCAGAGCTGCAAACAGAACAAGCACAGCTTCCTGCCATGGTGGTTTCTGCACCAGCGCCCAAGGGCTCCGTTCAGGCTTCCCAGTCTGCAAATCTTGGCCTTAAAAGGCCCCAAAATGAAATGTTTCAAGTTGAAAAGTCCAAGTCGGTTCAAAATAGAAACAAAGAAAGTTAATTTTAAGAGCCCTTTAATTTTTAGCCCATAAAAGCCAAGAAAGTTGTGTATTGATGAGACAGTGCCTCGAGACAATTGAAACCCAGCTCAGCACCCTGCTGGGGTGTTGACTATCCTGAGGTCTTGCTGTCTTCAAGAGCTGATAGAGATCAGCACCTCCAAGGTCTGAACCTTTAACCATTTGCCGTGTTTTGCCTCACAGGCAGCTGCACTTCAGCGGTGGGTGAAACGATTCCTCTTTGTCTGAAAGGGCAAATTCTTCCCTTTAGATGTTTGTGCTCACCTCCCATTAACTTTGGTATGAGCTGAGCTCATGCTTCCAAGAGCAAAATTTGGCTTATAATTTCTGCATGCTTGGGGTTCCTCTGGGTACCATATAAATGTAAGATACTGTGATTCAGTGCTAAAGAGCAGAGAAAACGCAAACCCCCAGGAGGCACCGCCAGAGAAAACCATATAGAACTTTTGTCTAAAACAAAAGAGAAAAAAAGGAGAAAGATTAAGAAAAACAATTGAGATTCATTCCAGAGGTGATTTCACTGCAAGCCAAGGATGAGAGCGCACATCTCTTCTGTGATCACTTCCCTGACTCCGGTGCGTCCTGGGCCATCGGATCAGGCGCAGTTTGGGAGTGTTATTGAAAACGTCTTACCTCCTATATTTTCTGGGTTTTAATCAAACTCACTGCGCTGCCAGAGGTGTTTCATTTACCAGGAGAAGGGTCAGTGAGGCAGCCCTGAGCAGCAGGAAATAGCAAATGCAGAACAGTTCCTCCATGCTTGGAAGCTCTCCGAGGGCAAGCAGTGTTTGGATGTTCATTATTGCCTTCCCTGCACCCCGCTCAAATCGGGGGCACCCTGCTGCCTCCCCTGGGGGGTAACTGGGGCATGGGGGGGCAATCAAAGGTTGCTGGGTTTGGGAATTTTGGTTATTGTCCTCTGATTTCACCAACCAGCTCTGTGCCAGTGAAAAGAGCTAACAATGCATGTATTTTATAATCCTGCTCTCTGTCTGCTGCCATTTTAGAGTTTCTTGGCTTATTACAACTGTCATAAAATTACTTTATTATATTTTCCCATCTGTTACATTTCCCCCTCTTTACAGGGGGACACTGCATGATGCACATGGGCTAATATAGCTTTAAAATTATTGTATGGCTGTTGTTTAAGGAAAACGAATGCTGTATTTGTGGAACAACATGTGACTTCTCCGTAGCACCAAGGAGAAAGTCTGAAGTCTATAACCCCAAATGTCAGCAAATGGACAGGGCTGCCCCTCCTCTCCTACCCCAGCCCTTTGCCTTCATTTGTGATCTCATCTACCTAAGCTGGAGCTGCAATTGCTCAGTACTTCAGTGATCCCCTCTGCATTCCCGGTGCTCAGCTGAGGGATTGATTCTCCCCTGGAGCAGCGCACGGCCTTTGGTGGTGAAGCCATTCCAGCTCTGGGTGCAGACAGCCTTAGGAGAAGGGATTTCACACACACACACACAAAAGCATGAATAACCAGGTGGATCCACTCTTCCTACCTTGCCTTTTGTCTGTTGTCTTCACTTCTTCTGTTCAGCTTTGTCAAAACCTCTTGGTTTGACCCTTCTTTCTCATAGCAAGTGTCTATTGGGAAGTGTAAGCTGCCCCCAGTGTTCTGCTCCCACCACAAAAACTGGGCTGTGCCACCACGGTCTGGGTAGCAGGCAGGCCTGGGGATGCTCTGAGCACTCACTGGGGCTTTAACAAGGCTTTCTGAAACTCCTTCTGTGGTTTTTTTTTTTACTTTTTCACCCCCACTTTTTATTTCCATTTGCACTGCCACTGATGGCACCATCAGCCCATGTTTTTCAATATTTATGAGATGTATATTAAAGACTTGGTACTGTTAAATTATGCATTTTATTAGATGAAATTGAGTGTTTGAACTGGGGATTTGGTGATCCCAAGCGGTTTCTGAATACACAAAATCTTGTTTTAAGAAAAAAAATTAGACAGTAACATTTCAGAGTCCCATTTATGTAAAATCCACCCCCTTCTTCCCTTCACCTCTCCTTCCTGTCCCCAGATGTAATACACTGTACTTTTTAAACATCATTTTATCTACAAGAGAGGAAGCTACTCTACTCTACTACTCTAAAGAGTGGGCAAAGGGAGACCATTCCCATGAATACCTTCGGTGTGGGAGTCAATACCTGACTGCAAAATGCAGGGATGGTGCTGTTAGCTGTGCTTTGATCACAGCTAACTGGGAAGTCTGGGAGCATTTTCAATCTCTACAGTTACCCAAGAGATTGATGGCAACAGATTCAGAAAAGGAACTCCAGGTTTCCCATTTAGAATAATTTCCATCTGTTGATTGTGGTAAAGAGGTAAAAGCCAAAAGAGGGGATGTGTCAAGATTACACCTGACCAGGTGCTCTGCGTTGCCTCTCCCTTCCTCTGGCAGTAGGTGCCTCTCTGGTGGGTGCTGTCCTGTCCTGCAGCCTGAGGAAAGGGAATGAACAATCACACGCGAAACCGTGGCTTGTGCTGGGATTTAGCTTGATGAAGACCTCAGACTGAACTGGCAAGTGGGTTTTGTTTGAACCCTGCAGCCCCTATGCTCAATTCTTTATTAACTTTTTCAATATGTTCTATTGCAGTCAGGCAACAATATGGGAGCTATCTTGCAGCTAATTTAACACCTGTAAATTCCCAGGGCTGGTAATGAAACCTTGTATAGGCTAGTGGGTGAAGCATTTGCTTCATATATCAAAGGTCATTAGTTCAGTATTTGTTAACACTGTAGCTTTTATTAAATTTTTTCCAGCCTTTTTTGCATCAGTGTGCTTACAGCCTGATTAATTCTTCTGCTTCCCAAAGCTAAACAGGAAAAATGAGTATTACCTGACCCAGAACATTGGGGCTAAATTCTTTGTTGAAATCTTGAATTAGCCTGCTAGAAATTATACTTCCAAACCCATTCAGAGACAAGCAGATTGGGAGGCAGTGTGAGAAAGGTGCAAGAGGAGGCGAGCTCCTTGCAGCAAGGAGCAATGGCTTTGGGTAACCCGTGTGCCTCCCAACATTTAAATTAATCTTTGTGGCATATTCAACAACTTGACACCTCTCTACTACCATGGATATATTTTTTATTTCCTGGCTTGCCCATTTTTGCTTGTTTTTTGTTAAGGTAGTTTACAGTTTTGGACTATTTGGAGGCAGTCCTCGGGAGACAGAAGATGGTGAAGAGGAGGCACAACCCAGCACAACCAAACCAAATAATCTGCCAGTAAGAGAAGTCCTCCCTCAGTGTCCTTGGAGACACTGCCCGGTGCTGGATGGGGTCTGACAGCCCCTGAATTGGTCTCCAGCAGCGATCCCTTTGCTCAGGCTGGCTGGTCACAGGCACACAAGGCGCGTCACTGCCTTGCCCAGTGCTGCTGGTGGAAGCGCTCTGTCCTTGTGCCGGGCAGGCTGCGTCATCCCTGCCTGTGCTAAAACAGCTGACACAGGCAGCTCCGAGCCCCCCAGCTGCTTTTTCTGGATGTTTTGTATCTAAACTGACCCTTTCTCAACCCTCTCATGGGTTGGGTCCGTCACAGTAGCCAACTTTTCAAAACAAAACCAGCACAAAGCAACGTTATAATGAAACCAAGCAGCTTCTGCAGATGAAATCACAGGGATCCTGCATCCAAGTGGGATGCTACAGCTCCTGGGAAGTGCTGAGCGCGTGCTTCTTCACCTGGAAAGATGCTGGCATGGATGCTGTTTATCAAAACACCAACTCATTGAAGCACAGCTGGCAGTGCTGTCAGGAGCACTGCTGCTTCCAGACTGCCCTGGTCTCACCAGAGAGGGGAAATCAGTGGGCTCAGAATGAGCTCTAAACACAAAACTCACCCAGCAGTGTCTGACTCTCTCAAGAACCTGCAGGTAGCACTGCCCCACCCCATCCTTCCAGAGCGGCACCTGCCACTCCAGCCATCCTGGGGTGATTCTGGACTCTGCATTTCGCAGTCGGTGCCACTGGTCACAGCTCCCCGCCCAGAACCTGCCAACAGTGATCCGGGCTATCAACAGAGGGAAGATATTCTGGATGCATTCCTGAGACTCCCTGTTAATCTAAAATAAGATGTGCTTTTTATTAACATCTTTATGCTGCAGCATTTTATACAAGATTGGGTTCTTTGTAAGGCTCACATGCTGGTTTTTATTCATATCTATGTCAGCGTCAGAGCTGGCTTTGTGATGCAATTCATTAATTCACAACTGAAATGTCCTTCTCATTCTACAGCATTGAGATGCCAGATATTTTCTACTAAGTTTTTTAAAGTGTGTTTTGTACTTCCTCACTCACGGTACTACCTAGCAGCCACATGGATATATTCCACAGGAATATTCAGCCTGAAGAGTAAGACAAACACCCCCTGAGGCACACGTCTCTTTTAGACAAAGGAAAAGATAATTGTTAGCAAGTCAGAGGTGGTCCAACGTCATCAGCAGCTTCTGTCTGTATTCTGAATAATGTAAATATGATCTGCCATAGCTCATACACACAGATAACGTCAGACAATTCATCTGTGCTCAAACAATAAGCATCATTTGAGGAACAGCACTATGAAAACCCCTTTCATTCTAAATAGCAGTAAAGCCTGAGAAGGGCTCAGCTTTTCAGTGATGGGGCTACTGCACCCATTGGCTTTGGAAGAGCTCCCTTGGGACCCCCTGTGCCACTCCTCTGTGCCAGTGCCACCCCCCTGTGCCAATGCCACCCTTGCTGGGGTCAGATGTGTCGGTGGTTGCACCAGCAGCTTCAGCAACCTCCATTGTTGCAGGCACTGACACCATGATCCAGCCTCCAGCTGCAGAAGGGAAGTTTGAGTGTCCAGGCATGTCCTGCCCTGCCCTCAGTGGGGCATGGGAAGGGCAGAAGCAAGAGGGGAGTGTGTGTGTTTGTACGGGCATGTGCCAGGGGAGGCTCAGGTTGGACATGAGCAGGAATTTCCCCATGGAAAGGGTGCTCAGGCCTTGGCAGGGGCTGCCCAGGGAGGTTGGGAGTGCCCATCCCTGGAGGTGTTCCAGGAAGGGCTGGAGGTGGCACTCAGAGCTCTGGGCTGGGGACAAGGTGGGGATGGGCACAGCTGGGACTGGATGGCCCTGGAGGCTTTTCCAGCCCTAATGACCCTGTGATTCAATGATTCCATGGGTACATGTGTGTGTACATGGGTGTGAACACACCCGGCCCAGGTGGCCCAGAAACACCAGTGGAGAGCCAGAAACACCAGCCAAAGGGCAAGTGGGCATTCTGCCTCTGAGCTGTGCACAGAGCAGCCCCGAGAGCCCAGCACTCCCCCGCTGTGGCAGCCCCGGGCCCGGTGCCAGGCAAGGCCCACGGCCACGTGCTGGGGAGGAGAAGGATCAGCTGCAATCCTGCCCGGCCGTGAGCACATCTCACTTTGCCAGGGTGCCACTCCCCATTCTCCCAGCCCTTCCCGCTGCTGCCACGTGAGGAAAGGATGCTGGATCCAGCACTGGTTAGAACCGAGATTATTAACTTGACCAGCACACACCAGCTCACCCCTAGGGTGCCAGGACCAGGCTCTTCCAACCACAGCCACAGCAAATGGTGGTTTGAGGTTCCTTTTAATTGAGGAATTCAATGGTTTTAATTTAACAAAACCTTGGTTTTGTTGCAATTTCCCCACATGTGTTTTAAAAAGGCCTGAAATGATGCAGGCCAGCCCTGCCACCTCTCCATCGGCAGAGCCAGTGCCGTGCCAGGGCTGGCCCGAGCATCCCTCTGGATTCAGACAGTGCCTCCCCCTGCAATGCTTTGATGTGCACTTTTCAAAGCATTTAAACCAAGATAGAAAACTCGTATTTGACAGTGTTTCTGTCTGTTTGATTGAACTTCTCAAGTCTCTCCATTTCTCTTCAGACGTAGAGAGCCCGTGAGCGAAAAGCCAAGCTTTTTCCACAGCTTATGTTCTTGTAAAAACAGCTCCAAGTACACACATTCTGCTCCTCGCTCCAGTCGGGCTCCGCATGCCAAGTCAAGTATTTATTTTCATTACTTTTGAGACCACCAAAATTAATGTATCTTTCAGACAGGAAGAATTTTATTTATTATGGTGGATTTGAATCCAAGAGATGAAAGAAGAGCACCGTGCATCTCGAAAGCAACCGAGCCTGGGAGCGGGAGGAGACGGCCCGACCTGAGCTCCCCTCCCTCCCTGGCAGCAGCCCCCACCAGCCCTGGTGTGTTTCCATACAGATGGACCACAGCTCCATGAAACCCTCCAAAACAACGCCGTAAATCCTGCCACAGTTACAGTAGCAAGGGCAAGTGTCAATGCTTTCATGAATTCCCCGTTTTCTGGAGTCTCCGGTGTAGCTGCTGGTTGATGGCAGAGGTTGGGTGGGGTGTGAGGTTTCTGGAGGGAATCTGCTCATCCCTGGGGAGCATCATCCAGAGAGAAAACCGATTCATTTTTCCCTTTTTCATGTGCTGATCCCTGAAGTCTACACCACGAGCCTTTCCCCTGAGCTGATGTGAAATTAGGTGAAATGGCCAAGCCAAGCTTTCTCTTCACGCTGCTGCTACAGCCCCATCAGTTGTTCCCTTAGATAAGTTCAGTCAAACTGCTTAAATTGGGATTTCAGCATCAGTCTGTGGTGCTGAAGGAGGACACTGAGGCACCTTGGCTCAGCTGTTGGCATGAATTCAAATCCTGATGTTGTGATGGACCTGAACCTGTGTTTCAGGTTGTCTCCAGCCCAACCTGCTCTGCCCACCCCGTGCTGTGCTGGGGCCTGAGTGTCCCCCCGGGCTGGCTGCAGCTGGGAGGACACACACCCTGGGTGCTCACCTTGTGTCAGGCTGTGCTTGCCAGAGGAATCCACCACTGCTGACTCGGGATGGATTGCTGTGCTTTAGAGAAACTAATTATAAAAAACACAGACAAAACTTGGGCTTGCTCAAGCCTTTCAGCCAAGAGCTTGGACACAAATTGGCCTTTATACAGTGAGAGAAATCCCCACTGAAAATGAGAAACTCCCCAGCTCATGGAAATACAGATATTTTGAGGATCCTGGGCCCAGGGTTGGCTTTTCATCTCCACCCTCCTTTTATTACAGCACTTTGGTGTGCTCTGCCAATGGCACTGCCCCAGAGTTCTTCTCCTGAGAGCTTGCCCTCCTGCTGCTCACTGAGTGATCTCACCTGTATTGTGCAGGTGTTGTCTCCTATTTTTTGGTCTTTGTGACAGCATTGTCCTTTGTACTCTCCTTCTCAAACCCACCCCAACACTGCAGCACTGGAACTGCTGGGCGTAAAAGAGCTGGAAGCTGTGTCCTTGGACCCAGCACTGTGCTCTGCAGTGCATCTTCATCAGGAAATCCAGATCCAGCAGGATTTTGCCTGTATGACTTGTTTTCCTATGGATCCCATCACGAGCCTCTTTGAAAGTGTAGAAATGAAATCTTAGCTTGTTAAAGCAAAAAAATGCTGCTTCTGTTCCTTTCCAATGTGGCTGGAGTTCCACCAAAACATTGCCAAAGTCATTTTGCCCATTAGGAAGAAAATGGATTACAACTCTGTAACAGCTTCAGAAAGCATCACTTCTAGATCAGAGCCAGTCACAAGATGGATTGGGCTGGTCATCGACACTGGTAATTTTTAGGTAAAAATATCCTACTGAGAACCCTCATTAATGCCACTGCACTCAAGGCTCTTCCACACAGGGAGGCAGCTGGGTTGTGTCACTGAGATGAGAGGAAACTGGTGGGACTGAGAGGAGGACAAAATCCATGAGAAATGAGGCTGCGAAGTTCAACATCTCATACAACAGCTTGCTGCTGCTTCCATGAAACTCACTGGAGCTTCAGACAAGCCCTAAATGTGTTAACAAGGCACCTGGCCCCAGATGTTCTGCTTGAAATAATGCCAGCTTGGAAGTCCTCAAGACAGAGCATCAGATCCCTCCCAGACTGTATTTGACATGATTTCTCATTGCAAAACCTTCAGGGGAACTGTGATGTTTTCATCCTCTCTGATAACACTTCATGCCTGGTCCCAGTTCTTTAAGAGAGCAAAGAAAAAAAGCAATGCATTGGACACCCAGTAAAGGAGAATTTGTAGTATCCACAGTTAGCTTGAATTCAACTAAATTGTCTATTACTCTGAGGTCTCTGAAGGATAAAGAATACGGAATAAAATATTTCTATCACCTCAGCCTTTCTCAAAACATTCACAACCTGTTAAACATTAGGGTCACTAACTTTGAAATGATCTCACAATTTGATTTCATTATATTTTAATTGCAAATGATATATTGCAGGGCTCACGGAGAGTGAGAAGCTGGGACCAGGCAACATTAAACCCCTGCTTTTTTTCAATTCTCCAGCCAGATGTAGTGCAGGCAGGTGCAACACAAACTCCCAAATACCCTGCTAACGTAAGGAGAGCCTGACCTAGAGGGACTGGTGTGAATGGGCTTTTCAGCCCGCGTGCTTATTCAGTCCTGGCTGGGGAAAGGCTGCCAGCCCCGGCACGCAGTGCCAGAAGCGTGGTGGTTTTTTTAATGCAAAGTTGCAAAACCACAAAACTCATTTTTACTAGTGACCTTTTTACCACTAATTGTCAGGGCACTTAAAAAAAAAAAAAAAAAAAAGCTACTTTGGTCAGGGCTGAATTGACATCCCAGAGACGCTGCCCCGGCAGCTGCTCCCGCACCCCGCTGCTGCCTTCCCAGTGTTCGCGTCCAAACTCCACTGGGTCCTGCCTGGATGAGTCAGATGGCTTTTTGGGTTGTTGTTTTATTTTTTTCTTGCAAAGCAGCTTTTGATTGTGAAATAAATCACCAAAAAATAGCTGGAGTGTTGGAAAGAGTGAGCAGAGTCGGGGTGGGGGTGCGGTCAAGGAGGGTCCAGGGCTGTCTGCACCGAATGCTGTGTGAAGGTGGCTGCTTTCCCCCTTGCCTTCACTGTCTTTTTCTCTCTAAGAACACACAGGCCTATTTTGCTTGATTTCTAAAGTTTTTTTACACATGGCCAGCCAGTAGCTACAGCTGGACTCACCGTCCCTTTGAGAGTTCAACCAGGTTTTGAACGCCTTTGCCCAGCTTTTAATTCTGATTCATTCCCTAATTCCATTAGAATTGGCGACATGTAAGAGGTGTATTTGTGAGCAGAGCCTGGCCTACTTTTCCACCTCCTCTGCCGAGCATTTGACAAAGGGACTGAGCCAAGGCTCAGCTGGGGGCAGAGGGACTCTCTGCCAGGCGATCTTTCAAGCCCATCCAGTTCCACACTCTCCACACACTTTCATGGAGAATCCCAATTTCAAATGAAAAAAGGAGACCAGTCTATGTTGACAAGTTCCAATAAATTGAAACAACTCAATGTTCTTGGCCTGCTTTATTTATAATTTTTGCCATGTTGCAGTTTTAATGAATTATAAGGGTTGGAAGGGATCTTAAACATCACCTTGTTCCACCCCTGCCATGGCAGGGACACCTCCCACTGTCCCAGGCTGCTCCAAGCCCTGTCCAGCCTGGCCTTGGACACTGCCAGGGATCCAGGGGCAGCCACAGCTGCTCTGGGCACCCTGTGCCAGGGCCTGCCCACCCTCACGGGGAACAATTCCTTCCCAAATATCCCATCCAGCCCTGCCCTCCTCCAGCTTAAAGCCATTTCCCCTTGTCCTGGCACTGCAGGCCCTTGTCCAGCTCTCTTGGAGCCTGTTTAGGCACAGGAATGGCCTCTAAGGTCTCCCTGGAGCCTTCTCCAGGCTGAACAGCCCAAACTCTCTCAGCCTGGCTTGGCTCTTTTCTCCCACCTCTGTCCAAGAGCCCAGATTGTCACACTGGGTATCTGTTGTCACTTTTACAGATGGAAAATAGAGAAATTTCCAGCTTAAATGAGAAAGAACCAGAATGTGCAATAAAGCACTTGATGACTAATGGCTCGGGGACTGTGCTTGGTCACATTCATGTGGTGAAGGAATCTCCTTTCTACAAAGGGATTTTGTTATTGCTTGGTCTGTTTGTTATTTTTAGTCATTGTCTCCCAAATTTTTCCTGTGGTTCAGAAGTCCTAAGGTGATTTCCTCCCCCATTCCAAAGTCACATCTTCCCAGAGTCCAGCAACTACTGCAGGACATCTTGGTTGTAAACTCGGGGTGAAAGCACTTTCCTCTGCTTTTCCTTCTGTCAGCACATCCCAATTTTCTTTTTTTATTTTCCACCTCCCAATATTTATAATTATCTCCAGAAAGTCCTCTTGGCCTCTCACTTGCCCAGGCTGGTTTATAGCAGTGCTAAATGCTCAAAACCATCCCTCTGGATTGGCCAGTGGCAGCTCCTGCCTGGCCCAGCCCCGCAGGACAGGGTTTCATGGAGCACAAAATCTCCCAGCAGAGCAGCTGCTGAGGCAGCACTGGGCTGACTGGGAGCTGCTGGTGGGGTGGGACTGGCCCTAGAGGGGCAGGACCAGCCCGGCACGCATGCCCACCCCTTGCCTGGTTTCCCCTCCACACCCATCACATGGTGTTCCATCTTCAGGCACTTGATTGAGAGCTCTTTGCTTTTGGAAACATTATTTCAGCAGTAAACAGTTTATGGGGTTATTTACAGCTCAATTTCCTGAGCATCCTGCCAGAACACCAAGGGACTGCTGTGGTGTGTTGTCTGCTGAGTGTGGTCAGCAGCAGAGAAATCTTCCCGGAGTTTTTTAATGCATTTTGGACCCTTCTCCTTCCTCCCCTCCCCACCCATCTCACTGGTACTGGTGCAAGCCTTACACATGGGAACACTGCAGCTAGAAAATTACAGGAACCCAGAAAGGCAATGAAAGAAAATAAAAATGGGTCTAGAATCACAGAATTCTATGGGGTAACGTGTAATTTTCATCATTTTCAGGGTTGTTTGTTTTTTTTTTTTTTTAATTATCCCAAAGGATCTATACTTGAGATCTGCCAGCACCTGGGTAGGTGGGTAACTTGGCAGGGGAAAAAAGTTCCACTGCTGAGTTCAGAGGGAGATGCTAACAGGGCATCCTCATCCCACACCAGCAGCTGCTTTTTCTTGGACTGGATTTTGAATTTCACTTTTACTGCCTTTGAGCCTGATATTTTCCAAGCAAGCCTCCCAAAATCATTGAAACTTTGCTCTCATTTGAAGGCAGGGAATTGTTTCTGTACTCACTCAACTGAAGTGAGTACAGAAACAATGGAGCTCAAGGCAGTTTGGAAACATGGAGTTGAGATGTCCTATGATCTCTGCCCCAGAATGGGGCTGCTCTGAATTTCCTGGAGAACTCTGTTAACCTGAGGCTTAATTCATTAATGTTCAGTGTGTGGAGCTCCTTAACTGAAAGCATCCAGACCATTGCAGAAGGCTCTGCCTTAACAAAATACCAGCTCTGTCACAGTAAAGATGGATATGGCCTTCCAGGGAACAGCTCTAAAGGTTAATTCTCCAAAGCTGCAGCAGTGTCATGGTGGTTTGGGGCTCCTCTAGGAGCCAGTTCCTTCAAAGACCCCTCAGTGACCCCAGGAAAAGGGACAGTTGCCCCATCGAGACACAAGGCACAGAGCTGCCTCTCCAAAGCACCAGCGAGGTGTCTCAGACCTCAGACCTGGTGAACAGAGGTCCTCTGGATGTTGTGAAGGCCCCCCAAATCACACGCCAGAGAGGTATGGCTGGGCTGGGAGAGTTTGCAAGGAAAAGTCCTTGGGGCAGGATCCCAGGGCAGTGCTGGCTGCAGAGCAGTGGGACAGCCCTGTGCCAGCTGCCTGCTCCACACGCCAGGCACAGCTCGGGCTCAGCAGGAGGACACTGGGCACAGCAGCTGAGCAGCAACAGCAGCCAGATATGTGAGGTCTTCAGGCACCCTGGAGCTGCAGCTGCCCGGGCTCTGCTGGCCCTGCTGGCCCTGGAGGGGACACGGTGACATTCAGCCGCACGTTGCCCAGGGCAGCGCCGGCGACTCGTGAGCTTGGGCTCCCTCCAAACCCATCTGGCTGCTCCGTTCAGCCTGGCTGTAGCCAGCCCTGCCTGGGCTATGGCACAACTCGCCCGTGGCACCAGGAAGCCTGGCACCCTGCTCGTACAGCCCCCCACAGCCCACCCAGCGGCTCCGCACGCACCCGCTCCTGCCAGGCCTGAGAGATGGGCGTGTGCTGAGACTGTCCTGGGTGAGCCATCCGTGCTCCAGAGCCAGGCTCAGCTCCAGAGCCAGGCTCAACTCCAGAGCCAGGCTCACCCTCCAGAGCCAGGCTCAGCTCCAGAGCCAGGCTCACCCTCCAGAGCCAGGCTCACCCTCCAGAGCCAGGCTCAGCTCCAGAGCCAGGCTCACCCTCCAGAGCCAGGCTCAGCTCCAGAGCCAGGCTCTCCCTCCAGAGCCAGGCTCAGCTCCAGAGCCAGGCTCTCCCTCCAGAGCCAGGCTCAGCTCCAGAGCCAGGCTCTCCCTCCAGAGCCAGGCTCAGCTCCAGAGCCAGGCTCTCCCTCCAGAGCCAGGCTCTCCCTCCAGAGCCAGGCTCTCCCTCCAGAGCCAGGCTCAGCTCCAGAGCCAGGCTCTCCCTCCAGAGCCAGGCTCTCCCTCCAGAGCCAGGCTCTCCCTCCAGAGCCAGGCTCACCCTCCAGAGCCAGGCTCAGCTCCAGAGCCAGGCTCTCCCTCCAGAGCCAGGCTCACCCTCCAGAGCCAGGCTCAGCTCCAGAGCCAGGCTCACCCTCCAGAGCCAGGCTCAGCTCCAGAGCCAGGCTCTCCCTCCAGAGCCAGGCTCACCCTCCAGAGCCAGGCTCAGCTCCAGAGCCAGGCTCACCCTCCAGAGCCAGGCTCAGCTCCAGAGCCAGGCTCTCCCTCCAGAGCCAGGCTCACCCTCCAGAGCCAGGCTCAGCTCCAGAGCCAGGCTCACCCCCAGAGCCAGGCTCTCCCACCAGAGCCAGGCTCAGCTCCAGAGCCAGGCTCTCCCTCCAGAGCCAGGCTCACCCTCCAGAGCCAGGCTCAGCTCCAGAGCCAGGCTCACACCAACCCTCTCCCCAGCTGGGCCAGGACCACGCGTGGCCCACAGTGACAGGCTTACATCAGACTTTGCCAGCTGTGGATGCCGCCCACAGCTGTTGGATGTGACCTCTCCTCCCTGCATCGTCTGAGCTTGCTGGGCTTGGAGCAAGCGTGGACTCAGATAAACAAAACCAGATACAGGAGGAGAGGAACCTGTTTGAGATGACAATTCTGCCCTCAGTTACACTTTCTTGAACTAGAGTAGATTTGGTTAGTAACAAGATACAGCCCTAATTCTGATTATTTTTACACCAGCAAAGCCAATGACTGTGGGAGAAGGAGCCGTGCTTTACACTGGCACTGGTGCAACACCAACCACCGCTGCTGTTCAGTGCCCTGGATATTTTCTCTGCAAGATGGTTTCAAACGCTTGTGAGAGCAGAAAACAAAGAAATGAAATACCAGCCTCGTGCAGACTTTAAAATGAAAAATAAAATGTCCAGGAAATCCCTGCGAGGTTTTGGACTGAACAGGAAGATACATTACAGAACTTTTTCAACCTTTTTTCTGATTTTTTTTTCAACTTCCAAGCAGCAGAATGCCAAAATGCTAACAGGCAGGGCAAATTGAGCAAAAATAAAATATTCTGTGGACTGGTTTAGAGAGTAAAGCAATGTTTATTTTTCTATGCTTTACACTTTGGCCAGCATTTATCCCGAATGAAGGCAGCAAATGTTATTAGATTTCATGGAATGTAAATAAACAGTTATTGGTAAATACATTTTGGTGGTCTGCTTGTTACACTGCATGTCAGGAAAACTATAGGGAACTGGCAGGAGTTCAGACGTCTTCAAGGAACACAGAAAACAGACATATTTTACTAATTATAGCTAACAAAAACACTCTGAGATTACAGTTAAATTACATTAAAACATAACTTGTTGGCAAAGGCTGTGAGCATAATGCTTTGCCTATATCTTTCTGTATAATGTTTCATCGGAACAGAGCAGGAACATCGGGAAACCCTGGCACAGCCCACACCGCCGTGGCCCTCGGGGCTGGGCCAGCTGGGCATTCTGGGCCCTGCAAGAGTTTCTGGAGGTCCAGTGGGGTTTCTAGGAGGGCCATGACCTGGATTAGTCTGCAGCAGGGACTGCAGGGGGGTGACCCCACATCTCCATCTGCACCTGCACAGGTGGGAAGGGAAGGAGAAAGAGGCACCTGCTGAGTGGCCCCAGAGAGGGCTGGGGGGCAGGGGCAGTGGGAGGTGAGGGCTG
>VZTI01005567.1:676603-714497 GCA_013397865.1 Struthidea cinerea
AGTGGGAGGTGAGGGCTGGGGGGCAGGGGCACTGGGAGGTGAGGGCTGCACGGCTGGAGCTCCCAGCAGGAGCTTTTGTCCCCACACCACCGTGCCTGGAGGGACTGAGCCACCTCCAGCCAAGTCCCAACCGGGCTGTGAGCTGGGTGCCGAGGCTGCTCCACAGCAGTGCTCCTTCCGCCTCTGGATCTGCTCTGCAGCATCTCTGGGACGAGAAAGACAGAAAGGATGGCCCTGGTGTGGAGCTCCTGGGGGACACGCTCTGGCTGTGTCAGGATGCAGGGACCTCCAGCAGCTGATTGCAAAGTTAAAATGGGAAACATGCCTTGACCCAAGCCCAGAATTCCCATTCAGTGGGTCCCCATTTCAGTGAAGGATTTCCCTCCTTACAGGAGGGGCACTGGGCCGGCTGCCCCCATGCCCACGGTGCCCAGGCGCTGGTTGGGGCATGGTCTGAAGGGCTCCAGCAGCCCTGCTCACGCCTGGGGAGGGTCTCTGGCTGAGCACCCCCTTTGCTGCTCCCCAGCTCCCCTCCTGCTGCCAGACCCACCCCATGGCACTCCTGCTCCATCACCAGTACAAACCATTCCTGCAGGAGCAGAGCACAGGAGGGAAGGGAGGGCCTTCTGCAGAAATCATTATGTTTTAACGATGTCCAGGGTTTTCGGGACAAACGGGCTGTTGTGAGTGCTGTCCCCCACGCACCCGCAGCACTGCGAGGGGCAGACGTGGAGATCAGCTGCAGGGATGCTTGCATTACACTGAGCTCGATTATAAACCATCCACTTCATTTTTGAAGCACAGTTTGCATGAAATAACTCAATTAAGAGAGCTGCTCAGAAGCATTGCATGTAAACAGCATTTGGGGCACAAAAAACCAGGTGCAATATCTGTTCTGTTCTTCCAGATGACATTATTGTTACTTTACAGAAAGTCTCTAAACTACAAACAAATTCCTTCCTTCAGCTGTGGGATATTAACACTGAGTGGTCCCTGGCAGGGTGATGCAGTGGGGCTGGAGGCTTGGCTGGCCATGAGGATGATCCATTTTCAACCCAGGTAAATCAAGGTGGTCATTTAATCTGACCCCAGTTTATGAGGAAGACACGAATCATTTTGTCTGCCAAGTAAATGAAAGGGGAATGCACAGGCTGATCTCCCCAGAATATCAATAACACTCCTGCCACTGTGCACCACTCCAGAAACACGCAGCTCCCGGGGACTGGGTTATTCTTGCGTCCATGCCCGCACGTAAAGAAATCCTGTAATGAAATCATGCTTCACCATTACCCCGTGGTAATCTCTTCACTTGGACTGTCTTTATGTCACATTTATGGCCTGTTCTTTGCTGGGAAGATTTTTACAGGGGATCTGAAGTTTAAAAGAAGACAGATGACAAGCTGTGATCACGAGGAAGAGAGGCTCACCATATGGAAATAGAAAGCCCTGGCTCCCTCCCCTATCCCTCCTCCCCCCTCCCCTGCCGAGTTCCTCTACTTCACATGATGCTATTGGGATTTGAAGATCAGAATACAAATTAAATTATTAAATGAGGAACAAAAAAAAAAAACCAACAAAACTCGGGCCTTTCCTCTCCATCCTTCCATGTGATCAGTAATTAAAAATCAAAGTGGGGAAAACAACCCCGCTGGAAGCTGGCATTTGGGATCCAGCTCAGTTGCCAACAGAAGGATATAATGCTCATGTCTGTGCCTTTGCATGCTATGGGCGTTCATGCATGAACTGCTTCTAGAGCTAAGACATTATTTTAATGGCAGACTTATTATGGGGCATATTTATTGCATTATTTATTATTTACTTACTGGGAAAAGCAGGAGCACCACTCCTCAATCCAGTGCATGTCTCCAGCACTGGACTTCTTGTCACCAAAAACCACTCGGTGTCCCCAAAACCAGGACAACTGAACCCCCATCAGACGCTTTTTAGCCATTAATCTCT
Source organism: Struthidea cinerea (assembly GCA_013397865.1). Classification (NCBI taxonomy): domain Eukaryota; kingdom Metazoa; phylum Chordata; class Aves; order Passeriformes; family Corcoracidae; genus Struthidea; species Struthidea cinerea. Next base: position 678,563 of record VZTI01005567.1, read on the forward strand.
GCAACCTGAATGTGTGGCAGCAACCCCTTAAAGCCTGGGCAGTGAAAGAGAAATGAATGAATCCATTTCAGGTGGACAGAACTTGAGCTGTGGCAGTTTTCAGGTTTATTTTGACAGGGCAAGTTTTAAAGGAGTTGGTGATGTGGCCGGAGTCACCCGTGGAGGGTGCCCAGCACAGATATGGGACAGGGCCCATGCCAGGGCAGGCCACGCTGTGCTCCAGGGGCACTCCCTGTCCCTGCTTCAGCTCTCAGCCCTCCCACCTGCACTCCCTGGGAGCTACTGGGGATTTTGCATTTTTGAAAAACCCCAAGCACACACAGCAGGCCCTGAGTTTGTAAAATTTGGCCCCATTTTCAACACTGGCCTTGCAAGTCTCGGGCTCAGCTGTTGGCCTCAGTGGCCAGACTTAGAGAATAAGCACTTGGTGCCCTTAGTGCAGGTTTGGGCTATGGACATCCCGTTTAGGTACCCATGTTTGAACACCGTTTCCTTGTGGCCAAAATAAATAACTGAATCAATGCTACACAGAGTTTAATCTAAACAGGTAATGGAGTCAAGCTCAGATATTCCCTGTGTTCCATCGGCAGGTCCTGGAGATGGCAAACTGAAGCCTGCTTTTATAATGTGCCAGCTCAGGGACCTGTTCCCAATTTGCAGATTTGGCCTGTTGCATTCTAAAAGATGTTTAATATACTCGATGCCTGTTTGTGTTAATGTTTACCATTGAAGTTTTTCATTATTTGATGTTATATTTGGCCATAGCATTAAAATTCCATTGGACCGACTGAAATCTAGTGTCAAATCAAAGCCAAAGAAGCATCTTGTGATAGACTTTCAGCTCCCATCCAAGCACTTTACAAAAATCAATTGTAGGTGTTTTCTTTGTAGCTTTTCTTCCTTTTGCAGAGAAACAGCAAGCACTTTATTTATTAGCTGGTTTTTATATGCACAGCTCTGGAAGAGCTGAGCCCACAGCCATGGACCAGCAGGGAAGCACAAGCTGCTCTGCCAGGAGGGCACAGCTCCATCCCTGCCAGGCCCAGGAGGGAGTGGGGATGGCTGACAGCTGCCCCGAGCCCTTCTCCAGAGCCCAGCATTTGGGATAACAGGATCACCTACAGCCCCTCATACCTAAACCCTGGTGCCCTGGGCACAGCTGATGGACTGCACCCGTTCTGCTGCGTGGAAACGGCCTCTTGTTATTTGGGTCATGGACTCACAAAATCCCCCACTGGTTTGGGTTGGAAGGGACCTCAGAGCCCATCCCATCCCACCCCTGCCATGGCAGGGACACCTCCCACTGTCCCAGGCTGCTCCAAGCCCCAATGTCCAGCCTGGCCTTGGGCACTGCCAGGGATCCAGGGGCAGCCACAGCTGCTCTGGGCACCCTGTGCCAGGGCCTGCCCACCCTCACATGGCCAACCTTTGAGCCCCAAAGAAAAATCCATTTCCCATCTCCCAGACCCTGGAGCTGCAGGGAGAACAGGCCTGTCCTGAGATGCCTCAAGCCTTGATTCACAAAACTTAGGCTTAAGTACAGGCCTAAAATGAGACACCTGCCCTGGGAGCTGCTGAAAAGGAGGCGCCGGAATGAGCTCTGCCCCTGTCGAGGAGCTCGCCTGAGCTGGGCCCGCTGTCCTCCCTCTGCTCGCAGACCGAGGGCAGGACTGTCCCACGGAAATCCACTGATAAAGGATCAGGAGGCAATCCCCGTGGGGACTCACAGCCTTTGGGGGATGCTGAGGACCCTCGGCACTCACAGAGCTGGAGCCTGCAAATCACACACGGCTCACAAAGGCCCTGGCGTGGCTCAGCAAGGCCACAGCGAACATAAAGGGAGGTCTGCCTGAGTCCAGATGTTTCTGAATTCAAAGGAAAATATGATGGCCTGGATTAAAAACTGGGAACCAGCATTTAAACATAAAGCTGGGAGGGAAGGTTTGAGGAACAGTCAGCAGATATTCTCTTGGCCAGTTAAAAGGGAAGCTCTGTGAAAAGAGCCCCTCTGCCATCTACCAAAAAACTGCCAAAGTGGACAAGGATATTTCAAACTGTGCCCCCTCTCCAGAATATGTCCTCCAAATTTTTTATTGAAATTAAGCTACTTTGCATTTCAGTGAACTTTTTCTTTTTTCCAGGATGGTGGTTTTTTTTTTTAATGATAATAAATTAAATTCTGTAAATGTCATGTCAGTACATATGAACATTTCTTTTGACAGTATTAATTGACATATTTTGATTAATGAAGAGTTTCCACTTTGTTCCAAACCAGATTTCTTTCTGAAATGGGAAAAAAAATGCCTTCAAAACTTTTCTGAGCTTTAGTTAGATGCTGAGAAACCAAGAAAAAAAGTTTCACAGCATTACAGTGAAGTAAGAGTTCTATACTTATAATATGTAAGCAACAGATCTGAAAATCACGCCCAGTCCTGGGATTACTCACAGGAAAATGTTCTCTTTAAGAGGTACACAAGAAGTTGGACATTTTGGGAAAATGAATCCACATTCCTAAGAAGTTCCAATGGCCTGAGGCCACTCAGATGACCCTTGTTAGGGTGCGACTGAGATCTCAGCACGCAGCCTGTTAGCATGGCTTACTGTTCATATTTCTGCTTATCTAGATCTGTTCATCCTGAAGGGCATCATTTTAATATATCATTGATCTGATTTCCTAAAAGCCTCTGAGATCCCAGAGTTACTGGTTGAGGTGTTACACACTACTGGTGCAAGAGTGAAGAAAACCAACTTCCTCCCAGCACTAGCACTGATTGTAGTGAGCAGCTTAGGGCGGTTTACCACATCTTCCCACATCAGCATCTGATTTTTTATGTTTCTGCTAAAATATACTGTCCAAAGGGAGGAATAGGTTAAGGTTTACTTTGTGACCTTGTTGCTGCTGCTGGCTGTGTGCAGCAAAAAATCTGTTAGTATTTAAAAGTTCAGTAAATTGTTCCCTTTAGAAAAAAAATGTTTGGTGCTGGACTTAGTGCAGCTGCAAAGCTGCTGATGCTGGTGCTCAGTGACAAACTGCTGCTCTCACCATGGCTGCTGCCACCTCCTCTTGACAGGCACCTCCTTTACAGCACCTCCTGCCTAGAGCTGAACCCCTGCCTCTGCTGTCACCCCCTGGCCCTTAATGCTAGCCCCTGGTTCAGGTGGTGCCATCCCTGGTTTAGCTGGTGCCATCCCTGGTTTAGCTGGTGCCATCCCCTGGTTCAGGTGGTGCCATCCCTGGTTTAGCTGGTGCCATCCCTGGTTCAGCTGGTGCCATTACTTGGTTATCTGGTGACCACTTGCAGTCAGGTCTGTTTGAAACCATTTTCCTCCTGTGCTCCTGTGTTTATTTATTTGGTTTCAAGGCCAGCAGACCCTGTCCTGCAGAACAAGACAAGGACACCTTGCCTGTAAGGACAGGCTGATGTGCCAGACTGTGCACTTCCCATCAGACTCAGGACAGACATAGTGATGGGAAGGGCATTTGAAGCAACAAGATGTCTTTGCACTCTGCCAATGTAAATCCCTTTTGTAAAAGCAAGGGCTGGAGGGGATGGGGACAGAAGACTTCTTCAGGTCTAGCAAACAGCCTTGGCCACCAGCAACTGCATCACCTTCTGTATCCCGAGCTGGACAGCCCCTCTCCCACCCAGGGAGCTGTTCCCTGCTTGATGCAGGCAAGAAGAGAAGGGTTGGTGCAGCTTTACGTGTAGTAGAAACTTCTTTCCCCTTCCAGTGAAAGAACTACTGGCCTTACAGGGGGTTGAAGCAGTTTCAAGCTTAAGTCAATAAAATCAAAAAATCCCAGAATCCCAGGATTGCTGAGGTTGGAAGAGACCTCCCAAACCATCGAGTCCAGCCTGTGCCCGATGCCCACCTCGTCCCCAGCCCAGAGCTCTGAGTGCCACCTCCAGCCCTTCCTTGGACACCTCCAGGGATGGGCACTCCAAACCTCCCTGGGCAGCCCTTTCCATGGAGAAATTCCTGCTGCTGTCCACCCTGAGCCTCCCCTGGCCCAGCCTGAGGCCGTTCCCTTTCCTCCTGTCCCTGTTCCCTGGGAGCAGAGCCCGACCCCCCAGCTGCCCTCTCCTTTAGGTGGGTGTAGGATGTGCTGTGGTCTCCCCTGAGCCTCCTCTGAGGAAGACTGACGGGCTTGGATCCGACCATTCCAACAGCTGGGCCAGGCTCTTCTGTGTGAATTGGATTGTTCCATTGGCGCCACTGAGCAAACCCAGTTTTTATTAGCAGAGGATCACAATATCAGCACTTGCCGAGCTATCCCGAGCCGTGTCGGGGATGAATCTGGCCTCCAGACACAGTTGTCACATCTGCCACTTCCAAATAAAAGGGGCTCGTTGTATCAATGAAATGGCATCAGAGGAAACTCAGAGCTGAGGCAATATGTTAAACATTAGCCACAATGCTCACAGGCCTAGGAAGGCCTGATAAGCCATGATTAAACTTAATTATGGATTATTTTATATTACCTACCTCCAAGCACTGTGGAAAATTGCTTCCTTTTAACTGCCTTGGCGGCTCTCTCTGACCATACACGTTCTGGGGGAGCTTTTCCCATGATTGATGTATTTGTTTACCAAGCTCCTTGCTCAAACACGGCCGATCCTCCCTTTAATCAGAGGTGTGAACACCTTAATAGTTGTCAGAGCCCACATTAACCTCTTGATTAAAAGACATCCTCACACTTACCATTAAAGAAATACATGAAACAAATCAAATTTGTATTCTCAGTATAAACCCCACAATGGGCGAATAATAATTTGGTGTTCATGGACTTGGCTCATTGGGATTTCATCAAGTTGTATCTTACAAGGGAAATGGGTTTTTTCCTATTTTTCCCCTTTTACCAGTGAGAGGGAAGGGTTTTGGTGGGCTGGGTTCTTTTTTTGCATTTGCCTCAGGGCAAAAAGCTCCATGAACATCATTTTTCACTCGACTTCCTTTGCCTGCTTATCTACCCTGGCTATTACTCTCTTTGGCTGCAGCAATATTACCAATAAAATAAACATGTCAAAATTCAGAAGCACAAACAAGTTCATCTGTGACACTAATTTTGCCTGGCAAATAATTCTCCTTGTTTCTGTAAGGGTTTCAATTTCTTGTGGATTCAAAGCAAATTCATCTTAAATTTGATGCCTCCGTCTTATTTTTCTTTCCCAATCTCATTAGAGTAAAAATAGCAAGGATATCCATATGATTAAAGACTTCATGTGCAAGAAAGCAATCTGGTCATAGTGCTCCTTAGCTTTATGTACTTCTTTCTATTTGACAACATTAATTTGCCATCTGTCAGCTCAGTTACAGAGTTTACTTGCTGCTTGCTTGGCGTTCACCTCCCCCTTTTTCGTTGTCAGCTGTTTTTAATAGTTTGGCCTCCTTGAGTGGGCCATTTATGCAGATTTGAAACAGGAGAAATCCTAAAAACTGACCATATGGGAACCCACTTTGTACTCCCCAGGCTGGCATAGCCATGCACAGACCTCCTCCCCCTTCTAGGCACCCCCAGCACTTAAAAAATCCAATTTTTCCATACCTCCGTAGCACCTTCCATCTGGGGGACTCCAGATCATCACACCACGGATACAAACAGATGAATTTTGCTCTCTTGGGCAGGTCAGCCGAATTGTCCAAGATTTCCTGGGAGCTGCATTCAGCCCTGAACATGCAACCAGATAAACAGAAGAGATTGTTAAGATCACAGAAGGAAGGTGGCCAGCACAGAACTCATGGCCAGGCAAACCCTCACAGGACCCTCCAGCACCCACAGGACCCTGGGGCCACGTCCTGCCCTGCCTGGTCCCATGGGCAGTGCAGGAAAACACAGAGCTGGTACTCATCTCACACAGACATCTGCAATAAAGGCTGTGGATGTATCCTTAATTGATTTTTCAATCTTTTGTGGTAATTGTTGGAATTCCTCACAAGGTTTCTTTTCCACCTAAAAGCCTTCATTTTAGGAAAAAAAATCAGGTTGCTCAGAAGAAGTTGTGGATGCCCGTCCCTGGAAGAGTTCAAGGCCTGGCCAGGGGAAGGTTCCCTGCCCACGGCTGGGGGTTGGAACGAGATGTTCTTTAATGCTCCTTCAAACCCAAACCGTTCTGTGATGGTGCTATGAAAAAAGCAACACTTTACAGCAGGGTTGCTATTTCCAGCAAAGGAAAGACAGAAAAGGTTTCCCAGGGCTGACAGCCCAAGCCCAGCACAAGCAGCCATGAGAAGATCACCCCAGGAGGGGAAGTCTGACTGTGAGGCAGAGCCAGAGCAACACCTCCAGCCCCGCTGCCCCGGTGGGAGCCCAGCCAGATGTGTGCCTGCCTGTGGGGCTGGAGCGGCCCTGTAATTTATAACAGTCTCCAGGCTGCTCTCATTTACGTGGGGGCCAGTGCTCAGCTCATTCAGACAGAGTTCAAAGGCTGCCCGAGCAGCTCTGCAGGCGGGGTGGCCACTGGCCAGGCCCAGGCCAGCACCTGGCATCGTCCACTCGTCACACTCAGATCCACCCATGGCCATCTTGCACAAAGAGGGCTGGTGGGCAGCTGACTGCTCTAACAGGCTACCACATGGCCATGCCATCTCCTCCAAGTGCCTGGCAAGCTCAGCTTTGCATCACCTCTCTGTAATGCACAGATACGCCCAGATTGATGCAGGGTGCAGAAATGTCCCACAAAGATACCTCAACAGGGTGTGATGGTGACAGAGCTCATCCCATCATTGTCTGCCAAAGACACAACTTCAGGTGGGTACCAAAGGCAGCATTTCTGAATTCTGAAATGTAATCCCTGCTGCAAACATTTCCAGTATCAGCACACACTGGATTCAGGTATCCAAATATTGGAGAGAATCTTTTGGGGCACCATTGGCCGAACCCTGCCTTGCGTAGGCAACATGCTGGTGTAGATGACAGAAGTTATAATGGCAAAACAAATCCATCAATGTTTTGACCCAAACAGAAATAGTGGGGAAAAAAAAGAACACCAGCATGATGTTGTTGGCAAAATGTGGCTAAAATGTTCAGTTTAAGGAAGCTGAGCCATCTTTATTTATAGTAAGGCCTGACAGCTTTCAGGACATGCTGTCTTTACAGAGACTGGACTGATTTTAGAAGCTCATTCACTTGCACAGGGCTTTAGTGAACCAACCAGACCTCATCCTTCCCCTCTCTGGGAAGACTCATTAGCTGCAGGGAACTCAGTGTGAATGGGAGGTGTGTGTGAGGTACGGGTAATTACACCAGCACCTCTGAAATAAATCACCAAGCTACTGTTGATATGCCTGCAAACCTGGAACTGATCCTCATTTTGGGCTGGGAGAAGGTCTTCAGCAACACTCTATAAACTACAAAGAAAAGAAAAGGAAATTGACTTTAAAAGCAGCATTTTCATAATACTGAGGTGTTGACAAAACCCTCAGAGAGCAAAAGAGCTCCATCACACAGGATGCTTGGGAAGTGGCTCCTGGCATCTGCTTGGAGCTTTGTTGGGGACAGTAATTCACTGGCTGAGTGACTGCTGCTGTCCCCGGTGTCTGGAGGAGATGCTGGGGTGGCAAACAGGCTGCAGGGGTGTATAAACTGGTACTGCCTGTGGCACTGACTGTCCAGGTGCACTGATCCCTTAAACACCCATGGTCCAGTCAAAGACATCAGCAATGTTCCACGCTTGCTCATCCTGTGTAATACCACAGGTGTCTCTGCTGCCCTCTCTCCAGCTGTGACCACCACCAGGGACAGTGCAGGACACCTTCCAGTCCCCCTCCCCACGTGAGCAGCAGCCACACCACCAGGACTCACTTTGTTTCAACTACAGGGACAAAAGAACTGCACTTACACATATTTTGGTCATGCCCTGCTATTTCTACCTACTAAAAAGGAAATTAAAACCCTTTATGTAATTGAGTTTTACAGATCTTCCTGTCCTGAACTTGTGCTGCTGTCCTGGGTCAGCTGCAGAGCAAGGTCCTGGCTGAGACTGCAGGAGAGAGACAGCACAGTCCAGCACTGTTCCCATGCTCTGCTCCTCCCTGCCTGACTTCACTCCCCTCGTCTCCCTCTCAGCTTTCCTTTCCTCAAACACTTTGAAGCTTCTTTTGCATTGTGGTTGGTTTTCAGATGCGCCATAAAAATGCACGTGCTGGGAATACTGTGGTTAAGATATGGGAATGCAAACATTGTGGAAATAACTTGGCTTTTGTTTTTCTTCTCCTTCCCCTTTTTTCCTTTCTATAAACCAACTTTTCCACTTCTTCAGTATGTTGGCACTCAGAACTTGCCTGGCCTGTTAATAGAAACAAGGACTGAAGGGGATCACAGAAATGATCTGTTTAGAGAAATGAGCAGAGGCTGTTGCAGCTCTCAGCCAGGACTCCAGCAGGTAATTCCATGTGGAAGGACCTGCACATCCAAGCATTCTGCTGTTGGGAGCTCGGCGGCTGTGACCCATGACCCTCCATGCCCCAGCTGGCACTGCCTTCACGCCCTGTGTGTGCCCAGCCCCTGCCTGCCCATTCCTCTGCCCCAGAAGAGTGTTCTCACCCATCCCTGACCTCTCCTATGACTTTTGTCTGGCTCTTGTCCATGGGCCCTCTCCAGGCCCTCCCATGTCCCTTCCTTCTCCCAGTTTTGAGGTGACCATTAGCTCTTGTGGCTGCCCACAGCCTTCTCCTCCGGGGTGCGACTGCGCTCTCCCTGCGTGGCTGAAGCTGCAAATGCTTTTGCATCCCTTCAGCACAGCTGAACCACCCTGGGGAGTCACTGCTGCATCTCCACGTGGGCTGAGACACCCCACAGGATCCTCACAGTGAGCCTCAACTCATCCCACACAACACCAAACACCTACAGTAGGAGGAGCAAGTTCCTGGTACTGGCTCCCTCAGTGACCTTCACTATTGCATACCCTGTGTCCTCTAAAAGAAACCCACAAATATTTTACTGGCATTAGAGTTTGGGTTTTTTCAGTGCTTCAGCACTGAAGAGACAAAAAGCATTTTCTTTCTTCCATCAGTGGCTCCTACTACATCGTCATCAACCTCTGCACCATCTTCAGCCACCACACCCTGCCTCTATCTTCACACATCAAAGGAAGAAAAGACAAATATTCCACTCTTATCACCTGACTCAGAGAGCCTACATGCTGTCCATGAGGGGCCTTGCAGGAGAGAATTCACTTCTAAGGGCCAGGCCAATGCCCCAGCCACTTCCCTTCTCTCAAAATCTCACTCTTCCTCCTAGGAAGAAGCATTTTTCAGAGCACAGTTTTTGCCTTTCTGGTAAAGAAAATGTTCCCATGTTTTTTCAAAAAAGACTCAAGATGTGATATCAATAAAAAAGAAAAAAAAGGTTTATTTTTTATGATCTGGACCTTTTATTTCCTGAACGTTTTGGTTTGGTTGGACTGTCTTAGAATCCTGTATCACAGACTGGTTTGGGCTGGAAGGGACCTTATAGACCTTAAAGCACATCTCATCCCAGCCCTTGCCATGGGCAGGGACACCTTCCACTATCCCAGGCTGCTCCCAGCCCCGTCCAGCCTGGCCTTGGACCCTGCCAGGGATCCAGGGGCAACCACAGCTTCTCTGGGCACCCTGTGCCAGGGCTTCTCCACCCTCACAGGAAACAATTCCTTCCTAACATCCCACCCATCCCTGCCCTCTGGCAGTGGGAAGCCATTCCTGTGTCCTGTCCCTCCAGCCCTTGTCCCCAGTCCCTCTCCAGTTCTCCTGGAGCCCCTTTAGTCACTGGAACGGTCTCTGAGGTCTCCCCAGAGTCTTCTTTTCTCCAGGATGAGCAGCCCCAGCTCTCCCAGCCTGGCTCCAGAGCAGAGGGCTCCAGTTGCTCTTCAGTTTTTCACTCTTCATCAACGTCTTGGGGACATCTTTATGCTGTTCCTGCAGCGCTTTGGACACTGATGGCTGTTCCAAAACTCTTCTCGAAAGCAGAGTAACACAAGGGTGAACTGAGCTCCTTTTCTCTGGCCTGTTGCAAAGTGCCTGGGGAAGTGCTGTTGTAGGCAGATCATAATTAATAATTAGCATTATTTATAGTGGGGCCGGCAGAACAGAATTGAAAGTGTCATCAGATTTTACATCCAAAATACTGTCTCAGTCAGTCCTTTCTAATTCCCAGGCATTGCTGTGGGAAGATACAATTGCACATGTGAATACTTTCCCATGCCTCCTCTCCATGTGCCTATTTCCATGTGTAAAGCATCTGGGAATGCTCGTAGGGCCTCGTTGGAAATGCAGTGTGTGTGTGTAAATTGTTGCTTGTCTACATCTGTGTATCTAATTGCATGTGAAAATCACTACTTGAGTTGCATCAATGAAATACAACTTTTTGAAAATACAGCTTGCATGTGTTTCTCATTCATTTTAGTGAGGCACAAGATGATCCAGTTGAAAAACAGTAGCTAAGACCAGATGTTCTTCTGTTCCTACAGCGTGAGAGAAGCAGCTCAGCCCTAAGAAATTCAAAGCTGCTCAGCTTATGATACTTGCAGTATCACGGGAGAGAAAGATCATCTCCTCCAGTGGCCTCCCTTCCCGAGGACCCACTGCCAAAGGAAAATGGCAGGAGTTCACCTTTGCTAACAGGAATTTAGAATCAAGCACCAAGGCTTCTTCAAGTGCTGATGAGCGATGGCTGGAGATGTGCTGTGGTCATTTAGTGGGTTTGGAGGCAACCAGGGGACACTCCTGGGGACACTCCTGGCCAGTTAAGACTGGACATATGGCAAAGGTTTAATAAAATATATGATGGGAAAGGTAACTTACGCAGCTTTGCCAAAATGTCATTTTTAAACTATGTGCCTAATTTCTAAACAATTGAGTTTTAAAGATTTAGTAACTTCTTGAGTTTTTCCACAGCTCTGCTGCTACTGTGGCCATATTTCCAAATTCAATGTACCTCTTACTCCTCCACTTAAAACATTCACTTTTCATTTAGACCTGCAGGAAAAACAAAATCTGGATTACTTTCAAATTATTGGCCAAGCTCAAAGAGACATCCCAGCCCTTTATGGGGTGCAGATAAAAGAGCTCACAGTCCCTGCTCTGCCAGGAAAAATGTTCACTTTCTGTGAAAAGCATTAAGAAATCAAATGAAGCGCTTATTAAACTTTTAGATGCAAGAATTTGCGAATTGGACAACGATGCGTGTCTGTGTCAGACCCTTGAGATGAGATGGAGCCTGTCATAAACTGCTGCTGGATGCATAAATGAGACTCCCCGTGCCTTCCCCCAGCTGCAGAGTATTGAAGTAGGAGCTGGGGCTTGAAAGCACTCTTTGTGAGCATCAGCCCCAAAGATTTATGTGGAAGAACCTTCTCTTTATTTGCCAGCTTGCTGAGACTGACAAAGTATTTGATATCCTGGAGCCTCCAGCCTGAGAGCCTGGCTTGTAGCAATATTTCTCAGTGACTGTACCTGCTTTGCTATTTATTTTTCGGTGCTCTGACCTGCACATGTCCTCCTGTCCTGTTGATGAAGGACCTTAAACGAAATAATCTGCTCCACACTCTCTACCCTTCCACCTCTTCCAAAACCCTCAAATAAACCCATCCTGGGTGCTCTCTTCCAGGACCCGTGAACCTAATCCTTCACTTTCCAAAGCAGCATTTGATATTTCATGGTCATTCCAAAGCATTAGTGATCCTTCTGAAGAGAGGTGTTTGAGTTGGCAGAGGTGCTCCCTGCCCGCTGCAGGTGTTGGAAGTGCAGCAGCACCCGAGGGAGTGAGGACCATTAAAGAGTTCTCCTTCTGCCCATCAGCTCTGAGGTCACCTTCACAAACACTTCCAGGCTGTACAGGGAAGTCAAGTCATGCCTCTGCTTATCAACGCCATGGACTTACTGCTGCTGCTGATAACCCACGAGCAGCTGGGGCTTGCAGAGCCCACTCTGAGTTCCAGCAGCTACAGAAAGCTTTTCACTTCTTACTGCTAAACGTACTGCATTTGGGCTATAAATGGAGGCAGGACGGTATCTCAGTTCATGAATGCAAATATGTGAATGGGATGGTTTCCCTAATCTCCCTTGCAGGAAAACTGGCACCTGGATCCCACAGAGTGCTCTGGATGAAGGACAGTGTCCCTAAGAGTATTCCCTATCAAGCTTCCGTGTTTCTACCTCTCATCTGACTGTTTTGCCATGTGTTTCCTTTCCCAGCTTTATGTGGCAGTTCAGATGATCTAAAATCATCTTTAAATGGCCTGGGACATTTTCCATTTGCTGTGGGTGACTCAGCAATCCCACAATGATGAGAAAAAATGCCTTGAAAGTCCATTTTCTCCAGATGCCCACCTGGCTGACTCCATCTCTCTGCTGCTTCCAGTGATGGAATGAAATCCTGACGATGCCACGTACCTCGAAGCACTGAATTAATTTCTTTCGGAGCGATTTCCTAAGACTCAGCAGTCTTCAACCAAGTAGGCTCTGGCAGAATGGTGGTCAGAATCTCCCTCCACTCATTCAGAACATGTTATTGCTGGTGTGGGAAGCAGATCCAGCCGACCAGTACTGCCTGCTTCCAAAGAAAACACTCGCTTTACTGTATCTGGTGTTTGGAAATGTATGAAAATAAATTATTTATTATCATGACTTTAGGGCTGAACCTGTTTATATGGGCTTGCATCTGTCTGATCTGAAGACTGAGTCACTGACTGACAGACACCCTCTTGGCTGGTCCCGTTACTGACATTATGTCCATACTGTTCCAACAGCTTAAATAAAAATAGCAAGCTTGAAACTTCTCCTCTGTTGGCATTCCTTCATAGAGACAGGGTGTTTCTTAAAGAAACATCAAATCACTCTTAAAGAGGTCAGATGTGCAGGGTGAAATGGCAGAATTAATGGTGAGGCTCCCTGGCTGCAGCTTCCAGCCCAGCTTTAGCCCCTTCAGCTGCTGTGCTGGATGCCAAGAGAATGGGTGAGGAGGTTTGGATGTTCAGAGCTTCCCACAAATATCAGTCAATGACAACTCAAACCCCCCTCCAGTCCAAAACCTGCAGCCCTTCTGCCCCTGCCAGCCACTTCCACGTCTGGCAGCTGGGGCAAACTCAGGAGTAGTGTTTCCACTGACACCAGGTTAATTCTTTTTCCTCCTTTTCACTTTGTACTCCCTCAGAGCAGTGAAGACTGGAGTGAGAGCTGCAGAGGAGCCTCTTGGAGAGGGAGCCTGAGGGAGGGGTGGGACTGCAGCGGAACTCCCCCATCCCTGTGGCAAGGATGTTGTATCATGCGGAACTGGGGAAATGTGACTCAGTAGAAATACAATTTCTTCACTCTCCCATGCAGCAAGGTGCAAATGTCTCACCTCTCAGGGCAGAATAAGGGGAGTCCAGGCTGAATTTGAGTAGTTACAGACTTGCAGACATTTAAGGCTTTGTACCATCAGTGCCATTTTCTGGTTTCTTGACTTTCCATTAGTTTGTAACCTTTAAATCTACATTTCCTGAATTTATTTTTCATCTCATCATTGCATCACCAACATGACTTGAAATAACCTGACACCTATGCAGAGCCTCAGGTGTGAGTTAAAAACAGCTACCTGGATGGGGAGGGACAGGTGAAAAGGCCTGAGGCAACAGGTGAAATGTTGGCCCTCCTCCTCATTTGCTTGATTGGGTAGAAACAGAAAGTGGCTGACAGCAAATGCTACATCCTGTAAAAAAGCCAGAAGTCCTGGCACAACTGGCAGCACTTGCAGGGGCCTGGGCTCTCAGCTGGCTTTTCTGGGACATACTACAGCCATAAAAGCTGCTGGTGTGGAAGCCAGGAGTAAGTGAGCATGAAGAGCCTTGGACATTTTGAAGGTCAGAGGCAGTTTTGGTGTTAAGGAGAACTGGGCATCTTCTCCTGGAGACTTCACTACAGATGCTGATGATGCCATGGTAAGAAAGGGCTTGTTCTAGGACTCCAGTGAGCCTTCAACCCCTGTCAACACTGCAAGGGCTGTAATTCCTTACCCGGCCTGTCCTTTGGATGATGACTTTGCAAGTATTGAGACCACAAAGAACTGGTCACACAAATTGATGCTGCAATACCCACCTGAGTGTCTGTCTGCCAGGCAGCAAGACAAAACCAAACCACAGCCATGCCTTACTACTGCTGGTTTGGATTGTTCAGCATTTTGATTCTAAATGCTCTGTTCAGGATTATATATCAAATATATCAGATGGTCTGTGGTGAGCACTGTGACTGGCCTTATGTCCCAGAAGAACTCTTAATTCAGTGAGTAGAGGCACTGTGGGGCTGGAGGTAGACGTGATCAGCCAGGGGTTTTCCACCAAGTACTCATCTTTATGTATCTGAAACAAGTCTCATCACCATTCCTCCCTGCTTTCACAGATTATTTTTAAAGGAGAAGAAGCAATTCAGTGGAGCCTGGACTTCTGCAGCTGAGGAGAACTTACAAAGATGAAGAGGATCACACACCTCGGAGCTACAGCCAATATCTAAGTGAGTACAATATTCTCCACTCGCTGTGCATTTGCAAGCATGGAGGACCATGAGTAGGATGTGTGTTTGTGGTGGAGGAGGAATGCAAGCTATGCTCTGTGTGGATGGAATATGCCTGGTGCTGAAAGCTGTGGGATGGAAGAATGAATGCAGTTGTATTGGAAGAAGGAGGAATGCTTACAGTATTTTGTGTCCTCAAATGTGGATTAGCTTGGAAAGGGATGTAAGGTGGGAACGACATATCCTGAACACCTGTTTCTACATCTGTATGTTTTTAAACTCAGTTTGGAGACAGCGTGCCTTGCTCCTCGCTCTCTGTCTTCATTCTGCACTTAGGTCCTGTCCTTTTCATGCAAAAGGAGTCCTCCTCTCGTGGAAGTCACCTGTCTTTCCAAGAGAGCAGTGGTGTCCATGTGCACGTGTGAGGGCTGTGGAGACTGGGCACACATCTGCCTATGGAAGCACAGAACTGCAGCTGCAGAAATCACCCACCCTGGGACCAAACCTCCTCGTGCTGCTGCTGCTCCGAGTGTGCTCCGTGCCCACTGACCTCCTTCCTGCTGGCTGGCTGCTGCTTTCATGGGATCACACAGACCCCCAGACCGGGTCGGGCTGAGGGGCCCCCAGGGGCTGCCCCGGTGCCACCTCTGTGCCCCAGCAGGGCCGTCCCAGAGCACAGGGCACAGCAGTGCCCACACAGCTCTGCAGCAGCCCCAGGCAGGGACCCTGCACAGCCTCTCTGCACAATCTGCTCAGGGCTGGCCCTGCCCAGGGCAGCAGCTCTGCCTCCTGTGCCGGGCAATCGCTGGGCTCAGGCCCTGCCCGTCCCTCTGGTGCCGCTGCTGGGCCCCGGAGCAGAGCCCGGGCCCTGCCCGGAGCCCTCCCTGCAGCCGGGGACAGCCGGGGCTGAGGGCCCCTCTCAGCCGGGGCTCCTCTCGAGGCTGAGCAGCCCCAGCTCCCTCAGCCTGTCCTGGGCACGGAGATGCTCCAGGCCCTTCCTCAGCTGCGCAGCCTCCGCCGGCCCCGCTCCAGGAGCTCCCTGGCCCTGCCGTGCTGAGGAGCCAGAGCTGGACACGGCATTCCAGAGGTGCCCCCAGGGCTGGGCACAGGGGCAGGATCCCTCCCTGACCTGCTGGGAATGCTCTGCCTGAGGCACCCAGGATCCCACGGGCTTTCCTTCCACAACTCAACCTGCCACTGAAATTAGTGGGAATTTGACCAAGTCAAAGTATTCAGGATGGATTCTTTGGGGGATGCAATTCTGGCAGCCACATTCCCAACGTCCCTCACAAATAAGGGACGTAATAAGTTTGCAAACAGTGCTATTCTTACGTCTGTCAGCAAAAGAAATTTAATTGATTTATCAAGAAGCCAGGGCTAAAAGTCTCTCCAGAGGCAGTGGAAATATACGCACTTTCACTGACCTCTGAAAATACATGATTTATGGGAATACCCACTTATTTACCTAAATTCCCACAAACTGACCTGAAAAGATTAGCCCTTGATCTGTGGTGGCAAGGGACTCCTCAGAGGTAAAGTCACTGAAGGAGAAAGAAGCAAAAACAGAATCAAAAGAAAAAGTATTATTGAAAACCAGAAATGCATTGAAGGCATAGAAAGTAATTTTTCCTAAGCAGTGTAACAGAATCTGGCTTGGCAGTGCTGTAGGGCTGTGGATGGACACAGACTTGTCTTCAAGTGAGTTTGGTTTGGCTGTTGGTAATTAGGAACTTGAAAGGAAATTTGGAAACACAGTAATAATAATTTCAGCTCGGAAATGCTACAGCTCCCCAGACCTATATCCACATTCCTGCTGTCTGTTCCCAGGGAACCTCCATGCACACCCCTCCACGGAGTGCTGGGCTGGATGAAGTCAAACTAAACTTTGGAAAGTAATTTTTTACAGGATGGCTCCCACCCCTCAACGCTCTGCTGGGTATCTGGTTGCCAACTCTTCCTAATGGATCACAGAAACGTTTAGGCTTTAAGACAAATTCTTTTATGAAAAGCTCTATGTTCCCTCATGGTATTTCCAGCAAGATGACAGACTGACTCTCAATAATTTAATGCATTAGACTGGACACTATGCAGTGCCTCCCTCCTGGACAGATGAGGAGTTTTGTTCATTCCGTAAGACTTGGGCCTGAGATTCAGAGGGTGCAAATGAGATGCACACGCCTGCTTATCAGCCCCTGCAGCAAATGCTAGTTCTTGAGTGTTCCTTCAAAAAAGACTTGATGAAATTTAACCTTCCTCCTTGCAGTCCCAGCACAGCCAGCTCCCCTGAATTCAGTCAAGAAATATGAAGAAAACGAGCCATTTCAGATGTCAGATCCAAAATACGTGCTACTCCATGTGTAAAAAAAGCATTGGGAAGATAATATGGGCCATCAACAGTTTTGATGTGCACTGTTTGAGCTGATCTGGGATCTTGTATGGTCTGGGAATGGAGGAAATGTAAAGTAAAAGCCTGGAAATCATCAAAAGGAGATCAGAAAAAAATCTGCAAATTCATTTGTCTAAAAGAGTGAGAAGTTGGTCAGGCCATGCCCCGTGGTGGCTCTGAACCAGGGCTGATGTTCTGTCATACCCCAGAGTCTCATCTGAAGCCACTCTTTGATCTCCTCATGGTGTTTTAAATAAAGAAGCTGTAGAGTCCATCAGGATCAGGCCATGAGAGTCTGAAGCCAGATTTGGATCTGGACTCCGTGGGTTTGGCTCGTTCCTAGGCAGAAATGTGAAAATGTGCTTGGTGGTCTGATCCAAGACTGCAGCAAACAGGTGAGTTGGCTTTGTGCAAAACCACTGCACAATTCTGCACGATTGGCACCTTTCACTTAGAGACCCCTGAGCTGCACTAGCCACCAATGAGTGACACTGCCAAAGGCTGGGGGAGATTTGGAAAGAGGTTGGCTCTGTGCAGGGTGGAGGTCCTCTCATTTTCATGAACCCAAACCCACACTGGAAGAGAAAGTAAAAGAATAAAGTACCTACCCAGCCCCTGACAGCAAGGAGAATGCCATTCATCTTAAACAAAAAAATTCCCCTTAATGTGATAATCTTACAATAACTAATTATTTCAATGAACAAACAAGAGCACCAAGAAGTATCCTGGAGTCAGAGGCATGAACTTGCAGCTGGTAGGTCAGTGGTAACATATCTTGTTTGAACAAGTCTGACAAGGATCTGCTGAGCAATATCCACCAGGGCCAGCAGTGCTTGGCTGGCTGTGCTGTGGTGGAGAGATGGACATGGATTACAGGGTCACTGCTCCTCCACCCACACCAGCCAAGCAAAATGAAGCATGGCCAAGCCTTCTTCAGCTGATGGCAAGAGGGAAATGCTGAAAAGGCCTAAAAATGGCTGATATGGATGAATTAGAAGGAGGTGGTTGCAGTAACAATGATCTGAAGCGGCATGTCCAGCGCTGCAGCCAGCACAACCCTGGTCCAGCCCCTCCTTCCTCGCCAATGGCCTCCATGCTGTGTTTTAACATGTGCTGCAAAAAATCACAGGAGCGTGTCCAGCCCACAGCCGTGTTGGGGATCTCTGCACCACAGACTGCAGAGGAACCTGGATCAGCTGTCAGTGACCTCATCAGGGCCCCTCTGGCCTCAGAACTTGCTTTGCATAACCAGTTTCTAACGTTATTTTTGATGTTGGAGAGAGCATTAGCATTGTGACAGAGCTGGGGTGTCTGAGGCCAGGGAGCTGCTGATCTGAACACAGAATCTGTCCTCAGAACCTGGGAAGTCCACAGCAAGTGGATGTGGAGAGACAGGGCAGGCTGAGCGCACAGAGATCACCTGGAGATTTGCACTGTCTTAGGAAATCCTTGCTGCTATCAAATCCAATTATTAGCAGAATGTGAAGGAAAAGGGAGAACAGACAAATCTTTTTTTTTTCTGTCTTGAAGGAGAGTTTTGCCTGGCTGTCATCCTGAAACAGAGAATAAAAATTTCACTGGATGCACCCAGTGCATTCTAATATTTATTAGCTAGGCTATGAAAAGGAGTTTTCTTGTGCATAGAAATCCAGCCATGTTTTTGAGGGGCAGTTCCTATTTTAGTCATTTGACAAACCAGGCCTACAGTGAATGAGATTTTGGCAATAAAACACTTAGATATCACTTAGAGCACCTTAATCCATTTGAAGATAAAGGTTAGGTTACCAGGTCAGCATCAAATTTCTGGGCTGTATACATCCTGCAAACCCACTGACAACAGGGCTGTGTGAAGCAGCACATCATATTGGCCTTGCCCAATGTCTGTGAGCAGGGACGAGCGAAGGGCAGCACAGCCCTTGCAAGATCCACTTTGAACTGGGAAATGCAGATTCATTCAAAGGCCAGCAGATATCTTTTAAACCAGCTAAGAACATCCCTCCCTCAGTCATGAGAAAGAACTCATAAAAAGGTAGAGGAACTGAGAAAATGTAAGACCAGCATCATCATGGTCCAGGGCCAGGAGGATGTGATGGCTGAGGGTGGCTTCCAGTTGCAACTGAAGAAGTGAAGGGATGCTGTGTGGCACAGCTCAGTGGTTACAACCAATTAATGCAGATTAACGCTCTTTTCAGTTCCTAGGTGTTGGTTTGGCACTATGGATGACCCAAGAGAGAAATCTTAACATGTTATGAGGGTGGAATGTACTCAGAAGCTGAAGGAAGCCACAAGAAAGAGACTGATACTTCTCCCTTCCTCGCAGTGGCTGATGGCTGATTCCAGTCCTGCTCTTTCTCTACTGCATCTTAGAAAATAGCTTTAAAATTCATCAGATCTTGGACATCCAGCATGGGTACCGTTCCAGCAAGTAGCCGTTTATTTTATAAGGGGATTTAAATATTGTAAAACTGAATAAAATGCAGGTGTTCCCATTACAGACAAGTGAACCTCGTGTAAGCTCTACAAAGACGTGACTTCCAGATTAAAAGGACTTCACACAGTTTGTTCTGCCCTGGTGGAGAGGTGGATTTTTGGATCAGCCTGGACAGAATTTTCTTTTGTGTTGTGCAGTCCCGAATCCCACCCTCTGCTCTGCTTGCTCACCAGGGAAAGACGTGCAGTGAGGCAGCTGGTGGCCATATTGACATCTGCATGATTCTGTTAACTTGGGAATTTGGCTGGGTAAATTCAACACCAGATTGCCCAAACACAAATAATTTCCATCTAATGTCTGGAGCCTCCATGCTTTCTGAGAAGGATGGACTCTAATCACACTGTGCTACTATTCAGATGACCCAGTCCAGGTTGCTGCCAAGGGATGCTGGGATTCACCAAAGCAGGAGCATAAACACACGTGAAAAATAGATTTTCACACTGGATTTTGGTAGCAAGGAAAGAATTCCAAATACCTCTTGGAAAGCTTCCCCAGTGACCAAACCCAAACCTTCTTGCCCATGCAGGATCAGCCTCCTTAAGAAGCAAGTTTCTATGGAAAGCCTTACAATAAGATTTAAGACAATGAATGAAACTTCACCTGTGCCTGTTCACTGACCCCTGATTTACACCAGTAAAAATGAACAGATAGCCAAGGTAATACTGGCTAATTATTAAATAAATAATCAGTGTAACCATGCCCTCTAGAGGACTAAGTTTACCTTCATAGAGACAAAAACAACCCTTGGGTCTGAACACTCTTAAAATCTGGGAAAAAGGCTTTTTGGATGTTTGCATTCCTTCCACATCTGAATCTAGACATGAATCACGATTTCCTCACTGGCACCATATCCAACATACCCAAGATGGCACCGATAGGTGAGTTTTACCTTTTGTAGCCACCTGGTGTCTCTGCCAAACAATTCATTCAGCTAATCCCCATCCAGACATCAAAGGTCTGATCCAAGGTCTTAATCTCAACCAAAGGGAAGGCCACCTGCACACATTTGACTCAACATGTTGAGTGTTAAATAAACAGTGTTTATGTTCTTACCTCCTGCTTTCCCCATATTCCTTTTCTGTCCTTTTCTGCATTCACTGGCAATTTCCCCAACTTTCCTTGGTCAGTGTGGTTTACATTCCCAGCTGGCTTGAGCTGCAAAAATGCAAGCGAGCTCCATGTGAGTGCAGTTCGTCTGTGGTGGCTGAGATGGCCCCAGTCAGACGGGCTGCTGGGGGCAGGACCAGCGGTGTCCATGGGGACCCGGCTGCACCACGGTCCTGAAGGAGCCAACAAATGCTTGAGAAGTTATTTTTTGGCCTGAAACATCCACATTTTGAGATCAGAACCCACTACTGTGAGCATGTGAGCCACAAACAAGCAGCTGTGTACCAGCTGCTTTGGAAAACAAAATCTGGAAAGGAACAGGGGAAGGGTCAAAGATATAACGGGAAGCAATAGAGAGGAAGTTGTTCCTTATCAGTCCAGCAGGTTTCTGGGCAGAACCAGGCCCTGGATGCAGGGCTGGAGTGTGGCTGCCATCCAGGCTGCTGAGGGACAAGCACACAGGCGGGAGATCCTGCACTTGCTCTTCACCAGAGAATATTTTGACGTCTTTTCCATGGCACCTTAGCTTGTGTCCCAAGTCATGCTGCTCCCCACGTGTTTAAGGACAGAGGTAGCTGGAGTGCAGCTGCAATTCAGTAGTTACGTTGAGTAAACCTGAAATGGTTCGGACATGGAATTTTCAGAGGCTGTACCACCAGCTTTGCCTTTCTCTTTGAGCTGTTGGGATGTGAGACACCAAGTATGCTACAGCTGTCAGACGTCGGTTTTCAAACCCACTCTGGGGATGTTTTCTTTTTCTTTCTTTTTTAAATCCCACTTTACGGTATTCTTTTTTTCCCTGACTTTTCTCTCAGTACAAGAATATGTGTTTTTTCCCTTGGTTACTTTGACTCTGCTGACCTGGTTTCTTGCCTTCCTTTGGAAATGTTGAGGTGTCTCGGCGATGGAGAGGATGAATCAGTGAACATCCAGCGGGTCTGCGAAAACCACAGCAGAAAGGAGTGTGTGGGGAGCAGAGAGGATCGCGGAGCCTTTGGAAACAGTTGGCGTTGGAGGGCTCTATCATTTTCCCTTTTCTCCCTAAATTTTCGTCAGCAGCTGGCATTGCTGCCCTGAGCAGATGCTGCCCTTTCTCTCCGTTCAGAAAGACTTTGTGCCCAGTTTAAAGGACAACACTCAGAACATTTCAGTGGCAGCTGAAGAACACACAATGTACTGCAAACTTTCTGTCAGTGGGAAGCTCTAGGCCTGCTGGGAAGAAGGATGATTTCCTTCTGGGGAAGGTGCAGATCTGGCCCACAGAGAGGGCTGAGCAGGGAGGCACACAGGTTTCCATTCCTTCTCGGAAACACCAAGTGCCTCACTTTGGGATCCTGCTCTGCCGTTCAGCGCTTGGTCACAGCCTACTGTGGGTACAGCCATTGGCTTCAGCAGCAATAAACACACCTGAGAAACAGGCAGGGGTTTGGAGATAGTTCATGAAGTCAGAAAACAGCCACCTTGGTCTAGTGAATGATATGGTATAAAGGGTATTGAACATTTGGCACACAAATATTGAATCAATGCAGAACAATGTAAGATAGTGACCTAATTAATGAATTTTTCAATTAAAATAGAGGATGTAATCTTCAGGCATACTCGCTACCAAATATTGGGAGTAGTATTCTAATATATTTGTTATTCTTTTTTTAAAGCCTTTTCCAGAGAAGCAAGTGAATGAAGTATAATTTAGGTGAAAAACATTCCTCAGAATTAAACATCCGGTGTCTTGGCCCTGGGGCAGGGATGCACAGCGTTTGAGGGATTTTGAGTCATCCCCCTGATTTCAGCCAGATTAGTCACATCTCAGCCTAAGCTCAGCCGTAAGGACCATGTGCCATCAGACTTCTTATTTCCACAAAGAGGAGCAGGTTCACGCTCATATTTCCACAAGATCCATCCATTAAACCAATCTGCACACCTGAGTGTCTGGACAGTGCTGTATAAAAATGCAGGTAGACTTATTGCAAACAAGGTTTTTTTCTCCTACCATCACTTGAATCTGAATCAAATGAATGGGCGTGTTGAAACAAGGACTGAAAAACAGGAGTGTAAGAGTTACGTAAAGTGACAGTAGCACTGCTAGGGTTGAGTAACGTTCTAGACCTTTCTCTGAAAGGGGTGAATATTTTTCGAATTCTGAATGTTTGATACAGCTACAGTGACTGACATTCTGGTTTTACTGCATTACTAAATCACATTATAAATGAAATTTAAAGGTAGTTAACAAAACAATCTTTATGTCAAATGGGTGAAATGTGGGTTCACCCTTTGAGAATGTCATTCTTTGGTTTTGCAGTGTCCCTTAAAGGCTAATCTAAAGGAAAATTAAATTAATTTCATGCTCACCACCTTTAAATTGCAGAAGTGAAAACCTTTCAGGACTTGCCAATTACTAAGGAAACTTCATAGCTGGATTATTCCCAAATTGCACACCCTTTATTTTAACCACTAAAGGCAAACACATGGTTTTGATGGGTCGTAAAAGAACAGGTTGCTGTTTCAGGATTGAAAGAAGCTGTAATTACTTCCCTTGTTTGGTGACTTCCTGATTTACTTAGGTTGTTATGGGTGATCCCATTCTGCTGAGGTAATTGGAGCTGCTGGAGTGCAGTTGATGACCTGAGGGAATGACCGGTGGCTTTTCAGTCTGGGTGACTTGCACCTAATGAGTGGAGCCGTGCTTCCCAGGAAACCACGACACTCTAACTGCCCTAAGTGCTCAGTGTGTGTACTTTAAAGGCTTATGTTTCACAGCCCAAGCAAATTATGCCTCTGATTTTCTCAAACCAAACTAAGTCAGCTCCAGATACAGGGAAAATAAAGGTGCTTTCTTCAGGCAGGAATAGGAGAAACAGATCTCACCAGGCAGGTGAGCCTCAGATATTTCTCCAGAGAACCAAATGCTGCCCTACCAACCCAAGGAGGTGAGCAACAGTTCTCGAATCGGTTCTTGTCTGTAACACGATATACAATAAAACCTGATATATAATAGAACAGGGTTTCAATGAGGGGTTGCATGGTTGCAATGAGTGGGTTATTCTAGTAAGAACTGAGCTACCTAAGGGTTAGAAATGAAACCACATAAGTTTTCAAAGGCCAGCACAGACTGGGCGAGGGCATGGTGCCTGAGTCATCCTTGGGGGAGACAGAGTTACATGCAGTTGTCCTCTCAAGGGGACCCCCTCAGCTGAGGTCCCTTCCGTCCCAGCAGATGACACAGGCAGGCAGCCACCACCTCAGCAGTGCTCCCCACGAAAGGCATTTTTGGCACTTGGCAGTGCCTTGGTTTAGCTGTAGCTGCTGCTTGTTTGGTTTTTGCACAGTTTTTCAGATGTCTTATATTACCTTTCTGTTCAGAAGGACAAACTCAGACTTGTGTGCTGGCTGAAGTTGGGATACATGATACAAACCTGTGGTTCCTGATCCAGGGTATCCTGGATCTCAGGTGTTTTGGAACTCATGCTGTCTTATTGTTGCTTGGAGCTCAGTGCTCCAAGTAAACTGATGGGAAGAGGTAAAATTGGCCAGCTCTGAGGATAAAAATCCTGTGTCATGAGTCACACTCAGCTTTTCCTGTATGACCCCAGGATAGCCTGGTGGATCTATCCAGGTCTGAAATCTTGCAAGGGGTATGAGTACACAGAGGAGGTACAGTGAGATAAATACCACTTACATCACTGTGTAAATTCAGTTTACAGCACCTTAGTCTGTTACTCAGAGAACAAAAGCTCACGTGCTTCTACTCCAGGGGAAAAGCAATGGGCAAAGACCGAGGGGTAGCTGAGATGTTGGTGGTGAACAACTAAATTAATCTCCCAGTAACTCAACCCCAGATTCATAATCTCTGCTAGGTCACACATGAGGATGTGAGTGTGCAAGGACAGCCCGAAATCCAGGTCTCGGCATCTATGAACTGATGTTAGAACACCAGCCGGGAAAGAGCTGGCCCATGGGATGCCCTCACAGTGGCCAGGATTTCCTAACACTTAGGCTACCCAAATCTCACAGCATGCTAATTGCAGAAGTTATTTCAAGAGACATCTTACTCACTGCAAGGGACTGCAGACATTCACAGCTGAGATTCCCCAACACCTGCTGGCACCAACAGAAGGTCTCACATACGGTATCCAGATGTCCTGCACAGCTGGAAAAGGCACAGAGAACACAGAATCCTCCAGAAGCCACCATGGAGGGCAGACCTAGGAGATACGAGTGGCCAGTTCATCATGACAAAGGCTCACTCCCTCGTCCTCTCCTTCTCAAAGCTCAACTGAAAACCTTTTCAAAATACTAGAAAACCTGGACATTTCTTTAAAGCATCCTAACAGTTTGAGTCTTCCCAACCAAGTCACATTTCCAGTGGCTGGCACACAAACTAGATGCAAGATCATCCATTGTAACATTTTACATCCAAATGTAAAATGAAAACATGAAAATTAGTGATTGAGGAGAGGCTTCCTAACGCAGGGAGCTCCAGGAGCCTTTATTCAGCTGATCAGCTGAACAACATCACCATCAAGGACTTAAAGATGATCTGAAGAACAAATTATTTTAATTCATTATGGATTCTGATATCCATAGAGAGAGAAGGAGAAGCAGAGCAACTGCTGATGATACTGAAATAACATTTACAGAAGGCAGGAGTTAGAGCAGAAACCTGAGCCTGAGCCTGGGAGGGCACACGCGCCTCGGAGCACAGGCAGTGGGGTGAGGGGGGAAACCCAGAAAAGTGATAATGCAGAGACAGATAATAAATTATAGTTTGCACTGCTGTGTATCAGGGCAAAAGAATCCTATCTGTTAATTGGGGCAGATCAAGTTTCTGCGAGGTAAAAAGGCACGTCCGGCTCCCCCCGCCCCCCCGGGACTGTCAGCACCGCCAGACCCCACAGCTCCAGACCCCAGACTCGGCACACGCCAGCACGTGGAGGTGAGGCTGGGAGTGAAGATGCCACCCACAGCCTCCAGCTTTTGAAAGCAGAAATCTGCACATCTGACACTGATCAAACTCTCAGAGCTCATTGCCATCAGAGCTCCCAGCCTGGCCAGGAGCTGGGGAAGCAGAGCTGTCCTGGTCTCTGGGATGGACTGTGGGACGCCAGATCTCTGTGTCAGATCCTGCTGTCATTTCACACGGAAAACCCTCCCACCTCCCCTTCCCACATCAAACAGCCTTGTGGGAAAGCAGTGTCCGAACAGAAACTGGGAAGGAGTGAAACATCAGTCCCACGTGGGTGAGCAGAGTTATTTGGGTTGGAAAAGACCTCCAAGATAATCGAGTCCAACTGTTAACCCAGCACTGCCAACCCACTCTTCACCTACGATCCCAGGTGCCATACTTATACAGCTTTTAAATCCCTCCAGGGATGGTGACTCCATCACTGCCCTGGGCAGCCTGTGCCAGGGCTGGATAACCCTTTAGGTGAAGAATCTTTCCCTAATATCCAATCTAAACTTGTGCTGGTGTAACTTGAGCCCATTTCCTTCTGTCCTGTCTCTTGTTCCCTGGGAGCAGAGCCTGCACCTTCCTGTCAGGGAGTTGTGCAGAGTGAGAAGGTTCCCGCTGAGTCTATGGACATCCACTGCAGCCCTCCAGTTCTGGGATTCATCCCATCATGTTTCCATAAGTAATTAGTGACCCTAAAGGATGAGGTTTGGAATTATCTTGTTTGGTTGCTGTAGAATTAACAGCAGAATTTGTCAGCTCCCAGGCAGAGATGTGTCAAAAGCTACTTGGAAAACCCATCAGGTCAGCAGTTACCTGGGATCTTTGTGGCCTTCAAGGAGACAGCCATCACCAGCCGGGCCAGCTGGGGCTCAGGCTGTGCCCAGAAGAGGCACGGCACTGTCCACGGATGGCACAGCCTGAGCCCTCCAGGACAAACACGGGTTTGGGACGGAATCCTCCTCCCTTTTACAAACCTCCCTGAAGGAACAGGCACCGCTGGCAGCATCCCTGGGGGAGCTCCCAAGTGAGGGAACAGATGCTCTCTGCTTCCCTGCCCACCTCCCCTCCAAACCGATCTGCCATGCCCAGAAAGCAGAGTAGGGGAGATGATGATGAATAGCTTTGTTTACTTTTTCCTGATCTGTTATAATAGGCAAGGAGATAACATTTGTTGAAATACAGATCCGTCATAAAAATAAGCAACCAAAAATACAAGTAAAACAAAACAGTCTTCATGTCTTAACTTTCCAGATGTAAGTTTCTGAGTTCCCACTTGGGTTGTTATTATTATTATTACTACTATTACAATAATAATAGGATTCCCAGTCATGGAGTGGGACCAGCACTCGTTTAGAAGCACAAGACTGGAGAGCAGAGGTGAGTGCAGCCAGCCAGGGGAGCAGATGTTGCCTCGCCTGCTTTTTTCAACATGCTGAGCTCTCATAACCACCACGTCCACCGGGGACCCTCGGCAAGGCCAGGCAGGCTGGTGGGAGCCTCACTGCACAGGGGACTCCAAATCCTCCTGTAGTCACAGATTCTGAAAGGCTCAGCCACACAGAAAGGAGGAGGAGGAGGCTCAGGAGCAGCCTCAAACCTCCTTAAGGAATGTCCCATCCCCCTATCGCTTTCCTTCCAAACATGGGTTTAAACTGCAAGGTCTGGAGCCAGGCTCAGGTGGTTTTGGTGCTCAACTTTCCCCCCAAACCCAGGTCAGTTTAAATTTAGGGATTTGGCCCCTGTTTGTCAATGAGAAGGGCTTGCTGCAGACTTTGGATCTGAATTCAACCCTTCCCAAACTTGTGTGGGAATGCTCCGACCCATCTCTATTTGTCTTGGGTAGGGGAGTCGCTGTGATGCTCTGCAGTGGAACTTTCCACCAGCAACAACACCAGAGACAAAGAGCTCATGCTCTGACCTTCGTGAAACTATTCCTTAACAAAATTTACTCAAGTAAAGAATCCACAGTCCTCTTTGGTTTTACTCATTTAATTGATACGGACATAAAATATTTTGCGTTGTTTTAATAATAGTTTGGTTTTCTGCTATTTAAAAAAAAAAGTTCATTTCTCTGAACATATTTTTAGCAAAAATATTTTGCTTGAACTTTTTTCCTCTGCCTTCAAAGGCTGCTGCACAGTTCTGGGGTGCTAAATACTAAACTCACATTCTATCACTCCATCTCCTCCCATTTGGATGGTAATCACAGGATCTTGATGCCAAACTCTGGAAGATATTTTTTCCAGCAGCAGCATCTGGCTTCTTGGCAGACCCCGCGAGCAGTTGTGTTGGCAGCAGTGGGAGCTGCCTGAGTCTGTCATGTGTTTAGGCTGCTGCAGAGCTGTCTGAACCGCCTTGTTGCCTTAGACACTGTGTTCTGCTGACTTCCACCCCGCTCTGATCAATTTGTACTCTCTGCTAACGGAGCTCTGCCGATCCTGACGGGATCTCTGCAGAGTTTCTCCAATCAAGAATAATAACGGATGTTTGTGGAGCTCTTTTCAGCCTGCCAGAGCCCAGCTCCTGCTCCTGCAGGCGGAAACTGCTCCGTGACCTCTGCGGAGGGATTGGTTTGTGCTGGATCAGGGGACCCTCGAGGGCCAGGCCCTCTGCACTGCCCTGCCCCATGCCAGGAACTCTCTGACTAATTCCTGTCACGGGGACACCAATCCTCCCTGCACACTGACTCATGCAGCTCATTCCAGGAGCCCCTTTCTGCCTCCGGAGTACCTTCAGTGTTGTGTTCTGGTGAAGGCAGAGGAGGGAACCCCACTCCTGCTTCACAGCCTGGCAGGGGAAAACCTGGCACCTGACTTCCTTCCATGCTGGAGACAGACAGTAAAATACAGAGGAGTAAAGAATGGATTCATTTCCTGCAATGTAAATACTTCTGCTTAATTCCTGTTTCTGGAGAAAGATGCATAGGAATAAAACCCCCTCTGCTCAGTTGTATAAGCCCTGTTAAACCTGAATTTCTCTCAGTCTCATCCTCTCAAAAACCCACCAGGGTGCTCATCCAGCTCTCCAGACTGTGATCAAGTCTTTGCCCTCCTGTTCCCATTGCTGGAAACCCCTGCTTTAAGAGGCGTATTTCTTTGGATATGCACTTTTCTTCCACAAGCTCGACATTTTATGGGAGGATGAAGAGTTTATTTTATGACATGGTTGTTAAGGATTTCGTTTCGCACCAGAAAGGCCCTGAATGGAAATGCTGAAGCCCAGAATTCTACCTGTGGCTCGAAACGGCTTTGATTTAAGAGATCAGTATTTTGTTGAGGTTTTAACACTTATTCCAGATTACCAGCCTTGCTTAGTTCTAAGAACACAGGTCCAGAAAGGTGCAAATTGCTCCAGAAGGGAAGGGTGAAGCTCTGTTCTAAATGTATGAAAATATTAATAATCATCATCATCATCATCAACATGATCTGTGCAGTTTATTGGGCCAGCTCTGGGTCAAGACTACAGAAAACTCTGGTGAGTGCTGATCTCACAGGACCTGCTGTGTCTGGGTTGATGGCCCAAGGCTTCAGCTCCGAGGAGTGATGATGCTCTGTGACCAAGTGTGAGCTTCTAGGACAGGACAGAGTGCCCCATGCTATTGAAATGCAACTGAAAGTTGTCATTTAGACATTTCTGCACAGTGTTGTTACTTGTCCAAGTTGTAATGAAGTACTGACATCTGTAGAAAGTACTCTTTAATGTATCTAAGAGAAAGTTGGTTTTAAGTTGAAAGCAGCACTTCTGTGAGCTGGGGGTGCCCCCAGATTCCTCCCCTTGAAGGGGTGTGTCAGAGGGCCACTGTGGATCCTCAGCTACAGCTCCAGGGTCACAGCCCCTCCGACAGCTCTCCCGAGGAGTGAGGAGCAGAACCCCCAAACAGCCAAGTGTACCAAACCCCCCTTCCCCCGTTTCCCTTACAGCGTCCTTGGGAAGTACAGTCAGGAGATGTGAAGAGGCAGAATCCTTGATCTGGGTTTCACAGGGTATCTGTGACAGCAAAAAGACACATGACAGGTTCTATGATGCTTCAGTGAGGGCCTCTAGCCCTGAGCAATCCCTCCTGCACACCTGCAGCACACACAGCACCCCACAGCTGAGAGTTTCTCTCTCCCTTCTGCTCCCACTGCTTCTACTTGACCAAACTGCACCGCAGTGACCATGTGGGTGTCTGCT
Source organism: Struthidea cinerea (assembly GCA_013397865.1). Taxonomy (NCBI): domain Eukaryota; kingdom Metazoa; phylum Chordata; class Aves; order Passeriformes; family Corcoracidae; genus Struthidea; species Struthidea cinerea. The sequence continues at coordinate 708,137 of VZTI01005567.1, forward strand.
GGAGAAAATGCCGAGTGAAGAGGAGCAAGCATTTCAAGATTTCATATCCTTAACAAAATTGAAATAAAAATTGTTTCAGGAACTTGCTGAAAGCAGCAGAAAGATGGATCCTGCTGTGTATGGAGACATCATGTCAGCACAGAATCACACACAGAGATGGAAACCAGCTTCTGTGCATCAAAGAGTCTCTTCTCTTGCAGGAATCAAGGAGGCCTAGTTGTGCCTGGGACTGTTACTGCAGGTCACCGTGGGGTATCCCAGAGACAGTTTTGTGATGGGATTTAGCCATGTTGGACACAGCTCTCGGTGCTGGAATGGATGATTGCCAGACTGTCAGATATTTTGGCCTTGGTGACATCTGTAAGTCACCCTCCAAACCCGCTGCCATCAGTGGGATGCTGAGGCTCAGCACTGAAAGCCAGAAGCTCAAACCACCCCAAATCCCTGTGCAAGTGGGAGCCAGGAGCTGGCCCAGCGAGGACCCTGTGGACTCCAGGGTGTCTGCAAGGAGCGGTCACTTGTGTGCTTGGAAGCAAAGAGACTCTTCCCACAAGTGGCTGCCACCAGGACGGAGCGGCCTCAGAGTGACCAGCCCCCCCTGTCCAGGGTCCCACCACGCAGGAACTGACCCAGCCCCTCTGCTGGGCTGCCTCTCCTGCCCCTGCTTCCCTGGAAAACCACAGCTGGGGGAAGGAAAGCCATCTGCACAGGTCTCCTCCCTGGGTGTCACTGCAGGTCCTTCAATGCTAAGGTCAGCTGAGAAGCTGGAATTAAGAAGTCAAAGCTGTGAGAGCACTGTCTGGTCAAGGATCATGCCAGGAGTGTCTCTGGCTTCCTGCTCCTCGGGGGAACACCGTGGCCCAGCGTGTGGTGAGAGTGTCTATCCCCAAGATTTTCCACAAAAGCAAAACAAAACCACGCTGCTCCAGCCCCAAAGCTGATTTCTATACAGAGACATTTGAAAAGCTTCTTGTGGTTTGACAGAGTGTTTAAAAAGAAAACAAAACAAAAGTTTGGACATGACTTGCCCTGTTTATTTATGAAGTCTGAATTGGGAATTAATTTTGTTTCCCCTGCTTTTATATTCCCTTCTGCAGCTCTGGCACGGCTGAGGGATTTGTGTAACTATCTCCAAAAGATCACAATCATATTGAATTCAGGAACGAGTTTGTTCTTGTTAATTTACCAGTTGAATTCACCATCCCTAATTTCTCAGCACTTGCTGAGATATGACAATATCCAACCATGTAAATCTGGACGTTTCAGAATGTCTGAATGAGAACCCTGACTCAGACTCACTTCCAGGCAGTTTTGCTGACATATGGATTCAGAGAGACCTGATCAGGTTTCAGACTTTTTCAGTTCTTTCTCTAAGATCAACACACATGCCAGACATTTTGTGATTCACTCATCACTAACAAACAATCATTTTACTCTTGCAAAACCTCGTTCGCCTGCTGTTCCCAGCCCCTATCAGAAATGCTGCTTTAATAAACTCAACTCATGCGTTTCGTCTGGATTCACAGAAGTTCCTCCAGGGGTGATTTTGGATCAATATGTTTAATTTGTTTTGTGGGATAGAGGAACATTCCTTCCTCATATATGTGGTTTATTTGTGTCTATGCATTCTGCAAAGGAGAACATAAGTCATTGAAGGAGCCAGCTTAGGAAATGTAAGGAACCACATTAAGAATTTAGGGAGATGGATTACTTGGAGGGATTCCTTTAAGACCCAATGGAAGATATTTTGTTGAAAACCGTTATGGAGAACTAGCCCATGAAGCATCTCAGTGTATTCCCAGAAATTCCAGAAATGTTTAATCAGATATTTAGAATTTCCAATATTAACCAGAACTGTTGCCAGTGGAAAGTTGAACTTCAAGCACAAGATTTTTGGGTTATTAAGACAGATTTGCTTGTTGTTAAAAGGTGTTACTTCCCGGAATTCTACTATGGAAGGGCTAGAGAAGGAACAGCTCATGGCAGTTGTGGATTTTATAAATATCCAGTAATTATAAGCAAAATCTCAAAATGTACACTTTTACTCAACACCAGAAAAGTGCCAAGGTGAGGTTCTCAAGGGAACCCAAGGGATCCATGTCATTCCCATTGAGTCCGAACGTTTCTGGTACATGTGTCTCCACATGTCTTCTGGAAACCCCATTCTGAATCCCAGCATCTGAAAGGTTTTCAGTGGAGCAGCTGGGTCCAGTGAGATACCTCTGCTAAGAGCTGTGAAGGGCTGAACACTTTCCACTGCCTTTTGTGCATGGGAGTAAAGCAAGGTCAGCTCTTCCCAAGAGCTGCTTAAGCACGCTCAGGATCAGGTGTTTGGACAGGAAATGGCTTTTGGGGTCTGGCCTGGGCAGGAGAAGGGCAGAGAACCCAAGTGAAATCCTCGTTCACTGACATTTATCAGTAACCTCCTGTGCCTTCAGTTGAACAAAGGTCTTGAGCAAGTATCTGTGTATTTCCCAGCCTCAGAAAGTGCCCAGTGTCCTTTCACACAGCTGGCACAGGTTCAAGGCTAAACTTTGCTTACCCACCTGGGCAGGTTCACTCTTCCATTTAGTCAGTGCTTTGGGTCACCATCAAGTCTTTGCAAATTGAGGGGAAAGCCTTTCTAAGAATCCCATCATCTTTTGAAGTGGGCCTGCATTATTCTGGCAATGCAGCTTTCCAAACCTACACTCCTGAAAGGCTCAGAGCAATAAATCCAGCACAAGCAGAGAACAGGTGGGCATTTGCCACCTAGAAATGCAAGCAATGCACTGATCTCTCTCTCCCCTCCCTGCAGGCAGTCATGGGGTTTGGCTTTGCTGTGGAGAGTGACTGAGATGTCAAATAGATCCTGACTGAGGGGTGAGGCAAAGCCAAAAGGATGCTGGACAACAAAAAAGGCACAAGCAGACAGAGCACTGAAAGCCAGCATGCCTGCTCATCTGGGACAGGCTTCCAGTTTTGTCAAAATCTTCTCCTACCTGCCAGTCGCCTTGGGCCATCCTGAAGGATCACCTTCAGGCCCCAGGCTGAAGCCAACAGCTCTGCAGTGCGGGGCCATGGTGACAAACGGGCAGCAAAAGGTGACACACGGCACTGAGCAGAGAAGGCTCTTGTTCCCTGGAGGGGAGAGGTCTGCAGCTTCTGCAGAAGCATATGAACATCTATGTACAAATGAAGATTTCTTTTTAAAAAATAATTTAGCTGAAAGTAGGAAAAAGTGTTCTCACAGTAACCTGTTCACAGGCACCGGCTAATTTAGCATTAAATCCCATACTCTCCCTGGCACTGCTGCACAGGAAGGTATTTCCTGAACAGCTCGTTTCAAGTTTCATTCATAGGTACTGTCTAAAATTAGGTCCACCACTTTCATTCAGGTCCAAATCCTTTGCCTAGTGCAACATTTTTAAGAAACAGAAACTCAGCTGAATGTGCTCCATCACCTGCCCTATTCCCCGGGGCTGGCAGAGGGCTGCACGTCCTACCAAGGGATGCCCCAGAGCTGGGCTGGCAGCGGGGGCTCCTAAAGCTGTGGCTAAATGCAAGGCACCTGCTTCTGTGGGTGATCCCAAACTCCACGCAGAAACAAACCCTCCCTGTGACTCCAGACAAAGCAGATCCTGTGCCTTGCACATGGAGACAAACAAATGCTTGGTGCCCAAAGTCTGACCTGTGAGCTGGGCTCGGGGGGTAGAGCTCTGAAATGTGGCCAGAGGATGCTCTTGCCCTGATCACACGGAGCTGAGAGCCTCGGGAAGCCCCGAACCACACATCCCATGTCGTCTCAGCACAGAGGAGCTGCGTTTCTGGTTGAGGCAAACTGCAAAATCCCTGAGAGGGAAGGATCGACACACCAGCACCCTCGCAGCACCTTGGATTCATGTTGACCCCAGCTCAGTAACTTCATCCACAGCCTTTGTGCTTGGAGATAATTTTCACTTTGGCATCTCTCACATGGGTGTGAGTGGCACCATCCCCTGGACACCGTCCCCTTCCCACACTGGCAGGTCAGCACAGGTAACCCTGATGGCTGTGGCCACCTCCTGTGAACTGGACACCCCAGTGCAGCCTCTGCCTGCAGGTCTCCCTATCCCGGCTGGGCCTTCCCACATGGCACAACACGGAAAGGAAGAGCTCAAACCCAGGTCCTTCAAAGCTCTCTTGGTGCTCCCAGCGAGGGAAGCCCCCAGGCTCCTTTGGTGCTGAGCTTTAGCGGCTCCTGCATCGTGTTCCCAGCCTGGATGTGGGATGGGGGAATCCAGCCACGGCAGGTGGGTGATGCAGCGTGCCCAGGACCACAATAACAACCCCAGGAATGCAAGGAAATAACCCAGGGGTGTTCCAGCCCCCCGCCCAGGCCAGCTGGACCCTGACTCAGGCAGCTGGCACCCGCTGAGGGACAAACGTGCTCCGAGGGCAGACATGGCCACAGCAGCAGGAGGTACAAACTGCTGGCAAACAGACAGAAAACAGGCACTTTCTTTGGCAAAATCTGAGCGAGAGAGCAAGCTGCACATTTTTAGCACTCGTTAATTGTTTTAAAATCCATCTAACAACAGCTGCTAAATAATTTAGCATTTTGACCCATATGTCTGAAGCAACAAATAACAATAAATAAAATGCTGCCTGGGAGGGGAATGCTCCAGCATTCTAGTGAGCACTGCACCACCCACAGCTGCTGGCAGGGTTCGGACAGCACTGAGGGAAAGAACCTCCTCGATGCCAGGGCCGGGCTCTCCTGCTCTGTTCCTTGTCACCAAAGGGAGCGACGGTCAGTCAGGCCAGCTGGTGAGGCTCTTCCAAGATCATGGCCGTTGTCCTGCCTCCTGTGAACACCCCTGAGGATGGCACTCCTGCCTGTGCACACCCTCGCTTCACAGATACAGCAGGGAGCCAGAATTATTAGTGCAGACCAGAAGTTTAATTTCAACTGGACAAAGTCATTTGAGGTTTTTGACCTGAGTATCAGGTCAAAGCCCTCGATATCAGCTCCAAAACACTCACAAGTGGGACGTTCCTGGGGAAACCCCCGGGCCAGGACGGACGGAGCACACAAGGATAAGACGTAAGGAACTATTCCTGTTTTTACACTCGAGACCTTCCAAACCACGGAGCTGGGAAAGGTGCAGCCCGCGGCGGGGCTGGCCCCGGGAGCCTCGCCGTGCGTCACACCAGGACTCCTGCCCTGGCTTTGTGCGGGTATTCAGGCACCAATTGGACACAGTCGAGCGTCTGCTTTGTGGGGAATGTGTTTCTCTTGCATTTAACTTGAGATTTGAAAAGCTCTCGCCTCCCTCCTCCCTTCCTCCTGGAGGCTCATGAATCACAGAGCCGCCAGACGAATGAGTCACCCAGCCAGTTCTTGGTCAAGCGTGCCAGTCTGGGAGGCTCTTCTGGGATCAAATGGGAGCGGGCCGGCTTTGTCGGTGACTGGCCATGTGTTGAGGCGCAGAAACCGCTCCTAGGGGTCATCCCCGTCCTCTTTGTGAGTTGTTTCTGTCAGGTTGTAATTGCTCTTTTGTCAGGAAAACTTGTGAACGTATAAAGGGGCGGTGGGGAGAGGCTGGGGGGTTTCTGAGGAAGGGCAGCTTCAGAGGGCTTCCCAGGACGGCGCTGGCAGCCGGGGGAATTGTTCTCCAAGGTCTCAGTTCATTGAGCTTGAACTTCTGAGCGCACCCGGCGCATCCCTCGGCCTGTGAACCCGCCCGGGCGCTCGGCTCACAGCCCTGGGAGGGTCCCCCGGCCCTCTCAAAGGCTGCCCCGGGCCCCAGCAGCTCCCGGGCGCTGCAGGTGCCCCAGCCCAGCACTGAAACCCACAATTAAGGGCTCTCTGGTGGTGAGCACTGGTACAGACCACACACAGTTTAATAACTGGAAATATGGCAGGCTAAAAACCAGTTGCCTCAATTTATTCCAAAGTAGGAAACTTAAAATCTGCCACCAGCTTGTCAGAATCTCCTTTTTTGTTGTTGTTTTCCTTTTTGAAAAAAAAAAAGAGAGAAAACAGCTAGGGTTCCAATTCTCCCATGTTAAAATGCACAATGGGGTCCTGTTCAGGCATTCAGAGAGCCTGATCTCCCTGGCAATCGTCTGTTCCATTATCACTAAGTCTGGCATGGACTCTGCTCCCCTCGGAAGCCAGTTCTGCCCTCTCCCGTATCTCCCATCTCTCCTGCTCCAGAAACAAGCACAGTGGGCAGGTGACACATGGAGATATAAAGAGGGATGAAGGAAATGGGAAGAGACCACTTGCAACCAAATTTCCAAAAAGCTGTCAGCAATTTGACCTCTATCCCCAAACAATTTGGGATATGTGAAAATATGGCCCTAATCCTCTCCTCTCCTCTCCTCTCCTCTCCTC
>VZTI01005567.1:714582-777766 GCA_013397865.1 Struthidea cinerea
CTCCCCTCCCCTCCCCTCCCCTCCTCTCCTCTCCATGAAAATCCAACCTCTGAGTCTTAGAAGTGAAAATAAGCAGCTGAGGGGTTTGTTATTTGGTGAAATTCCTCTTCCAAGGGGGGTCTTACCAGCAAGCAGCTACTGGGATCTTCAGGAACTTTAGCTGTTTCTGTCAGCTGAGGATGCATGCAAGATTGTTTTCACTGGAAGGTCAGACTGCATAAACTGACGTGTTTAAAAGAAACAAAAGGAAGTTGTTTGTTTGTTTGTTTGTTTGTTTGTTTGTTTGTTTGTTTGTCTGCAAATGTGATTAAGCTTTGGACCTTCCGGAGAGCTGTATGGAGGATAAAAAACATAAGAAGGTTCAGAAATGACTCAGAATCACAGTTCCCAAAGATGAAGGCTTTGCCCACTGCTGGGAGTGTGGCTAAACCTCTACATCAACCTCTTGCATTAAAAGCACTGCCTTAAGCACCTTGCATTTCACTTAAAAGATTTCCCAGCCCTTAAATCTTGAGCCTCCACCTCAGTAATGCTGTGAGGATGACCAGTCCTGTACTCCTGGCACACACCGTGCCACTGATGAGTTCTGTCTCTCCTTGCTTAACATCCACTGACAATTATTCACCTCTCACTCACTCATTCCAAACGAACCTTTAGAAAGCAAAGGCCCCCATCCCCTGAGGCACAGACCGAGCCAGATCTGCTCCACAGCCCATTCCATCACAATCCTGTGCAAAGGAAGGGAACACATTAAGAAAAAAATGTTGCAATGAACTGATTTACCTTAAAAGCCACTTAGTGTGGAAGGTGACAGGAGCTGTGGGATGAGCTTGGTCCTGCTGTGTCTCTGACACCACTTTGGTTGTCCTGCTCTTTCACGCTGCATTACAGAGGCCAGCTCAGGAGTCCCCGGAAGATCCTGGATTTACACTTATGTATTATCTTCTCAAGTCTTTGGCTGTAGAGATTCAGGATTGTTCCAGAAGAGTTTCACCTTAATAAATCTCTGTCAATGTTTATAAAATGACAGTGAAAGATTTTCAGCTCCAGCCATGTTCTCTAAGCTTGATTTTCTACAAAGAAACATCTTTCTCCTTTTTTTTTCTCCCCATTTACTGTAAACCTCGAGGTCAAGGAAGGTTTGATAGCTCTGCGATTAAACATTTATTAAGACAGAGCTCTGCACACAAGCCAAATAAAACTTGCTTTTAAATAAGGAATACTTACCTACACCAGGGAAACTTCTTCGTGGTGCCTGCTCCTGTCTAGTGCTGAACTGCTCTTTTCAGTGTAAGTGCTTTTTTTTACCATCATTTACACACACAAAACCATGGCAACAAGGAAATACTACAGTGGCATTAATAGGAATGTCTGCCTACTTTCCATTGACCTTTTGCTTGGGAAAAGGAAATAATCAGAGCCTCAGCTGATATTGGAGAAAATCAGACTGAACAGTGCCTAACAGCATATCTGCCTTGAAGCATCCTCTAGCATTTCTTCAGAGATGTTTACGGAAGCTCTTGGACACGGACTGTACATTCCTGATACCTTCCTTCTGACAAAAAGCGTAGAAATGTCAAGAAAACAAAATTACAGAGATGTGCAAAGATTTTTCCAGGGATCACAGCATTCCAACCTTTTCAACATCCTTTCAGGGCTGAAATTCCACAGCAAACATCTCGGCTTCTCATTAGGGTCTATACAGGAGCAGGGAAGACTGCAAGAGCCAAGAGACATCAGCTCAGAACAAGACACAACATTTAAGGCACTCTTGAAGAAAAACTCCCTTGTCCCATCTTCAGGCAACAATTTGAAAGATGTGCAGCTTCTGCAGCTTCTGTTGACTGTAAAATCATCCCCAGCTCTGTGAGGAGGAGGGTCTTGGTTTTATCCAGATTTGCTGGCACTGGTGTTGGACAATGTAATTTGCTTCATCTCCTGTCTGCAGCTCTCCCCCAGAGCTGTTGTCTCCTCTGCTCCATGCAGGAATACTTGGAAAGAGACACTGCCAGCCATATACCAAATATATGGATACAAAATATAAAAACACTCATCTCTTCATATTCTAATGGGAAAATAACATATGAAAACACCCAGGTTATTGGTGAATGTCAAGTGCATCAAATATCCTATTCTTTAATTGTACTACTGAGCTCAGAGTGGGAAAAGCATCTCTGCAGCTTTGGGCATGAAAGTAAAGCAAAATGTTCTGGAGGAAAAGGAGACAGAAAATATTTAGGAATTTAACTTATTGCAGCTGGTGACTGATACACTGAATTAACTGAGAGGAGATGCGTCATCATGAAATAAAAGTGCTCTGGCTGCCTGTGAGCTGAAGCTCTTCAGGAGCAACAGAAGCACCTCCAGAACGTTCCTGGATATTGAGATCAGATACAGGACCTGCACTGCTTATCTGGCACTGGATTCTCATGTTTCTTTACTCATTACTGAATCAACCAGATGAGAGGATGAGAAGTAGTTTTTGCTGGAGTACACTTTTTTCCTCCTGTGCTAATATTTTAGAAAGTACTCATGCAACAACCTTCACCATCCAGCAGGTGATCATGAATATAATTTTAGTGAATAGATTTTCAAATCCTTATTCTTTACATTTCTCTTAAGTCTTCATTTGACTGTGTGACTTTGATAAAGCTTAATAAAGCTGCCTAGCAGAATTCTTTAAAATATGCCAGAAACATGTTTTCCTTTCCCGTTCCTTTTGTGGTTTTCTTTTCTGTTTCCTTTTTCTGCTTTATTTTTCAGAGTGGGAAAAATAGGGCTGGATCGTTTTGATTAGAGTCTTCTTGGCATTAAATACTGCAATTAAATAATCCCTCAGTGTCAATACACAAAGGGTAAAATCCTGGTTTCAGGGAAATTATACCTTTGATTGTGGTGAGACCAGTTGGGGCTTTTTCTTAGTCCTTACAATCTCCCCTCACACGGTGTATAATCATAAGAGGAGGAAATATCTGACTGATGTTTGTGAAGAACTATTCAAGTATACACCACTTAACAACTAAGTTTTGTTAAACATTTTTTGTCCCTCTCTGAGTTACTTTATTCCCAACAAGATGTGAAGACCCAAGAAAAACAAAGCTTTTCCCAAGAGAGTGATTACTGCTTGAGAGCAGTCACCTGTATGTGTGTAAAGTAATTGCATGAGGGTTTTTGTATGCTCTTGATGGTATTTTCAGTTAATTGTTTTTAAAGATGGTGAGGGGCCTGGAGCATCTCCGTGCCCAGGAAAGGCTGAGGGAGCCAGGGCTGCTCTGCCTCGAGAGGAGCCCCAGCTGAGAGGCAGCACAGGTGACGGCAAGATGCCAGATGAAATATTATTCCATGAAATGGTCGTGAGTGCAAAGTTTGGGGCGGTCCCTGGGCACTGAGGAGAGCCCACAGCCCTTTGGAGCCCTTCCGGAGAGCATCATCAAATCCCAGGCCAGCAGCTCCTGCGGGAACGGGCAGTTCCCACCAGCCTTTCCTGTCCCTGATGGTGGCATCGCTCCCTCACCGTGTGGGGGACAGACTCACAGCCGACACTGGTCCCTCAGTGGTGCTGGCAGTCACAGGCACCGCGGAGGTGATTTAACCCCAGGAGAGGTGAATCGCCCCCAGGGGCTCCAGCTCCGCAGGGAACCCAAACAATTAGTGCACACTGGTTCCTGAACTTCCAGGTTTCTAAAGTGAGGAGAGGTGAATCCCACCCTTTTTGTCTTTCTGCACCAAGAACTGGAAAGGGATACAAACAAAACATGCTCTGGGAGGAGGGGTGTGAGTGAGGAGCTGGCGTGGAAGGCTCCACACCTGGGTTTTGTTTCTGAAACCTTTCAACAAGCTGCCCTCTCATGGTGCTAAACACGGTGTAAGTGGAATAAAGAGAACTTTCGTGTCTGTTTGGATTACAAGGTGTTCACTGTGAGGGTATGTGTGACGCCTGGAACTCCCGAGTTTTACTAAAGACAAAAGCCCCCACACTTCTGAAAATGATTTCTTGACTGTGGGAATCAGAAGGACAGAACAGATAAGGAACAAAGGTGCTTAATGAAAAATGACAGTCGAAGTCTTGTCCTAAATCAGCAGCTCACAAACAGCTGGCAGGGGGCAAAGAAATGAAACCTGTCACTATTCCACCACCACCCACGTGAGCTCTCTGCGTGTGCCAGCTGTACTGTAACACCTGTGTGGCTCTTGCACGCCCACGACCTCATTTGTAGCTTTTAATTTGGTTTTCCTTGAGATCTTTGTTGTCTCGAGCTTCTCCACTCAGCTCCTGAAGAGAAATCACGAGCGAAAGCCAAGTGAGAACAGTGTGAGTGAGAGGAGCTCGGATGGGACACCTGACATTCCTGGAGCGAAGGGAACTGCTGGAGCCCCGGGTGAGCTGCAGCCAGGGGTGCACCCAGTGCTGCTCATGCACTTCCACCAGGTACCTGGGGCTGGGAAAGGCTTGTGAAACCAGAGACTTGTGCCTGTAAAAGCAGCTGTAATGGGCAAATGGTTTAAATTAGAGAGCGAGCCAACCCAAATCTCTCCCTGAGAAAAAGGAAAGGGATGGAACGCAGCTATCTGAGAGCAGCTTTTGGGATTGCTGGACTCCAAACAAAGCACTCGCAGGTGCCCGAAGGAAGGATATTTGCACTGTGCTGACTTATCAAACCACACGATTTACAGGGATGTGGGCAGACACTTCTTGAGCCATCTCAAGTTTAACTGGGCTGGGCCCATCCCTTTTATCTTTTGAACAAACTCTAGCTTCAATTTCACTCCTTACTAGACGTGGCTTATGCCCCATGGAAAAAAGGACAGATCCTGTCTGTTCCATGCTTGCTCATAACCGGATTTTTGGTAAATCAGATGCCTCTGGCTCTGCTGGGATAGAGCGTGGTGCTGGAAATAGGTGTGGGAAGGAAGAACTGTGAGTTTAAAAAGGGACTGAAAATATGGAACGAGAAGGTTTCAAGGCAGAAGTTCAGCCTCCATTATCGTGGCACAGAGAAAGGGAGGGCACACATTCCCTAAAAGATTTCTGTGGCAGGTAACCTCAGATGTCAGTAACAAAGTCATATTTGGCCAGTTTATTCGGATCAGTGCTTCCCAAACAAACTTGCCACATGCCTGTTTTCAACAGCAGCCAAATGGGGGGTGGGGGCTGTTGGGTGACTCCTCTCAGGGCCAACCAGCAGCACCAAAGGGTTTGAGCTGTTATTGTCTCAGCTGCCCAGACCAAATTGTCCAGTTGATAATGATCTATCCAGTTTTTCTACTGGTGTTCCCAACGTGGCCTGGGATCCCCAGGCCAGGCTGTTTGTTTGTTTGTTTGTTTGTTATTCTCTATTCCCATGTAAACCCCTCTCAAACCCTCAGCCAGAGGTTCTGGTCCTGCACAGAGGAGAGGACTTTTTGATTTGGGAGTTTTATTGCATCTGAAGGGATTACAGGAAAAGCAGCAAACATCCACTTCTGTCAACAAGCAGCAGGAAAAGCACGACACAAACCCACCCCGGACACTGAGGACACTCCTGTTGTGTGGGGTCACCCTGCTGCCCACAACTACAGTGAAAGTAAACATTTAATGGGGCAACCCAATGGCAATGTGACTGTTAAAGCACTTTTCCCCTGGACCTTTGGCCTACACCCATATTTGTGTATGAACCACTGTATTTTCCTCTTTTGGCTTCTCTTGGTCTGCAGTCTGCTACTGACCTGATGTCTGATGGCCCCTGGTTGTCCTCCACTGACTCATCCCTGTGTTCCCTGGGCTGCTCAGAAACCGGGTGGGATACGGTTTAAGTTGGAACTAAAGAACAAACATAATGTATAGAGAAATTGGGCTACAACTCCTCTGCTTCTTTACTGGATTTTCACAGGGGTTCAAGAGTTAATGTTAGGGCTGGCAGGAATTCTGTCCTTGGTTTCCCAGGCCCAGGAGCAGTGGCTGCACATTGTCCCTCGGTGGCTGACATGTGGAGTGCACGGATCTGTTACAGCCCATTGCTGGAGAAGGGAACTTTTAGGCTCTCATTTCCCAGGTCTGCTCTTCAGCAAGCCCAAGTTCCAACCTGTGTGGCAGTTTGCACCAAATTCAGGACGTGGGGGCCTCATTGGTTGGGAATAACGCAGTGGGAACAAGCCAGTACTGGCACGAGAGTCACCATCTCACCCACTGCTGAGTGGGTTCCAGATTTGCCTTCTCAGTTATTTCACGCAAGAGGAAAAGTTTCGGGGTGCAGTTTGGTGCTAGGCAGTGACACTCCCCACTCTCTTGCCATCAACCCCTTTTTCCATGCCGTTGCTATTTTGAAACAGTGAAGGAGAATGGTTTGCAGATCTACCTTTGCTCATAAGCTGACACCTTAGCTCTGTTCTTTCCAGGGAAAATTAAATCCAGGGACTATTTCCCTGATATCTTTGGCTTGTTAGAGGAGTTTCTATTTTGATTTGTCCTTGCCAGACCTGGAGCTGAGAGCGGTGTCTCTGACAGGGGTCTGAGCAGTGGCTCTGACAGAAGCTGTGTCCCTGCTGGTGTGAGGACACGCACTCGGCCAGAGCTCGCTGCTGGGCTGGGACCACTTGCTGAGACCCAGACTCCAACAGTTTGAAATCAAACTGGCAACGCCGGCCAGGACTCGAGGACAAGAAAGAGGAGTTCCCCGAGTTAAAGCTCTCGGAGCAGAACCTGCAGCGTGGTGCTCACCTGTGCAGTGGCTGGGTTAGCTGGGGAAAGTCTGACTGTTCAGCGAGAGGGACCTCCAAGATTTCAGAGACTGCGTAAAGAACTTCCAGACTGAAATCATCATTGCTGCTCATGCAGGGTAACGTGACTTGCATTACTTAGTTTATTTTTAGAATAAAAAGATGTTTTTCTGTTTCCATCTTAGCAAAGCCACTGAGAAGTGGAGTTAATCTTTCACAAAATCCTTACGGTAATATCTGAATATTCTTGTTATCTCCATGACTTCTAGATGCCAAAATTTCACCCACAAATACTGCAGAAAGCACCTTCTTGTTGTAGACTGGAATATTTCAAAAGTCCCATCTTTAATCTCCCAAAGAACAAAGCCAAAAATTAAATAAGTAAAACTGGTAAATACTTTTCCAAATTATTTTAATACTGCTGTTGGGAAAGGGAGGGTGTTGGGCATGTTTAGTAATAGTAGGTAAAGAAAATATTTTTGCTTCAAAGAATAATTTTATATACGGTGACCAATTCAAATTACATGGTACGATTGGGGTGGACGCTTCAAAATCCTCAGCCTTGTCCATGGCATCCCAACAGCAGCAGCCCAGCATCCACTCCTGGATCCACAGCAGCAGTTTCACCTCGTAAAGAGTATTTGTCTGTTGAGACTATCTGCTAGAAATTCATCACAATATTTAGACTGGATTCTGAAACAAAATTGAAATTCCCACAAAATACCAGGTTACCTACAATAACACTCCCTGTGCCAGTCAAAAAATACCCCTACATTAAAAATAATTATTGTTCAGATCACCTACAAGTACTGCTTAAGCACAGATCCAGGGGAGTTCCATTGAGGAAGAGAGAGGTTATATTCTGCTTTGGGAGAATTAATCTGTAGCAAGTATCCTGAGGTTTTTCTTTTTTATCTCAATGTTTTTCCACTCATTATTTCCTTCTCTTTGAATGAACCAGAGCTGACAAATTGGCCTGGTGCTATCCAAGCCACATGCTGCTTGACTTCATGGCACTTGTGGTTTTAGGGGATTCATTGTTTGCAGAGAGAATATCTTTTGCCGGGAAGATCAGACTTCTGATGCAATCCCATGAAACCCACAAACCACCTCCCTGTTCAGACCTTCAGGGTTGGGGTAATTTTTCTCTTTCTGCTGAATTCTTGGCAAATGTGTCAGATCACAGGCCATGACTAGAATCCTGAAGAAATCTGAAAAATTTGTTTGGCAAAACCTCTGGAGATTGTTCTGCTTAATCTGCAGAAGGCTCGTTTTGGGTCCCGCTACCGTGGAAAATGGCTTTCCTCTTAATTGGTGTCCCCACCCCTCTCACCAGGGCTACGCTTGTGAGGAATGAAAATAGATGTGTGCCTGGAATATCTGAGAACTCCAAGAATAATTCTTACCACCTGTATCAAGTACATTCCTCTTCAGATCACTTAAAAGTCAAAGAAGCACCTAATTCTCTTTCCAACATGCCAAACTGAGTTTAAAACTCAACGAGTTTTGGTTTCCCCAACAAGGCTGGTTGTAGATGTTCCTCCTCAATTTATGCAGGACCCTGCTGGTTGCAAAGATGCCCCTGCTTACCCAAGGGATCAAAGTGGTCTTTGTGCCAACATTGGAAATACGGGACAGGTTTTGGTCCTGAACTTGTGCAGCACTGCCCATGACCACCACCCCCAGGATGGGGATGGCAGTTCACTTCTGGATGCAAACCTGCACTGGAGAAAAGGGTTTTGCTTTGAACTGGTGCCTCGAGTCAGCAGCCAGCACTGTGCAGACAGACAAGAGCCGGGATTTTCACACCAGAATCTGTGTCCTTTATGGATATTTTTGGGGAAAGGTGTCAGACACTGGTGAGTGCAGCCATCCAGGGACATCGAATCATGGACTCACACAATGGTTTGGCTTGGAAGGGACATTAAAGCCCATCCCATCCCACCCCTTGCCATGGCAGGGACACCTCCCACTGTCCCAGGCTGCTCCAAGCCCCAATGTCCAGCCTGGCCTTGGACACTGCCAGGGATCCAGGGGCAGCCACAGCTGCTCTGGGCACCCTGTGCCAGGGCCTGCCCACCCTCCCAGGGAACAATTCCTTCCCAATATCCCATCCATCCCTGCCCTCTGGCAGTGGGAAGCCATTCCCTGTGTCGTGGCACTACATGCTTGTGTAAATAGTCACTCTCCATCTCCTTATGGATTTGGTTACTGTCTCTGCATGCACTGGGTAATATTTTCATGCTTGTTATTCTGGTCCTGAAGTCACTCATTTCTCTAGTCAGGTGGAAGGACTAAATCCAGCATTGTTTGAGGAACCAGCCACATGCAATAGATAACAAAGAACACTTCCCAGAGTGCTCCCCAATGAACACTGGGAGCACAGGGTGCCTTTGCACACACCCTTGGAAAATGTCACCACAGCAGCAAAAATGAAAACCTGCTCGGAAATCATTTGCTATACAGGAACCAGAAATTACAAATATGGATCTATAGCATTTTAAGAAACAGCCTGACACTATACAGACCCTCCCCAAACCCCTGTTCTCTCAAATTTTAATCCCCCAAGCTCTACCTGACGTGCAGTGTAACAAATAGCATCAGGGGGAGGGTACAGTGAGCAAACCCAGAATAATGACATGTGTGAAAAGCTGCTTCCCAGCATGGCACTGTTCCAAAGTTACATATGGAAATTAATATCCTAATTAATAAGGGTTCATGAAGCACTAAATATTAAGGGCAGGCAGAAATTGCTGGAGTGCTTCTATGACACAACACACTGGGGGCACAGAGATTGGCAAAGATGTGGTAGATGTACAAAAATATTTGGAAAATGTTCCTGTCTTTCCAGTCCAATCCTCTGTCTGAGGATTATATGCGAGTGTTTCACAGCACTCCAAGCCAATTTAGAACGATGTGATAAACCAACTACCAAATCCACTCTGTCTCTCCATGTCCAGCATTCTTAGACGCTGATGGAGCAAAGAAACTAAAGGGAAATAAACTGATAAACATGCCAGAAAAAATTCTTGAGGGCTCATAATTCAGATCCAGTGAAAAAATTCTTTTTCATCCTTATTTTCTACTTTCCACCAAGAGGTACAACACCCAGCAAGTTGGAACAATGGTGGTTGAGCAAGCCCTGAGCCAGGTAAAAGCTGCCCTTCCACTGGGAACCCAGCAAGCAGGTTACCGGAGCCTTGAGTTTCTGACGGACCCCCATTCCATCTGGTTTTCCACCTAAAAGGAACAATGCCAATTTTTACTACAGGAGAATTTAGCCCAGACAACTCCAAAATGAAAGATATAGCCAGGTTGTTTGGGGATTTGTTTGATTGTTTGGGGTTTTGTTTGTTTGTTTTGGTGTTGAATTCATCATAGACTGATCATGGAAAATGTTGATCCTGAAATATTTTCAGAAAGGTATAGTTATAATAAAGAAATCCTCTGGCTGCCTCCAAGAGTTAAACCAAGGAACAAGAACTATCCTTCAACAGCAGCTCTGGTATCCACCCAAGAAAAATTCTATCAGACCAGCCAAAATCATGACTAAGAAGAGCCTGAATTCACAAACATGTTATATGTGCAAATGTTAATCCCATGGTACAATCCATCTTCCAAATCCAGCTGTGCTTTGCCAGAGCCCCTCGGGGCAGGAAGGCTTTGGAGCAGTTGCCCGCTCAAGGTTTCCACCCAGCACTTGGCCATGGTAAAAACGACACATGACCAGGGCTGGGGAAAGAGATGAGAGGAAATGAGAGCTCCAGTGAGACAACCACTGCTTTTATTATCTTCTCTGGGAGGGATGGAGAGCTGTGCACAGCAAAACTGCCAGTGGCAAGGCAAAGGAATCAGAGCTGTAATCAAACAAGGCTTGAATCACTGGTACCAAACCTGAAGCAAGGAAATGTCCTCAAAAGATGGGCAGGAAAGCTGGACTGGAATTCTGAGCTCTGTGCCTGCCCTCAGTCGCTCCTGTGGGCCTGAGTGGGAAAGTATCAATTCAATGCCCTGGCTTTCAGGAGTCACACAGGGCTAGGATGGATCTCATGTGAGGCACACAAGCAGCAAAATGCATTTTTTTGTCATGCTGGTGCAGCCAGCTCTGGGTGAGCTGGGTGGGGGCTACTTTCCCTCCTGCTCAGCGGGTTAAATGCACCAGGCTCATGGTAGCAGTCACTAAATCTCCCAGAACCTTCTCAGGACTGGTAAATGACACTAAATTAGCCTCGTTTTATCCACACCACTTTCTATTTTCTTTGAAAGTTAAGCTGCTTCCTAGACAGACCCCACAACAAAATCTTTTAAGCCTCTTCTCCTGCCAATGCCTTCATCCCCTTTACTCATTCACCAGCCCTGAGCCTGTCCTGCATCACCAGTGCCCTCGCTGTCCCAAATCTGAACGTGCCTCCTGTGAGGTGACAGGAATTTGTGAGTAGCTGAGTGTCTCCCATCTGTCTCAGAGCCCTTCAGAAGGGAAAGGACGCTGGAAGTTTGCATTTCGAGAAAAGACTGGAGATCTTTATGGGAAAGAAACCCCTGGAGGGCAGGAGCACAGGCAGTGCAGGCCAGGGAGAGACTGCAGCAGGAGGGGGAAGAGCACAGGAGGGACAGATGTGTCTCAGCACTCCTCTTCAGGCCTTCCTGAAGTTCAGCTTTGGAGAGAGGACCTTTGGGCTGATGAGGAATAAGGAGAAAGAACAGGTTCTTGCCTTCTCAGCTGCTTAAGAGAGCTGGACAGGAGAACACGTCCCAGCCCCTGGGTGCCAGGCAGGTGCTGGTGCCTGGGCACTGTCCCCAAAGGCCGGGCAGGCACCTGCAGAGCTTCACCACAGGTCTGTGCAGCTGAAGGAAAGTGGTGATGATGCAAAAACAGAAGGTCAAAGCAAAAGAGAGAAACAATGGTCAAGCACAGCTCTGCACAACACCAGCAGCTGCTGCAGTAAAACGTACCAGATGATGTTGCCCCGCTCTAGGACTCCTTTTGTCCCTATAAAACTGGGGTTTTTTTCAGAAAAGAGTTTTTAAAAGCTTACTGAGCTCACACAACATCACGCAGTAAAATCTCCTGTTCGCTATTATTTTACTCTGGAAGAAAATCTGGTTTAAACTTTAAACCTCTGGAAAAGTTGGCACATGTCATTACAATACATTGCATGCTGGATACTTGACCCAGTGATGGTGAACTGCAGAAGAATGGAGCTTATCTGATGGTTTTTTACTCCAAAAATAAGGCTAAAACCAGGTGGGTGTCAAATTAATGAGAATTTTAGCCCTTCCTGCTTCTAGAGGGGCAGAGCCCTTTCTGGGGTCTCCAGTCTTGGTTTCATGATTGATGCCAAAAGAGGGATCTCAAATCCAAGTTTTTACAAGGGTACCTGACCAACCAATATCTAAAGCTTGGACAGAACCCTCCCTGCAGACTTGATCAAACCCCCTCACAACGCACAAGAACAGTGCAAGGAAAACCACCTACAGAATGCTTTAAACAAACAATATAAAGAATATGAAATCAAAAGCAAGGGATTTTAATATTTCAATCACCAAACTAAGTCTTAATATTAAACTGCAAATTCTGACCATTACACAAAGAATAATTTGGAGAGAGGTTGTTTATAACATTTCATGAAGACCTAGAATGGACTTCAGAGAGGAGTGAATTTATAGAGAATCACTGGATGGCCTGGGTCGGAAGAGACCTTAGGGATCCTCTCATTCCACCCCCTGCCATGGCAGGGACACCTCCCACTGTCCCAGGGGAGTATCCCAGTGTCCCTGCAAGCCCTGTCCAGCCTGGCCTTGGACCCTGCCAGGGATCCAGGGGCAGCCACAGCTGCTCTGGGCACCCTGTGCCAGGGCCTGCTCACCCTCCCAGGGAACAATTCCTTCCCAGTATCCCATCCATCCCTGCCTCTGGCAGTGGGAAGCCATTCCCTGTGTCCTGGCACTCCATATTTACTTGTGAGCAAGTAGTCTCTCTCCATCTTTCTTGTAGGATATGAGACACAAAAATCTCACCTCTTCTGAGGTCTCATCAGATCCAGTCTTTCAAACAAAACTCTGGGTGACAGACTCTCCACGAGCTGGACTTCCCTCCTCATGGACACAGTCCCTGGAGACCTGGAACACCTTCCTGGGCCCAGCTGGAAGAAACTTCTTGTTGCTTTTTTATATTTCTTTTATAAAATTTATTCTGGGGCCTCTGTTGAAGTGCCAGGGTGACAGAGAAAGCAGCAAGTGAGGAAGAAAGAGCCGCTGGCAGCAGGCTGTGGATGTTGTGCAAGAGATCCCAGAGCTGGAGATGGCTTGCAGCACAGACACCAAGCACCCCGTAAAATGTTTCAGATCTCCTGAGCACGGCTCCAATAGGCTTTGAAGTGTTGACATCACATAAAATAAAATGCATTGCTGTCCAAATTATCGCATTGGTTTTCCCCCCTCTCCTCACTTTGATGGCTTCTACAAAGCATTTTATATGGCTGAATAAATTTGAGTAACTCTTTACAAGTAAACCAAACCAAAATGATTAAAAAAAAAAATTTGGATCCTTACTACCAGGCTCTCTCGAAAAAATCCCATGTGTTTCCAAATACTCAGAGTACAAGATGGTGTGATGCAGCCTGGTGGGTAAACAGCCCTGGAGATGAACCTCTCCAAGGCACTGGGGTTTTTCAGCCTCAGACGATCACTGCTTCCCAAATTAAAGATCAGCTTGGTGATTAATTGACAGCATCTATCAAAAAAATCAATTTTTTTTGCCTCTCGCTTACCTTCTGTCTTTTTGTGCAAGTGGTTATGTGAGGTTTTCAAAAATAAAATTCGCAAATTAAGATTAATTTCTAACGGGATCCTTGGCCAGATCTCCCTCTCTGTTGCAGCAGATGGACTTTTGTGTGAAATATTTTTCCTTAGTTGCTATAGAAACATGCCAACATATTTCTGCTTAAGTGATTTGCTGGAGAACTGTTTGTTGTGTTGCCCAATGCTGACAGGAGTGAAT
Organism: Struthidea cinerea; assembly: GCA_013397865.1. NCBI lineage: Eukaryota > Metazoa > Chordata > Aves > Passeriformes > Corcoracidae > Struthidea > Struthidea cinerea. Next base: position 728,279 of record VZTI01005567.1, read on the forward strand.
CATTTTTAGTCTTCAGTCAAGGCTGATTAAAACCTGGTCTCTGGGTGTCTAACTGCTGCAGACTGCTGCTTACGGGGGGGACATCCTGCTAAAGTCATTATGGCTGGGACGTTTGCAGCATGCCTTGGACTAAACGAGGCAGGTGGAAGGGTAAAGCTACAAAAATGACTAAAAGCTGAGAAAAACTCAAGGCTAAAACACAACTGTATGTAAAAAAAAGGCAGAAAATTTATGATGACCTTCAAAAAGATGATTTATAAGATAATTGGTTCTAGAAGCCAATTATGATGGAAACATATATGAATGACATTTTTAGGTGAAAGGACAGGTCCTGTGCCTTCCTAAAGGTGCTTGAAGAACTGAGCCAAGTTCATCCGTGTCAGGCACTGCAAGGACCCTGCCCACAGCAAAGAGCAGCAGGTCTGGTCCCAGGCGAGTCCCACATCACAAACACAGCTCAGGGGATCCCACCAGTGATTTTTTCTACTAAATCAGGGCTGAAATGCTGTTCAGACTCCAGTGAACCCAACCTCATCAGCAGAAAACTGGAGATGCTGGAGGCAGATGGCTCCAGCTGCCTGTGCTGGGACAGAGAATCCAGAATGGTTTGGGTGGGAAGGGACCTCAAAGCCCACCCAGGGCCACCCCTGCCATGGCAGGGACACCTCCCACTGTCCCAGGTGGCTCCAAGCCCTGTCGAGCCTGGCCTTGGACACTTCCAGGGATCCAGGGGCAGCCACAGCTGTGCCAGGGCCTCCGCCCCCCCAGGCAAGGATTCCTTAAGGGACAGTCAATGTGCAGGTGTGGGACTGATCCGAGCCCTTCCTCTCTGTGAGTCTGTGTTCCAGACAGAGGAGATGCAGCCTCAGAAACTGAAATTAAAAACCTTTGCCCCCAGTTTCTAAGGAGCTGGTGCTGAGGCTTATTTCGCCTGTTCTCCCACAGCCCCGCTGTGCCTCAGCTCTCCCCCTTTTAAAGCTCAGCAGAGGACTCTGTTCACAGGCCAGTGCTGTGGCACCCACTCCTTAAATGTTCCTGTAAGAAGGAAATGATCACACCGTGGTTGAAGGCTCACAGCATCTCAGGAAGGTGTGTGAAACAAAGCAAACCCTGAGATTAGACAGAGGAAGCAATTCCCACTGCCCTCAGAAGCCAAACTGAGATACAGCCATGTTACTAAACTGCTTGTTAAATACAAATTTCTCTGTTTGACGATAACCTGATATCTAATTGAATATTAACAATATGGTTTTTAGTGAACTTTCCTGCAGAGCTGGTTGCCCAGCCCGCCTTTTGTGGGCTACCAAGAGATCTGCTGCTCGGGGTTAGCTCTGAGCCCTGCACTGGTGAGCCCTCAGAGTTGTTTGTAACAGCCTCTTTAACTGGCATTTACTCCCTGTTTTAACATTTTCCTCATTTCTGTCCCTATTTTTGAAGCACACTCCCACAGTGGCAGCTCTCCAACTCCTCTTACCTCCAGCTACCAGCTACCTTTATAGTTGAAGCCAATTTTTCTGCTTGGACAGCTTACAGGGGATCTTAGTTGATGGAATAGTTGGTTCTCTGCCCATGGCAAGCGTATGAGTCATCCCTCCAAAAAACATAACCTCTGCTGTCCCTCTGCGAGACACGGAGGAGGCCTGAGGGGCCAAAAGGCTCTCTGGATACATCTCAGGTTATAATGTTATTTTTGTTATGCCCAAGGTTTGCATGATTTAAAGGTAACTTGCAGGAGATGAAGGACCAGGGAAGTCCACCCAGAAAGTGGTTTGGTTCTTGGTCCCATGAAGGTGAACCCATTAAGTTATTAACAAGATACTCTGGAGAGACACAGGCAGAAGAGGCAAACACTGCTCTCATCCAGGCTCCTTCACTGCCCAGCATGGAGCCCTCAAGGAGTTACTTGGATTTTCATCATGTGGTGCTCCCATGTCTCCCAGCATATGCAAACTCAACCCTCCACCCTCCGTGCCAGTTGGGAAATTGGCATTTTTATGCCATTTTCATGCCTGAGGCAGAAGGATCTGCAGCAGGAGACAATCTCTTACTAAGAAATGTTCTGATGTGTCCCCCTCTGCCTTGCTGAGTCTGCACATCTGAAGAGGACACATCTCAGGAGCAACTTCACCTCACTGCGGAGTTTGCAGAATTACAGCAGGACTTCAGGCTTGGGAGGTCAAGTACCCTCTGACTGGGGGCAGAGGCAACTTTGGAGACATTTATTAAATCAATTCTCCAGGTACTTCTAAAATAGTAACAGTAAAGAAGTCAAAATTCCCTCCCAGTCCTCATACATCTCTGTAGTTGCGGAGCATGAGCTTTTCTGGAGGCTGCAGTCCTGGAAAGTGTTATGCCTGTTAATTTGCACAGGTAGATAGTCCCACTGAACTCCATCAGATGTCCTGCAGATTGATGGAAAACACTGCTCTGCTTTCTTTGGCATTGGGTGGCAGTTTGGAAGCATTTCTTCAAGAACTATAAAACACAAAAGAAAAGTGTTGGCTGAATGTCTTATTTGTGAAAAGAAATTAACTTCAAGTGTTCGTCCTCATCAAAGACACCCCCTCTGCTAGAAACAGGAACTGGGCAGAGCCTTGGGTCTCCTCCAGGATGGGATCCTCACGCTCTTGGGTTCCTTGGTTTGCCACAGATCAATGCGCCTCTCCCGTGAGTTTCAGGGAGCACCTGCATTCATCAAAGCGTGGTTCTGTTCTCCTGCTCTTTGCCTTCCAGCACTGATGGGGACATGGATGAGTAAGCCAGATACGGGGTGGGCACAAAGCAACAGGCTCCAAATTTCCTGTGAATTCAATAGCAGAGCATTGGGAAGGGTAACAGCGCTCCTGCCACAGGAACACAAAGCGCAGATCAGGTCTCGTTTAAATTACCAAAGAGTACAATTTGCTTTTAAAGGCTGCTTTTGAGGGAGACAGAAAATACCAAACAGAAATGTTTGGTGAAAGCTCTGAGGTCTCCCCTGCCACAGGACATGGAACATCTTGGGAAGTGAAGTTCTACATGATGCTATTTTACCCTTTCCCCATGGAAAGGGTGCTCAGGCCTTGGCAGGGGCTGCCCAGGGAGGTTTGGAGTCCCCATCCCTGGAGGTGTCCCAGGAAGGGCTGGAGGTGGCACTCAGAGCTCTGGGCTGGGGACAAGGTGGGGACGGGCACAGCTGGGACTCAAAGGCCTTGGAGCTCTTCTCCAACCTGAACAATTCTATAGTTCAGTGCTTCCACACCTTGTACTGCTGGGCTTTACCTACCACAGCTACAGGATGTTAGGAACTTCCAGGGCAGTCCTGGCGATTTACATCACCAGGCCCTGGGCACATTTCCTGTTCCTAGCAATGCTATGAGAAAGGCAAAAATGAACACGAAGGCCAGTCACCATCAGACAGAGTAACTGGTTTAACAAATACCACACCCGGGGAGCCAGGAGAAGGGAGCAGCCCTTCTGGGCACTGAGGCAGAGGCACACTCTGCACAACACGCTGCAGCAGGAGGAGAGAGCGCAGTGTCCTCTTGGTGCTTCCTTTTTATACAGCCCCGGCTCTTCCCATTGGTCAGTTTTTCCCGCCTTTAGGCTTCTGGTTGGTTCACGTCCAGGGCCCGCCCCCTGCCTCACGAGGCGTCGAGTGATTGGCTGTCACCAGCTCAGACTCGAAAGGCGATTGCTTCTCGCTGCTGTCTGTCCGGAGGGGCCGCACTGACCCCCTCAGAGTCCCGGTTCTGTTCCGAGCGCCGCCTCCTGGACGCCCGCCCTCATTGCAGCCCCTTTGTAAACCCACGGCACAGCCTGAGCTGAGGAAACCCGAACCCGAACCCGAACCCGCACAGCCTGAACTGAGGGAACTCAAACCCGAACCCGAACCCGACCCCGCACAGCCTGAGCTGAGGAAACCCGAACCCGAACCCGAACCCGCACAGCCTGAGCTGAGGAAACCCGAACCCGAACCCGCACAGCCTGAGCTGAGGAAACCCGAACCCACACCTGCACAGCCCGAACCGGGAAACCTTGAACCTGAACCTGTACTGACCGAACCGGGGAAACTTGGAACCGAACTTGTACTACTGAGATTACAAAAAACCAATCATTTATAACACTCCTGCCAGGTCCTCCCCCACTCTCCATAAATATAAACCAAACAGAAACTCCTGACTTACCATTCCTACAACATCATGGAAACACACGCCTGCAGCCCAGTTTCTGGGTGGAAAGGAAGGCTCTCGCCACACTGAAAGATGCACTACCCAAGGAGTTGTTTCAGTTCTGGGAAGGCTCCAAAGGGAAGGAGATCTTTTCCATTATCCCAGAAGTCCTGTGCCCACTCTCGGTAGGTTCTTCTGCACTGACCACATCTCTTCCTCCCTGCTGATTACTCCCCCTCATAATTACAGCAAGTCCTTCAACAGGCACCCCCTGCATGAAAACAAATTTTCATCATATCCATAATTCCAGCTCAACCGCCCATCATCTCAGCTTATTCAGCCTCGGAGTTAATTGATTTTATGCTGCATTTGAAGCAACCCTAACCCCACCCTAATTTGATTCCTGGGTTTCTGTGGAAGCCATCCACCTCCTGAAATGCCATTTCCCTGCCAAGGGAATGTCACCTCTTTAGACACAAGGTCTCTGGGAAGCAGCTGTGACTGTCCCTCCTCCAGGAAAATATTTTTGGCAAGGCAGAGAGGAAGCACACTTCTAGGCTGACTTCGCTTTTCCCCATGAACACACAAGTCAGAATTTTTCAAGACAAAAGAATACCATCTTTTGCCACGTTTGTGCCTATCATGGTACTGTTTAGCTGTGAAAGCGGCAGAGGAAATTTAATTTGAGAGAAATCCATAAACAAGAATGACCCTATCCAGGGCAGAACTCCGTAAGTTCTGAAGCGTTTTGAAGGTAACGTGGTGACTCTTTCCACCTGTAACTGCTGGAAGGGTCAGTGGTGGGTGTGGGGATGCTGCCCCTCCACACAGCCCCTCTGAGGAGTCTCCCTGGGCTGAGCACCAGGCATTTCCAGCGACCAGCAGAAGGGAATCCTTACTTTGGCCACGTTGGCTGGGGTGGGAGGCTCTGCTATAAATACAAATACTAATTGTTGCTGTTTTCAGAGCTGCAGTGATGAAGAGGAACAGTGCAGGAGAGATTCAGGAGCTTGGCCGAAGAGCCCCAGGGCTGTAACTCTCTGGACTGGCAACTGTCTGCAGAGCCAGTGGAACCTGCTTCCTGAAAGTCACAGCCGGTGCTGCCAAATGGTTCTTAGAACAAACTCTATGTGGAACTGCACCAAGACTGCACCGCTGAGCAGCACCAAATTCCAGCAATTGCAGGGATGCTCTATCCAGGGTTTCCTGTCAGTCCCTTGGAAGCAGAACCAGTAACAAACAGCATGTAACAGAGTAAAAAGGTATTTTAAAAAATGCTGCTGAGAATTGATGATGCTCTTAAAAATGCCAGCTTGCTCAGGGTCACACTAACCGTCCCGTGCTGCCTCATGCCAGAGCTCCATGCAGGCAGTAGATGATTAGGAAAAACCTGTAGTGTTGCAGTGATGATGGCCCAGGTACCCCCCAGGCTGGGAGAGGGACGCCAGTGCCCATGTGCAGAGCTGGCAGCTCGTCCTGCTGTCCCCAGGGCTGTGGCACAGATGTGCAGCCGGGGCTCTGCAGCCCAGCAGCGCGTGGCACTGGGCCAGGGCTGCCCTGCTGATTTGGATGCGTTTAGATGCAGGTTGCCACTACATTTCACATATGTCACCAAAATGAACATCTGACAGCCATGGCAAGAACTGCAAACATTGGCTTCTCCCCTTCCCCCTCCTTCTCCCAATTTACAAATTCATTTTGATTGTGCTTATGCTACTCTTGGGTTTTATTTTATATTCACTCAAATACTCATTAAAAGCATATTTGAGTCTAATGCATGAATGTTCACAGGAAAAATGCACCATGAGATGCAACACCAGGTTGCGCCAAACCTGCTGCCAGACTCTGACACAGAGACAAACAATCCAGACAGAATTTATCCAGAGCTTTCCCAACACAGCCATGTACGTACATGCAATTACATTGTGTGAAAGCAAAACCCACAAATTTTATTTTAAGCTTTTCTCCAGCCAACACACCTTCTGTTATTAGTCTAATTTTCCTGGATCCCTCTAGGAAAGACAGCCTACTTTTTTCCCAGTGCCTTCTCCCACTTCTCTTGGTTATAACAATTATGCTTTATCCAGCCTGGGAGCAACGAGCCCTCATTTGCATTAATCACAAGTAACCAACATATGCAGAACTCCAAACGTGGTGTGAATCCTCTCGGATAAATAATCCCCAGTGAGACACAGGAATGTGCTTTTATTCACCATGTGCTCACACAGCACTGGCAGAACAGGTCCATGGGGCTGTAAAAGGGATCTGACCGGTCCAGTACCGGAGCAGCCACTGCAGCAGGGAATGCAGACGAGGCCATCAGCACTGCTGTGGACTCTGTAGGTGGCCCTCTCCACCTGAACAGGGACCAAGTCCTTGTTCCCAGGCTGGCCAGGGCAGCCCATGCTCCTGAGGATGCCCAGGGGAAAAAGCTCCTCACCTGATCCGCTGTGGGAGTGAAGAACTCTTGTGACAACACGACCTGAAGAGTTTTACTGAGTATCTTGGATGCAGTTCCTCAGCAGCTGGAGCTGGGGTTACCCTGATGGTTCCTGGAGTAAAAAATGCTGCACAATGGAAAACTTGGAAGACAAGTTTGACACAAATCCTCAGCTTGTGTGAGTGCCCGTGGCCCTCCTGACTCCACCTGAATTCCCTCCCCTCTCCCAGCTGAAGCTCTCCCCCATCACTTTAGGAAAGCTCAGGAGTTGCAGCTGCTGCCATTTACTCCCCAAAACCCAGGCTATCCCCTGAGGTAAATCTCTCTTCCACCACAAGAATTTCTGTCAGCAGAGATCTGACTTTAGGTTATATTCTCATGCAGAAGCATTATCTATGTTCCTGAAAACCGAGCCCTCAGAGCGTCCCAAGGTGTTGGAGCTGAAACACTAAAAAATCTGGGGTTTAAACACAGCCCAGTTCGATGTGCTGTATTTATTAATCCACCACCTCCTGAACCCACCACCTCCTACTGGTTTACAAAGAGCACTAAATCAAAGACAGTGATGATAAGAATATGCTTCCTTCAGTCTGGTCCTTAAAATTCCTTACTCAATCCTTGGAAACCTTAAATGAAATATTATTTATGAAGTCCTGCAGTAAGAGCATGGTCTGGGTGTGATAAATTACTAGCAGCAAGCTAAGATTTTAATTTTTTTTTCCAAACACAGAATGCAGTCCCTCTGTGAACTCTCTCCTCTGTGGCTTTGTTGCAGAGGTGTCTGCAGGATCCTTCCCCTCCTTCAGCCTCCTCTGGCTGCCAGCAGGAGATGCCAACAGCCCCGAGGGGCTGAGCCACAGCCCTGGGGAGCAGCTCTTGTGGGAATATTACGGAAAAGGCGCCACAGCAAGGGGGTCATGAGGCAGCGAGGGGACAGCAGGGGAAGGAGGGCAGGTGCGACCCCCACTCGGAGAAAACCTGTCATCTGATGGCTCAGTACACAGAGCCACAGAACCCCAGAGGGGGTGGGGTTGGAAGGGACATTAGAGATCCTGGCATCACTGTCCCAGGCTGCTCTAAGCCCTCTTCAGCCTGACCTTGGACACTGCCAGGGATCCAGGGGCAGCCACAGCTGCTCTGGGCACCCTGTGCCAGGGCCTCCCCAGCCTCACAGGGAAGGATTTATTCCATATATCCAATCTAAGTCTACCCTGCTTCATCTTAGGGCCATTTCCCCTTGTCTTATCTCTGAATCCAACATACAGGCAGACACAGAGGTAATGAACACATCTAAGGGACAGTTTTGGTGGGCATGGTGGGCGCAGCTGCTGAAGAAGCTGCGTTTGTTGGAAGCAGCCCATACTTTGATCAGTTTATACAACAGGAACAGGCAGTGTCAGGCTCCAGATGTGCCAACACCTCCCTCCACTGTCACCAAAGGACTTAGAACCTGCATAGCATTTTGACTCTTATGTTAATATTAAAAATATTCTGCATTCAGTAAAAATACAAAGCTCTTGTTTGAGAAGCAAAACAAAGCTCAGGGCCATAAGCAGAACTGCCTTTAACACTGCAAAAACATCCATCCTTCTCCAGCAGAGTTCTCCTCGAACTCTGAGCGCAAATGGCAACCAAAGCTGTGATTGTTTGGTTCAGTGTAACCATGGGAAGAACAATTCACCACAGTGAGCATTCAAAATTCAGGGCTGCTGCCACCTCTGAACCAATTTTGACACTCATTTTTCCGCCTCTCATAAACCATAAGTTTCATCTGTTCTGGGGCTGAGTCGTGATTTTCTTCCCTAAATAGAAAGGTTTTCCTGTTAATTTTTTATTATTTTAATAAGGCTTTTAATAATCCTGTGTGTATATAAACTGTGAATCCAGGTAAGAAAAGCAGGAAACTTTCCGAACACAGACATACTTCGTATTTCACTCATTCCATGTGGTTATGAAGTGGGGTTCGATGGAAACTGTCTGGGAACTGAAAGCAGAGCACATATTCTGCACCCATGTAATTGAGAAAATGTAGGGCTGGAAAAGGACAAATCAGATGGATGATGTTTACATGTTCCTGTAATATAACTTGGGCTACAGGCTATAGAGTTGCACAGTCAAGTTCTCAGGAGTCAGCTTAAACTCATTAAGTTGTTAAAACTTTCCTGGGTATGAGATGCACTGGTAGCACTGTTGCATTGCAGGGCAACCAACTCCTAAAATACCATCTCCCCTTCCCCCCAAAGATGAGAGACTCAGGGTAACAAACTCATAACTGAATCATATATAATTGGCATAACTTTCAGCATGAAGAAATTGGTTTCCATCACTTAAATTATGTGGATTAACTGGTAGGACAAGATACAGACATAGCTCATGTCTGACATGGGACAGTAGATACTGAGGCAGGAGACTTTACACCTGAAACCCTATTACCACAAAGTTTAATGAAAATACTTTTTCCTTCAGAGAAAAAGGTACTTTTCTAGGCTGCCCCCTTCACACCCCTGTTTGGTCAGTGAAAAGGTCAAGTCGGCATTTGTTCTATGAGTATTTTAGATTACAGTCACAGGGGGAATGAAAAACCTGAAGACAGGAGTTACACAACTCCTGTTTGTGTGTAATTTGAAAAAAAAAATAGGAGACATAATTAGTACTAGCTGAGAGGTGAATGGGAGCTGTAGGATTGAGTCTGGCAATGAACCAAGCCTGCATCAGCACTGAGCAAACAGACTGGGAGTCTCCCGAGGACAAGTGAGCCCCACTCATGGGCAGGAAGGACAGAATGAGACCCTTTGGGTGCAGCACAGCTCCTCTTGCCCTGCTGCCACTTCAGGAAAAGCCCTGGCTGGGAGGCAGACTGTGCCTACTGCCTCCCCTCAGGCACCCTGCCTAGAAATGCTCGGGCTCTGCCAAGTCACCTCCTTGACATAACAGATTCCTTCAAGGGAAGTCAACTGCCCACAGACACGTAGCTCTTCTTGGAAACACTTCCTTAGAAGAAGCCCCCACCCCAACATTCTCATGCACAGCTTGGATTCCAATATCCCATCTCTGTCCTCCAGGGCAAAATCTTTGTTTAAGTGGAATTGGTTTGCTCCCAGAAACCAAGAGCTTTTCTGGGAATTTGCCTTTTCTCTTACATTGACTAGGAACCACTGCAAAGGCTCTCCAAACATGAAACACCCTGAGCCTGAAAACCTCAGCAGATGGCACGAAGGAGTCTCCAAGTAGTAGCTGGTGCTGGAGAAATGTGTTGGGCTGAGGACAATCTTGGACACAGGTCCCTCTGCACAGCCACAGGAGACAGGCAGCAAGTGGCAAGTGACATCTGCTGTGGTTCCCTTCCCCAACACAGCTCTCTCGTGCCCTAGTGGGTCAGGAGAGGGTGGAAATTAATTCAAACTATTTTTATTGGCCTGCTTGTTGCTACACAACACATCCTTCCATTAGAAAGAGGAACATTGCAGTTCCTCTTATCCCCTTCCAGAGACATTTCAAATAGGTGGAGGTTTAAATCCCACAAGTGAAAGCTACAGACATAAATTCCATATTTGTTTGTGTGAATCCGCACATGGCCAACCTTACAGAATGCAAACCAAACCCCAATAATGGGACCCAGATTGAAATGAAAACCAGCTCTCCACAATGAGAGACAGATTCTCGTGTCTGAGAAGTTTGCAGTCAACTACAATAAAAATCAAGCTCTGCAGCCCGGCCAGCCCCCGAGCCTTCATAAATATCACTTTTCTCTTGTTTTATTGTTAGCAGAAGCAGCTTGGCAGTGGATGCCACCACACTATTAGTAAACACACGTCATTATAAACACAGAACAGAGACCATAATAACCATCAAGGAAAAAGAAGGAATGAATTACACAACCCACCAACTCCTAAGAAAACAATTTCAGGAATACGAGGCAGTTCCAGCTGGAAATGCCACTGTGGCACCCCACACCTGACACATTCTGCCACCTCTCCCTGAGCTTTGATGCTCCGTGTGAAGCCAGAGAAGCTGTGAAAAGGACCCGATGGGTTCCTGTATTGTCTGAAAATGACTCCACATCAAGAGACAATTTCTTCACTGCCAGACTGGCAGGTCCAGCCAGGTTTACAAGAACCAGGCCATGATCTTTCTGCCTTTTAACTACCACAAATAATATCAACACGTGTCCTGAGAATTAAAATGAGATAGTGCTTCTGTGGGACCCATCCACACAAGGGACCAGAAACTCTTGGCTACCCAAGCATCTGCAAGAGCCTGATGATTCCCAAGGAATGGTATTTGAGGTCAGGACTCCAGAGAATTCCTGCAAAATTGTAAAGGCTAAAACTGTGCACTCCTGATGCTGGTGGGCTCTGCTCCCCCACAGTGGACCTGCTGGGAGGGGAAGCCCTGGCAGCTCATCCCTCTCCTGCAGGTCCCTCCTTTCTCTCCAGGGTAACAAACTCATAACTGAACTCCCTGTGAGGAGCCAGGGGAAGCACCAAGTACAGATGTGTGTGAGGGAACAGCACAGAACCCATGGTGCCATGTGTAATCCCCTGCCCCAAGCTGTGGGGGCAGCTGCTCTGGGCTGATTCTGTGACTCTGATAAGAGGAGGGCAAAAGCAGCAAGTCACAAATTCCTGAGAGGTGTCTGGGATGATGAAAATGGAAGCAGTGGAAAGACCTCAAAATCTACTGGGATTTTCAGTGTGATAATTGGGATTTTTCTTGATAAATAAAAACTAGTTTTAGGGTATTTACAGGTGGTAAAATAACTTGCTCTCATTTGGCAGCTGGCAAGAAAGCAAAACGAGTGTGGGTATACAGCAAGACAGGGCCAAATGGAGCATTGCAGAAAGAGGAGCCTGTGATTTGTCCTTTTGGCATCATTCAGAAGAGTTTATTCTTTCCTACATGTCCCACAGCCCTTTGGACCTGTTTTAAATAGATGGCTCTGCACAAACGTGGGTCAATGTCTGTATTCCTACAGAAAAGGAGATGAAAATATGCCTGAGAATCCTCTGCACTCTCTACCTGGGAGGAAAAATTATTCCACAGTTTGTTAAGGTTCTTAATATTGGATGCAGATGAGTGAAAATTTCTCAGCAATTTTAGCAACATCCCTAAGGACTCCAGGAAAATGGTTTGAAGGGATATTTTCCGAGAGGAGTTGCTGGAGAGAGCTTGTAAAGCTATCATGTGCAGTTCAGAGAGAAAACCCGACTGGGCTGCTATGGACCATGGCCCGCTGCTCCTCCTGCCCCTGTCCTGCTGCTGGACCACGCCAGCAGCCACAACTGCCTCTGGAATGCCCACTCCGGTGGAAGGGACATCGGGAATGCCCACATGAGGCTGGACAAGGCGTGCATTTGCCAGACATCCTGTGGCAGCACAGGCTGGTGTTGAGCCTTCAAGGGCTCACACATAGACCCTGAATGTAACACTCTGTTAAAATAAGGGGCAATTCACACCTCTGGGGGCTGTTTTTCGCTTGCTCTCCAGACTCAGGAAGGCAGCAGTGGGGGGATTTACATTAAGGAACCAAAGGTGCTGCACAGCTTAAAACAAAGTTTAAAGACTGGAAAACAGAACAAGATCTGCAGAAAAATGCTCAATCTCCAGCATCCAGAACTACTCCAGTACAGCAAAGCTGGGTGCTGTCGGTCTCTGTTAAAAACAAGGACTAAATGAAGCACACAGCTGTTCAGTGCATGATTTGAAGGTGGTATAGGGCACCAGTAAAGTGGCTGCCACAGCATCACAGCGTCACAGTGACACAGGGTCACAGTCTCATTGAAGGGCTGGAGTAATAAAGGCAGATGGCAGCAGAGCAGCAAACGGGGTTTACTACTTGGCAAATGGTAAATTCTTCTCTGAGCGGCTCGAGAAAACCCAAGAGTCTTTCAGTTCCACAGAATTTTCTACTCCCATTCCCTTTGCTGACAAAAATGTCATATTGTCAGGAGAGGGGATACATTCACAGTGAAACGCTGACTGAATTTTGGTACAAAATCTGAGCCAGACTTACAGAAACTGAATAGAAATACAGCTCCTAGAAGTGGATGAATCACAGCCATTGAGCCTCCATAAACTATTCGGTGTTTGATGATGTATTTATCATAACAGTACAATTGAACATTAACATTAATTCTGGATTCAAAACATCTGATTTTTTTCCCCACAATTTTGCACGGATTTACCTATAACTGTTTGGAATGGACTCACGGCAGAATTCAAGTGATGATGTGAACAGGGAGTAAATTCAAACGTGGTTTCTTGACTCTGATAAGAGAGAAGATATCTCTGGCAGACAACACACATGCAGCTGGCCCATGGGACACTTGGCGACTAGGCCAGAAGAACAAGTGGGAAAACACCAAGGCAATTCAAGGTAAAGAAAATGGATTCATGATTTAAAAACAAATTATATTTGTCTTTGACACTGCTTGTGGTGTTGGTGAGTCACCCATAATTATATACCCAGGACAACAACACTGACAGGCAGCACATGAAGATAATTTAAAAGTCTCACCTTAGATACAGAGTTAGGCTGAACCAGCCCACTTTAAATACAACTAAGTCAACATATGCATTTTCACAATAATTTGTGATTTAAGACGTAAATTTTGCACATATTTCCCATCTAAGAGAAAAAAACCAGCATCCACATTGATTACCTTTGCCTGTGCTAAAGATCATTATTTTGATATTCTTCTGGCTACCAAAAATAATGCCAAGAGCTGAAAGAATTATTTCTGGAGCATGAATATTTTGTCCTTTTTCCTGAACACAGCCTGTTACCAGGGATGCCCCAGCACTTGGGAATTCCCAGACTGGCAGGCACAGGCAGCTCGCAGCAACTTCCACTGCAGTGAAGGTGCCCCATGCCTTGGGACAGCACAGCCAAGGGGTTTCAGGTAGAAGAGAAGGGAGTAACTTCATTTAAAGGAGTGACGCTGTGCTAAGATGAGCTTAGGATCAACTAAAATTGCAACCCCCTCCTATCCTGCCCCTTCCTCACCTTCAACACATTGGACACTTTAATTCACTGGCATTAATTAATTATTTACTTTCTCTATTGAGAAATTAACATAGGAGTAGAAAACCATATTTCTTTCAAGAAAAAAGGGGGGAAAAGAGTGAGGCTGTTTTTAAATGTGGGTTGGGAGGAGCCTGGCAGAGCAGAGGATCCCTAATGCCTTAATGAAGATAAGCAGATGAAAAGGGCCACTGTGGATTGCCACTGCCTTGCAGTTAAGTGGTGGGTTTGGAAAATAATTCCTCCTGATTCATCTTCTGGTTACATTCTGGTTCTTCAGTCAATTATGTGCTACCACATAGGGTTTGGGAGCGGATTCCTGAGTAAACAGCCAACAGCAGACAAATTAGTTTGGGAAACCCAAGCACTGCTCTTTATCACACGAGTTTTGATGAATGCTGTGGCTGATCTGAGACAGTTCCACAGGTGTGTCCGTGCCTGTCAGGCTCCGAAATGCTGTGCCCAGACCCCCCAGAGGATTTTTTGCAACAAGTCCCAATACACTCCCAGCTGCTCCCTCACAAAAATAAATAAGAATAGGGAATTTTTTTCTGCTCTGAAAATTGTGGAGTGGGGGAGAAGGGGAGAAACACAACCATCAGCTTGTTCAAAGATGTGCCCTGGCACTGGGGGAGCTTTTCCCCGCCCTTGAGGGGAAAGCCAGCAGGACCTCTCAGGGCTGGGAACAGCAGGCTCTCCCTCCAGAGAGCCCTGCCTCGCTTGGATCTCTGGGAAGGAGCTTTTCCAGAAGGGGAATGAGCTCAGCACTGAAACTCATGTGAAGAACTTTCTCTCACTCTAATTAGGATGTTTAACCTGTGCAGTCTTGCCCCGTGCAGGCTCCGGAGCGGGAACAAGCCAAGACTGGGGATAAGGCAAGGAATGCAGACTCAGGGAGGGATCTCAGCTGATTTTCTTTATCCCCACGGCTGCCAGGAGAGAGAACCTGGGCACCTGGAGGTGTGCCAACCCTGTGCCTCCAACCTTGAGCATCCACATCCTTTTGGGGTCTGACAGCTCCATCCCCTGCAGTGCACCCCACTGCCCTGCCTTGGTTATGGGGCCTTTGTGGGACAAGGGACTTGCCTGCACAGATCCCACCAGGAAAGACGGCACAAGGAGCTCATCCAGAGCTCCCACGGGATGTGTTAGCAGCACTTCCAGACCAGTGCATTGGGGTTTGCACTGATAGGTTCAGTTTCGGAGATGAAAAAAGAAGTTCAGTCTTCCATGGGTTTGTGTATGAGCAAGGGAAACTGTAGAAGGCTGTTGACTCCTGGAAACTTATTACACACACCCTGCACATGTGGGAAATACAGGGGCAGGGGAAGAGTATTGGAAGAGCTCAAGGGGGAGACAAATTCTTTTTTACAAAAATGAAAGCGGAAGAACATAAACGTTTGTGGAAGATCAGCCAGCTGGTCACCCCAAAAAAAGGGAGGTTGGCCAGGCCAGTTTGTTTAGACCGTTCTGGAAAGCTGAAGTATGAATCCAATCTAGTTCACAAACCTTTCCTTGGTGTAAAGGTAAGTTTCAAATACATAAATTATTAACACCAGTGAAGGATACTTTGCTAAACTCAAAAGTCTCTTTAAATTACAAGACTGACATCAGCAGAGCTGTGCCCTTTGCAAGCACAGGAGCTTTGGCGTTGGAAAACTCAGATATTTATTGGGGGTCAGCAGGAAAAATAACCAGCTCCAAATCATTGCAGAGACTAAAATCCCCAACAGAATTTGGGGAAAGTCACCTCTACTCTTTCCAGCACCTTCAGCAAGTCACCTGCACCTTCGCATTTTCCCATACATCAGGCTACCCTGGCTTCCTTGAAACACCTGGTTAGTTTAGGCATTTAACTTAAAAAATAACCCCTCTCCTCAGGGTTTATAGGCTTGGGCTGGTTAGAAATGAAAACTTGTTTCTCATAAAACCTTGCTGTGGGTTTGACGATGTATTTCTGGTGGCTGGTGGCTTGTGATAATCCCCTATGAGTAAAGGCAGCATGGGCAGGTTGGACTTCTTTGTCCTTGTTCTGTCCATGTCCTGTTTTTCTTGATGGTTTTGACCCCCTCATGTCAAATTCCCTAAGCTTCTCTCAGACAAGGGAATTCTAGGCAGTGGTTTTCTTAAATAAATATTTTTCTTTCTTTGTAGAGTCAATATTCCTTTCTCAGCTCAAGATTCTGTGATTTTCCTGTATCAGCCTTTTTACCAAGCCAGAGCATTTCATCCCCCCCAGGTTATGTGGGAACCCTCCAACATTCCAAGCAGTGACAGAAATTGCAGAGTGCATCTGTCACTACTAGCCTGGCTGTGACACTCAAGGGCCATCAACCAGCCCAGCCTTGTGCCTAGAAATACAATCTAACCACCTGGAATAATTTGGCATCCTTAACTACACTTTCCTTCCCTGAAACGTTGAGTGCAGAGCTCGTCCTCGTGACAGGAATGTACCCAGAGAGTGACAGGACGCTCTCAGCTGCAGAGGGGAAAGGACACGTTAGAGCAAGATAATCCAAACACCACAAAAATGCTGCAGTCACGGAGCTCTGGGCTGCTCTCAGCTGCACTTGGGTGTACAAGTGGAGGGCAAAAATGATGGGTTTTACCTTTTGTACCCACCCAGACACTTGGACAACTTCTCTTGTTTTTACAAGGGACCACTTAAAGCCAAGAGGGGACAGGAGAGAGATGTGTTGCAATCATCAGATACGAGACACTTTAATGGCTATTGGCTTCTGAGCTGATAGATCAGAGTTACTCACACACAGAGTTTATTTTCCTATGGCCCCACTCTTTGGCGAGCTGGCTCATGCCGAGGGCAGGCTGGGGGAGATGAGGCCAGGGATTCGTTGGCTTTAATGCACAACTGAAAGATGCTTTCAGTCAGCTGCAGCCTGGGTGCCAGGTTTTATTTTTTCAGTGCTCTCACTCTGGGGTGGAGAGGGCCAGCCCTCTCCTTCCTCATGCCTCCTTCACTCTCGCACAATCTTTGTGGAGCTGCAGAAAAGAATTTTCCCATAAATAAACAAAATATTGAGTTACACACCATGTAAGTGACGACAGAAGAGAGCCCCAAGTCATCTTCTTAATTTCTATGCACAACACAGCGTGCCAGCTCTCAGATAAAAGATGCATGAAAGAAAATGACATTACTTCCAAGTCCACATAGTTTTGAGGTAAAATCACCAAGTCGTCATTTCCCACGTGCTCCTGTGCACATTGGGGCGCAGGCTCAGTCCTCCCTGCGCATCCCAGCCCGGGCTGCTCCTGGTGCTCCCTCTGCTCCACCAGCCACCTCCTGCTCCGAGGTTTTCTCACGTTCCCAGCACCCAGATCACTCTGTTTTAACTCCTGCAGGCCAGCAGGTGACTGACTTTAGGGTCAGAAGGCAAAGTGCTAACTTGAGACCTGGCGCAAGGCAACGCCCACATCCTGCTGCAGTCGCAGCTGCAGCTTTGCTTCCCCTGGTGAAAATCAGGGCTTGGCTCTACAGACTTTAATTGGGGATAAATTGCTGCGAAGGTCTTTGCAGAGCCCTCTCGCACGGAGGTGGTTCCTTCAGATTCTACTGGGCAATTTACAATTAGGCTACTTTTTAAAAATAATTTGATAGCAGAAACACTTCACGGAATAATTTTCAGGCTCACTACAGACATTATTCATGAGAAAGCGATTCAAAATATTCAAGAGAGAAATATAATATGACCCTGGTGGATTTGGTTGTCTACACAGGCCTTGCTGCCTTGCTTTGGGCTCTGGTGGGGACTCTCACACAATGTAGCTGTAAGGAACATCCTAAAAGCCGACTTCTTGCTTGTGGCAGGAGGGGCTGGGCTCTCACCCTGTCCCACATTAACCGAGTGCCGCAGGGGTGCCCCGAGCCCTGAGCACAGCGCAGGGCAAGGCACGGTGAGAGTGTCACTACACGGCAACTTCAGCCAAAAGGTCCACGATAAATCCAGGCTGGGAAGGAAAATGAATACCTGGGAAATGAAATAATTTTCCAGAGTTCCCTGACAGCCTTTGGAAAGGCAAAGGATTGCACCTCTGCACCCTCAGGTCCAGTGCAGCATTTCAAAAGCATGCCCTGCTTTCTGCCTGGTTACACTTCCCTGTGTTAGACCTAAAATCACAAAGCTTATTGTACAAGCTTTATCAAGGCTGCTCTGATTAGGAAACTCACATTACTTATGAAATATCAGGAACGTTTCGCTCCCTCTCATGGGAGGTGCCCCTCAGTCCCTGCCCTGAGTGAGCAGCTGGGGAGGTTGTGCTGCAGTTCTGCTCTGTGTCCCCCTCGGTGCCAACCCGGCTCTGCTGGGGAGGGAAAACCACATGCACTGTGCTGAGATCTTGCAGTCTCAGACTGGTTTGGGTTGGAAGGGACATTAATGCTCATTTCAACCCATCCCCTGCCATGGACGCCTTCCACTATCCCAGGTTGCTCCAGCCTGGCCTTGGACACTGCCAGGGATCCAGGAGCAGCCACAGCTGCTCTGGGCACCCTGTGCCAGGGCCTGCCCACCCTCCCAGGGAACAATTCCTTCCCAATATCCCATCCATCCCTGCCCTCTGGCAGTGGGAAGCCATTCCCCTTGTCCTTTGTCCAAAGTCTCCCTCCAGCGCTCCTGGAGCCCCCTGAGGCACTAGAACCATTTTCTAGTTTCTTTATGAAAGGTTTGTGTGAAGAGATGCTTTGCCCTGTTGAATCTCAGCGTGGCCTAATTCAGTCCCGCCATATTCAGCTGCAAGTGCAGATGAGCTGTTCATGTTTGTGACACCAAAAGGCAGAACTGTTCTGTCCCACAGCAAGGCAGGGAAGCGTGGGACAGCAGTCTCTGCCAGAGGTTTGGAGATGAGAGCTGTGCTCATACTGCTCACTTTTAAATATCCAAAATGTGCATAACACAGAATTTATTTTCCTGTAGCTGCGTGCATATTAATTTATGTTCTTGAAAAAGAAACCCAAACCCAAGCCAGAAGGTGAAAAAAAAACTTAAAAAGGCTAGTAGACAAATATACATATTCTTGAAAATTAACTCATTCTGCTGCTCCAATTGTTATTACCAGAGTGGTCTCAGACTGAAAGATTTTATTCATAATGTTTTATCTTTTATCAATAGAAAAATGTCAAAAAGAAGTGTCTATAGTTAGTCACAAAAGGTCTTTCCTAACTTCAGAAATTTTTAGATCTTGTCCATAGTGAAGGGACAAAGGGAAAGATGAAAAAGGGCTGAAAAAAAGGCTTTTGCACAGAATATAAACTGGAGGCTCGAGCAAAGTCTCTAAGGAATGGGGCATTCAGTTCCATCAAAGGTGGAACGGTTACACATTTATAGTAAATTCATAGAATGGCAGGTTCCCACTGCCACTCTGAGATATTTGCTGGATATTTGCTACGTGTGTCCCAACACTTGGGGTTGTCTTCCAGCTGAGTTGTACATGACAGGAGGGATCCCTGGGAGCCAGGGGCTCACATCAAACCCCAGCTGGGAGGCATTTGCTGCATAATCACGGAATCATGGAATGATTTGGATTGGAAGGGACCTTAAAAACCATGCCCCCTGCCATGCAACCTTCCACTGTCCCAGGCTGCTCCAAGCCCCGTCCAGCCTGGCCTTGGGCACTGCCAGGGATCCAGGGGCAGCCACAGCTGCTCTGGGCACCCTGTGCCGGGGCCTCCCCTCCCTCACAGCCAAGAATTTCTTCCTTATATCTGATCTAAATCTCTCCTCTTTTATTCTGAAGCCATTCTCCTCTGTCCCATCACTATCTATAGTAGTGAAGAACCTACTTAATTTTCTGTGTAACTTTTATTTGTTTGGGATGTAATTTTTCCCTCTCTTTTGCTTTCCTTGATCTGACTTAGGATCTCTTTCTTTTCTTGGTCTGACTTAAGCTGCAGTTCTGTTCTCCCTGTCCTGCAGGAGCACCCCCATCCTCTGCCCTTCCTCCCCAAAGTTTCCTCTGGAAAGGCACTTACACCCTGCAGCTGCTCTCTCAGTATCCATTTGTTCCTCACACTGCATCAGAAACTGGATGGGATGTAATTTTATTTCTCTTCCTCTCCCCTGTTTCAATTTTTATGTCTGATTTCATTTTTTTTCTTAAAGAGAGAAAAAGATAATTCTGGCATTGCCTTAATTGAAAAGGGAAACAGAAGCCTATTGATTTAGTAGGAGTCAAAAGCCCAGATGAATTTAACTCCCTGCCCCTTCTTTTCTAACATGAAGTTGTCACTAATAATTTGCTGTATTCTTTAAAATTTAATTTATGGAATATCATTGAAATTTGAAAGAGCTCGCAGTGACTGGAACACAGCAAGGAGTAGAAAGTTATGGCCCCTAACAAGAATAAACAGGACCAGAAAGTCATTCATGTTCTCCCAGTTAACCATAGAAACAGCCATTTTTTTCTTTTAAATAATCTCAAGGAAAAGTTAGCGAAACATAAATTAGAGTGACTGCCACTGATTTATTTTTCTGAATAAAAAGAACATTCAGTAGCAGGTCATTTGTTTTTGTTTTCTTTCAGAGAGTAAATGGAAACATATTCTTACCTCACTTTTCTCACAAGTACAGTAGATTTCCTAAGCTTGTGTCAAGGTTTTATTGCCAGGAAAAAGTGGTTGAATAGTCAGCATTTGTAACGAGGGCATCACCAGACATGGAATACAGCTGTCAAACTGGTACCCTCATTTTCTAGGCATTGGCTGATCGGCTATGATCGTTAGTGTCACTTGGCTGGACAGGTCACGATGGACCTCCAGCCTTGCCTTGGGGGTGATCTTTGGAGGAGATGCGTTTCTGACCGAGGGAGTGCCAGGCCCTGGTGGCAGAGGCGGTGCCAGCTGTGAAGGGGACAGGGAGCTTTGCTCACAGCAGGCACGGGATGGAGCCGGCTGTGCCGGGGGCTGGGGGCATGCTGGGCCCGCTCTCTGCTCTGTGGCAGCACCAGCTCTTCCAAAGGAAAGAAATCCGTGTCAGAAGGGGTTTGTGAGCGCTGACAGGAGCACTGAGCATTCATCCCACTGACAAATTGCAAAGTCAGGGTGATCAAGTGGATTACAAATAGGACTGGAAACTCCTGAGTTCCTGCTCTGTCTCCATCCTTGATTTTCTGCTGTGACCTTAAACAAATCATTTGAACTTCTCTGAGCCAGATTCATTGCTCTGGTAATTCCATTTGACAGAGCAAATGAGGAAGTGTATGGCCCTCTCTATCTTCATTTCCCTATCTGTAAACGTGGGTGAATGCTTTTGGGATGTAATTATTGCCCACAGGTTCTGAGATGTTTCAAATCCTTGCAGCTCTTTGATGTCTGTAAACCTATTTGTTGATATATGGAGTACCTGTGTGGTAAGAACCTTTAGAAAAGCTGTAAGCTTTCATCCAAGAGTGGGTGGGAAAACATTGTATGTATATTGTATAAGTTTAATCTTGTTTTCAGCTTTCTTTTAAGTGTAAAAATTTGCCTATCATTTTGTGCCCAACAGTTACCTGTGTTCTGCCTGAAATATCTAACAACTTTGTCTGCCCTGTTAAAAAGCAGCCAAAAGCTTGGCTTCAATATTGAAAAGCCCTTAAGAAAACTTTTTGTCTAGGTGTCTGCACAACTGTGATCAACGAGACAGGGCCAAGGGTGATGTCCATGATGCACTCGGAAAGCACTGAGCTCTTCAGAGACTTATTGCACGCTCATTTGAAGTACTCTCAGCTGTCTTTTCCAGCTGGGAGGCAGCTGCTGTTCTTCTGTGGATCGTTTGGGTGCACATGTTCAGCTGGGCTTGCCTGTCCCAGCAGCCCAGCTCTCCATGGCACTTGGGTGCTGGGTGCTCTTGGGGTGTCCAGCAAAGCTCCATGAGGGCTGTGGGTCCTGCCATGGCCCTGGGAAAAGGAAACTGGGGTTGCCAGAGCACGTGCTGGCAGCTGTGCTGGCATGTGAAACCTGCCTGCTGGGATGCAGATCCTGTGGAGGCAGATTCCCAGTGGGAACACATCACACACGTGGTACATTGAGCTGTCAGGACTTACATCCATGTGTGTGGGAGAGAGAGCCACTCGAAAGCCACTGGGAAATGTCCTGAAGTCCATTGTTCAGAGAGAAATAACTTCTGAAAAGAGATTGTTCCTAGAAAGAGCCAGTGTTGACAGCTGTGTGTAGATGTGACTGCTCAGAGCTTGTGGCATTAGAACTCGGGGCCAGGGCCTGCAAAGCGTGGCCAGGGAGCCCTTCTGGTGGAATGGTGGTGCAGGGGGAGCTGGTGCCTGGCGTGGTGGAGGAGGCAGACAGGGTCTCACAAGGCTTTGGTTCTCTCTCAGGGCTCCCAAGGAATACACTGCAAGTGAAGTAATTTTATTCTTTCCTTTCTCTCCCGGGCGCCTGGGGCCGGCAGTTCCTCAGTGTGCAGGGGCACGGTGCTCACTGCAGTGAGGCTTTGATCTCAGTTAAACAGCCCAGACAAAGAAATCATAACAACCCGCCATCCTGCAGTTTGATTCCAGTATTGCTGCAGGGATGAGCCCTGACTGTAAGCCAGGCTTAACAGGGTCTTTTTTCAGCCCTGGAGCACCCGGTCACGGTGTGGGAGCAGCAGAAGCCACGGCGTTTCATGTGCTGAAAATCAGAAGTGGAAAAGGGCCCTATTAGGTCATTCATTTTGTTGGCTCTTGGCAGAATTATTCCTGGTGCCATGCTCTCCCAGGAGCCTGATCCTGTCTAGTTTTGAACAACTCAAGCCCTGGTGCTCCAGCTACCTTTTACTTGGAAAAACCATTTCAGTGTCTAAGAGACCTCCTGGGTAGGAAACTCAGACACAGTTGGGCCCAGTAAGTGATTCCTTGAACCCTCTGAAACAGTTCCACCTCTCTCTTGGGTGGCTGTGCCAGTGGAATCCCTCAAACCTGCTAAACTGAGCTTTAGTCACCGTTCTGGCCCCGCTCCTTCAGTGTTTGATCTTTTCTTGTGAACCTGCCCCTCTAGGCCCAGAGATTCCCACACAGCTGTCAGGAATGATCAGTCAAAAAATTTTGCAGTGGGACTGGTCTGCATTTGCCCTAAGCCCTTTTTAATAGTTGACTGATTATGTAAAGGGTCCTTAAAAATGAGTGTTTTCTGCTGTTTGTTTAATATCAATTTATAAAGGGAGTATTTTCACAAAGTACAGTAAGCACCACTTCATCAAAATTACGGCTTAAATCCCCATTTCCTGGATTCATGTATTTATCAACAAATCTCTCTTTTTCTTTTTTTCCTAACGTACGTATTCCCATTTCTCATTGCTGTAAAGGAAAGTTTTTAAGAGAAGAAAAAAAATTAGGTCTTGAAAGCTCAGAGACCATTAGAAAAAATAATAATAAAAATGTTGGGTTTTGCTCTTTTCCCTCTTCTATATTTCATGTGTCACAAGCTCTCTGCAGCCTGGGCTCTCGAGGCTGGCAGCACTCACTGGTTTTGCCACGATGGGGCTGTGGTGCTGCCGCTCATCCTAAAAAATAAATAAGGAGCGAGTTACTGATAAACATGGAGGGGAGTGAACCACATGTACTTGTCTCTGGTCAGAAATTCATCTTCATCTCCATGCAGGGCCTTGGAAGAGTGTGAGACTCTCACCCCAGGCACTTTCATCCAGGAAAGTCCTGCTGCCCTTTCTGCTTGTTGTGTTCCTACGTAGTCAGCTCTGGACGTCACTTATGGAGCCCTGGCACAGAAAATCCTAAACAAGTTCTGCCATGAAGCCATGCTGGACTGGAGGAGTGTCTTGGGCAATCCCAAGCACAAATCCAGGCTGGGACGAGCAACTGGAGCAGCCCTGGGAGAAGGACCTGGGGGTGCTGGGGGTGAGAGCTGGACCTGCCCCAGCCCAGAACCCCCTGCCCTGGGCTGAGCCCCAGCGTGGGCAGCAGGGGAGGGGGGATTCAAACTGACAGACAGTAGGTTAAATTTAGATATTAAGAAGAAATTGTTTATTATAAGGGTGGGGAGGCCCTGGCACAGGGTGCCCGGAGAAGCTGTGGCTGCCCCTGGATCCCTGGCAGTGCCCAAGGCCAGGCTGGACATTGGGGCTTGGAGCAGCCTGGTGTATGGAAGGTGTCCCTGCCCATGGAAGGGGGATTGAAAAGAGATGAGCTTTATTGTCCCTTCCAATCCAAACCAGATTCCACGATTAAGGATTTAGCAGTTGCTCTTAACAGAAAAACAGCATCATATTGCACAATGCCTCTCATGTGGCAGGTGCAACTGTATCTTAAATATTCAAATGTAATTTTTTTTTATATCTGAAAATGTTAATTTAATCACAGTGAAACATTTTCCTTTATAAAAAAACATTACCTTAATGACTGAAAAAAACCCAACTTTTTTCTACTTTTTTCATCCAGGAAAAAAATTAATTTCCTTACCAGTTTTATTTACCAGCCACATAAGAAGTTTATTAGTTGCAAGCATTCAGTGCAGAACTGGATTAACAGCCCCTGTACTCATGGGGAACTCTGCAGAGCTGGGGCTGCTCCAGGAAACCTCCTGCCTTTACTGGGAAGATGCTTTCCCAGCCCCACGCCCCATAGCCCAGCCAGCCCTTGAGTCTCATTCTTAGACCTGAGCCTTGCTTAGGCTTTTGGGAAAAGCAGAGCCACAGCTACAGCTCCTAAAGAAAGGCTGGCTTGGCTGTTCCACCACCACCAGATCGGGGAGCAGGAACAGGGTGAGCAGCAAGAGGCTTGGCCTTCTTGTGTCCTTCAGGTGACTTTGGGTTCTGCACACGCTGAGCCTTCCAAGGGACAATGTACAGTCAAGTCTGGTGGAAAGTGCCCTCTCCTGCACCATGGCCTCAAGCCTGCATGGGCATTGTAACGGGGCCAGATGGCCTTGGCCTAATTAGCAAAGTCAGTCAATGCCTTGTTAATGCAAGTAAAAGAGGTGCCAGTGTGAAACAGGCCGTGTAAACAAAGAGGATTCCCTGGTTTACATCCTTTGTCAGGTACACATGCATTTATTAGGAACCCAAGGTTCCAGTAACTTGACCTGGGTGTTGATGATGTCAAATATGGCCAATTTTAGAGCAGCAGCACTTCTGTCTCGTGCTCAGCTGTACTCGTGGTGCCTCAGGCAGGGAGAGGAGGAGAGCGTGGCTGTGAACAGGAGCAGGGGCTGCAGGCTCACACCTGGCCCCACAACCCTCCTCCCCCTGTCCCTTCCACACCAGGGCTCGGGTGTGTGGCACACCAGGGCTCGGGTGTGTGACACCGCAGGGCTCAGGTGTGTGACACCGCAGGATTCGGGTGTCTGACACACCAGGGCTCAGGTGTGTGGCACACACCAACTCCTCTGGCTCCTCAGCACGGCAGGGCCAGGGAGCTCCCGCAGGGCTGAGGTGTGTGACACCGCAGGATTCGGGTGTCTGACACACCAGGGCTCAGGTGTGTGGCACACCAGGACTCAGGTGTGTGACACCGCAGGAATCAGGTGTGTGACACACCAGGGCTTGGGTGTGTGACACTGCAGGACCCGGGTGTGTGGCACCACAGGGCTCAGGTGTGTGACACTGCAGGACTCAGGTGTGTGGCACACCAGGGCTCAGGTGTGTGACACCGCAGGATTCGGGTGTGTGACACCGCAGGGCTCAGGTGTGTGACACCGCAGGGCTCGGGTGTGTGGCACACCAGGGCTCGGGTGTGTGACACCGCAGGACTCAGGTGTGTGGCACACCAGGACCCGGGTGTGTGACCCCATCATGCACATCCCCGTGTGCCCGGGGAGCCCCTGCCGTGGCCCGCTGCCCCACAGCTGCCTTCCTCCCCGGAAAAGCACTGCAGGGAAAGGGCAAGACTGACTTCACTTGGTTTTGTACCCGGGAGCAGAGGAGTTTGGGGAAGTGGTGGTTCAGAGAGGCTTGGAGGGAGCGGTAACAAGCCCGCCGTGGTGATGGACAGTGTGAGGCGCAGCCCTGGGACTGCACACGCGGGGCTGTTTATGATCTTGCGGCATTTACCTCCCCTTCCTTTCCTCACCTTTGTCTTCAGCCTCTTTCAGAGCAGAAGGAAAAGGAACGCCCCGGCCCCCAGGCCCCTGACCTCTAAATTGAGCTCTCAGCAGCGTTCCCCCATCACAGCTCCAAGGAGCGCCGCATTTCCGCTTGGAAGGGGCAGATTTGAAAAACAGAAAATATATTAAATGGAAAACACAACTGGTCAGAAGAGCCATTCTATAAATTATGAGCCTGGGCAACAGAGATATTTTTCTTTGGGAATCAGTCCCTCGCAGTCTCCAGGCTACATGATGTGTAAGAAACAAAAAAACCAAACAAGGAGAAAAAGTAAAGGATTTTTAGACTGGCTCAGGAAAGACATTTTTTTCAAAACTGAGGGAAGGAAACTTAAAATGCCAGTGCAAGACCAACAGCAATCAGGCCCATCTGGGCCCTGAGACATAGTGATGGAAACAAGCAGCCCTTGGTGTGTGGGGGACGCAGGGGATCTTCATTGCACTTGCACTCCTTTGGGAGAGACTATCTAACCAGAACTCAGCTACCTCTGCTCCTTAGACCATTCTGGGATCATCTCATTGCTGTGAAGGAGATCATCGTCACTCCTGGCATCATCACCTCTACTGCATATTGGTCATGGCCCCTTCGGCAGCGTGGACAGAGCCCTCTGAACCTGTGTCCTTTCACTCAGTGCGTCTTCATTCAGGCAAACCAGCTGGACTTTAAACCAAATTTACTTTTGCACCGTGACAGAACTCCCAGGCTCTGCCAACAGTGAAGCTTGATCCTTTGCACACAGTTCTGTGTGAATATTGCTACTCTGGATGGGAGGGGACTCGTGGAGAGCCTGCTTGGTGCCTCGCTAAGCATGGCCTCATAAATACAACAGGACTGGGATCTTCGAATTACTTCAAGGCAGTCAGACATTCAGTTTCCATGATATTTTGGTGTTATTAGGATATGGAGCTCGTCAGGCTTCTCTGAATCACTTAGCTTAGTATTTGGCTGCTGGAGGCCATCCCATCCTCTGAACCAACTGGAGATATTCCAGAGCATCTCAAGATACAAGTTACTACTCAGGCTTTTTGCAGGAATTTGCTCATGCCTTTGGAACTGCAGCCACCTGCTGATTGAGCTGACACAGGGATGGAGGGAATCAAGCAGCAAGGGAAGTGCAGCCTGGCTGGGTGTGGTTTCTGAGGTGAGCAGGCAGCTTTTTCTGAGGGCAGGGTGCAAAGGCTGCAGCCCTTTCAGAGCTGCAGGCACCAGCTGGCAGCTGCTCTGGCAGAGGTGACACTGTCCTTGTCCTCTGGTGTCCCCTCTGCTTTGTGCCGCTCCACAACGTCACCACCAGCAAACAGAGGCCAGTAAGGACCAGAGAGTCAGAACCTCTCTAAAATGTCCTCCTCCAGCACCACTCCTGAGCACTGCCACAGGCACTGAGCAGGAACTGTTGTACCCTACTCCGCCCCGCTCTGCTGCAGGCCCTGGCTCTCACAGCCCCTTGGAAGGAGCTCCACCTTCCCCATGCCAGGGAGCTGCAGAAGCTGCAGCCCTGGAGCACTGGGAGGCAAACTGCTGCTCTCCCCCTTGGATCCATCAGCAGCAACATCAATACAAACCCTTCCTTCGCTGTCTCTCTGTATGGACAGGACATGAGGAAAGCACTCAGGCATTAAACACTTTGGGTTGAGTTCACTTCCCCCTGACAGCCTTGCTCCTTGGAAATCAGCGCTGGCATCAAACTGCTGTGACACAGGAGAAAAGGGCATCCCTTGAGCTGCATTTT
This sequence comes from Struthidea cinerea, assembly GCA_013397865.1. Taxonomy (NCBI): domain Eukaryota; kingdom Metazoa; phylum Chordata; class Aves; order Passeriformes; family Corcoracidae; genus Struthidea; species Struthidea cinerea. The sequence goes on from VZTI01005567.1 coordinate 755,670, forward strand.
GGGGCTGTTACCCCTATGGAAAAGGGGGTAACTCTTCCGTAACTTCCCTGAAGCTGCAGAAAAGTAACATGTTGCAGAATTTGGCCTTATTTTTGCAAATGCATCTTTTAAAATTGCGCATCTGGAATTTAAGTTCTCTTCCAAGTGCTGTGTGTGATTTGCTCTTGCCAGAGAAGCACACCTGGGACTAAGAAGGGGGTTTAGATAAGTGCCTTTCCATATGGCCCACTGATAAATGATTCATTCTGCACAGCTTAGCTTTGAAAATAAATTCAGTATCGTTAAGATATTAAGATACCAGCTTCATATTTCACCTCATAATTGCACTTCACATATCACGAAAAGAGCTGGGCTGTTGCTTTTGCTGCTGCTGTTTGCAGATGCAGCCTGCAGAGCTCTGGGTATTGCATCACAACTCACTCCCTCCTTCCTCCCATTCCAGCGCACATTTTGCTCTTCTTCTGAGGGTAATTTTTAGGTGGATCAATACCAAAAAAACAAACAATCCTGTAAAGTACAAATTCAGTGTCCTCAGATGAAGAAATAGACAAATACAACTTTTTAGGGTAATGCTTAATTTAACGTGCTGATGGGATTGAAGATCACTTGGGATGAAAACAAGGTCAAACAAAGCAACACTTCCTTGAGAGGCAGGAAGCCCCACACTCCTCATCCCACCCTTTTGGCACTCCTGGTGCCAGCAACAGCCTTGTGCAGCTGCTCCTGTCTTTGCTATCCCGTGTTCAACACAGCCTCAGCATCTTCATCCTCGTGGCTCTTTTGCCCATGAACTTCCACTGGAAGGGTGGAACTGGTCAGGAGATTTCCCAGTCAGAATCAGAACATCATCGTGTTTTCCATTTGACCCCAACATACAAAGGAATAGGTACACCCAGCCCTAACAGGTTTGGGATTGCAATGTGCCTGGTAACGGGGTGGGTGAGGTTTTGCTTTTTAAGGGAACCAGAAAGGGAACCAGGAGCCAAAGAGAGAGACTCTGGGACAGGAACCTACATCTCCATCTCCTAGTCCTGATCATCCCAGTCCATCTCTAACCCCCACAACAACCCAGCCCAGGGACAGGACACAGTGAGCTGCTGCCCAGGAAAAACAAGGCATCATGAAAGCATCATCCATAGATAACAAGAACCACCCCGGAGCACACCTGAGTGTTGCCAGGGCAGGGAACCAGGACAGTCCAGCACATCCACAGGGACACTTGGTCTGGTGCTCTCAAGGCACCACCTGGGCCGTCCCTTAGGCAGGAGAGGAGCAGTAACAGCCTTGGATGAAGATGAAAGGAGCCCGTGTAAATGAGCCCAGCTCAGGTGACAGCAGTGCACCGAACTGTTCTCATGATGAGGGTCCTGATGTGTCAGAAGGAAAAGCGAGGACAGCCCCTGGGAGATGCCCTGAGCCCCTGCAGTGCACACAGGAGGGTTCTGCTTTCTCATCAGCTTTAGGGCCAGGCGAGTGGAATTTCTGCATGGGAAAAAGAGCCGGTCTCCAAATGCTTCCAAGCCCTCATGGACAGCAATTCCTCCCAAGGGTTGTTTTGTATTTTTATTTTCTTCGACCATGAATTCTTTTCAGAACCAGTGAAAATATTTCCTATGGTCCTATCAGGCTGCAGCACTTTTGCTTGAACACATCTTATGTGAAAAGCACACTCAGAGCCACTGGGCACAGCAAGCAGCAGAGCTCAGGCTGCACATCTGGAAAATATTCCTGCTGGTGAGACCTGCTGGAGCAGGGAAGGGGCTCCCCAGGGAGCCAGGGGTGAGCTGACATTGGCAGTGCTGTAAAGTGGACGAGGCCAGAGCCCCGAGGGAGCCATGGCAGGAGCAGGAGCTGTTTGATAGAGTAGGTGCTGTCTCCAGCTTTGCTGGGGGATCGCAGAGCTGCCCAGGGCATTTCTCCTTGCCTGAGGCACAGGGACAGGCACAGTTTCCCTGCTAAGGATCTGCTGAAGGAAGACTGGGAGACAAAAGGCAACAAAAACCCAGGCTGGGGCACAGGAGGCATCTCTCAGGGCACACCTTCAGCTGGCACAAAGTAGTGTAACCCCAACAAAGCAGATCTGTGCCAGCAGTGCCCAAAAATGGGGCCTTTCTGATCATCAGGCAAAAGCCAGAAATGGTCTTTTCATGCCTATTCCAAGAGTTTACTGTAAACAAAATGCAAGATACTGTGTTAATTGCAAACAAAAGCCCAGGGAAATAAATATATGTCATAAGTCAAATTATGATCTTATGTGCTCCTTTCAGGGACAGACAGCTGAGAAACATGGTCAGAGCAGAAATCTATTTTCAATTTCAAGTTCAAGCTATACAAATTTAGGCACATGATATCTTTTTCTATATAAAAGCAGTCCCAGGTGAGTGTTCATAGATGATATATCTAAAAAAAGAAACAAAAAGGAAAAACCACCAAGAAAAGCCTTGCTCTCTGTTCCAAAAAGCTGTCTTTTTTCTTAGTTCTATCCATTTGAATTTATTGCTGCCGAAATTCCCGAGGTCTGCCAAAATGTAAGGAAAGTTGCAATACAGATGAGTGTTACCAGCAGAGAGGAGGGTTCAGAAAGGAGCAGGGAAAGGAATAATGAAAAGGACAGATCCATCATTTTCAGTGATTACAGCAGTTGTGGGGAAGCATCTTTGTGAATCACCAGCAGTAAAAAGAAAAGCAGAAAACAAACAAGAAAATCCCTGCCCCAGAAGAGCAGATCAGGTGAGTGCTCTGTTATTTGTTGTAGCAATTGTCTGGAACTGGAAGTGTTTGGGGCGCTGCAAAGCACTGGAAAAGGTGTCTTTGTCCAGAAAATCCCACCCTTTATTCCAAGGTGCACCCAGAAGGAATCTGAGCAGGGAAAGCAGTGGCAAAGGATGCAGCTCAAGTCCAGACACTTCTGTGTCAGGGCCACCGCGGTGCCAGGCTCGTGCTCCTGCTCCCTCTGCTCCTTCCAGCTCTGTGCTCCAGCTGGGCCCTCCTGGGTGAACCCGCGAGGTATCCCCACGACTTCTGTTCCTCCTGACTGGAATCAGCCAAACGGTCCAAAGGTCAATAGAAGAAGTGCAAAAGGACTGAAGTTACTTTGAAACAGTTGATAATTTTCAAGAACAGAGGGCTCTTGCAAATCCACAGTTTTCATTTATCAAAAATTCCAGTTGAAAGAAACCAAAAAAGTTTGAAAAAAAACTTGTAAGATTTGAAGTACTTTAATGCTATTAACATATTTTTTTTTTTAATCCCAAATTTTTTTTAGAATAGGAAAATTTGCCAAATGGACATTTTAGACGTATTTAAAGACCAATAATTTTTGGAAGAATTATGTTAGAAACATTCATCAGCTCTGCTCTACACTAAGAATTCATGTTACATAAAAAGCCAGATATAGACAAATAACCCAGAGAAGTCCACTCTGCAGAGCTGAGCCCAAAGGACCCTGTTTATTACATGCACACTGAGAGCAGTGAGTGCCTCCACACACTCACTCTATAGCTCGATTTGCGTGGCTTCTCAGCCACAGAGTTCAGCAGGAGCTCTGTGAAGTGCTCTTCTCTGGATGCTGCAGTTCCAGGAAGAAAGGGGCATCCAAGCAGGTGAGGGAGCAGCAGTACAGCCAGAGGCCCCAGCCGAGTCCTGGGCTGAGGACACGGCATCCATTTCTAGGAAAGCCACGCTAGCAGGAAATGGGGGGGTGGGAACAGCTCTTGTAGAGAGCTCTGACACTCTAAGGCAGATGCATCTGTATTTTTCCATTGTAGGGAAAGCTTTGCCCGTATTTACTGCTCGGGGATTGTTTTTCTCCCTGCTGTTGTCCTGCCAGCAATGAGCACTGAGGGCCGGAGCTCTGCAGTCCATTGGCACAGCAGAGTGGACTTTGTGGCTGGACCTCTCTCCACTTGTGCACTTTGGCTCTGCTCCGTCCCCCACATCATCAGTGATCAGCATTCCCAGTGCGTGGCTGGCTGGGAATGCTGGAGCGCGCTGGGCTGGACCTGCCCTGACACGGATCCTACTTCCCACAGCCCAGTGGGAATGGAGGGAGCCCCACACGTCCTGTTCCTCAAGCACTACAGGCCTCGGCACCAGGCAGAGCGCACGGACACTGACCATTTGCTGGGGATCAGGCACCCACGTAACCCCTCTGCTTGGACGCCAGAGGAAAGCCTGGTGCTGCCTGCCCACCTGAGCAGCAATGCCCTGCTGGTCCCAGCAAGGGCTGCGGGCTGGGCACCAAAAGGAGTCTGAGCTGCTCTGAGGTCAGGCACAACAGTCTTCTTCCAGTTGTTATTCTGGGAATCTAAAAGATGTTTTGCCTTAGCTGCAAACACAGGAGGTTTTTCGCAAACAAAATGTAAGACAAATGCAGAAATTAATACAACAGCGTGAGGAAGGGACCAGGCTGCAAGGCTGGTGGTCCCTAGTGGTCCTCAGATGTGTGAATCAGTGAAAATCAGAAAGGTATCATAGCACTAAAGCAAAAAATCATTCATAAAAGTGACAGTAAAAGCTCCAAGACAAGGAAAGTTACCTAAGAGTGAAACTCTAATTATGCTTGGGAACAGCCTCCCCCAGGAGAGCAGCACAATCCTACTCCTGCAAGGGATTTAAAACCAGACTCATTAATATTCTCAGGAAGACCAGGTTAAGAAACACACCTCTGGAGTGCCGTGTCCAGCTCTGGCTCCTCAGCACGGCAGGGCCAGGGAGCTCCTGGAGCGGGGCCGGCGGAGGCTGCGCAGCTGAGGAAGGGCCTGGAGCATCTCCGTGCCCAGGACAGGCTGAGGGAGCTGGGGCTGCTCAGCCTCGAGAGGAGCCCCAGCTGAGAGGGGCCCCTAAAGAGCAGAGCCCGGGCCCTGCCCGGACCCCTCCCTGCAGCCGGGGACAGCCGGGGCTGAGGGCCCCTCTCAGCTGGGGCTCCTCTCGAGGCTGAACTGTACCCAAACCTGACACCCACTGACAGTCAATCAGCTTCCTCAGCAATCCTGAGTGAGAACATCTTCCTTTTAGCCAAACATCCTTCACAGCCTCTTGGAGAAATGATAAACTCACCAACTAAAGGCCTTCAGCAGTCCTCCTGCAATATAAGCTGCTGAAATCTTATTTTTATGATAATAAGATGACTTGAAAACACTTCCATGTATTAAAAAACCTATTAATACTTTTCTTGTCTGACAGACTTGCAAATGTATTCCTGCTTTGTGCCTTTGGCAGCAGCATTCAATGGCCAAGCGTTTTCAGAAAATTGAAAGTTTTCCTGACCTTTCCTGCAGCAAAAAGTCACCGACTTCCCCTGCTGTGTATTTGCATAGGGAGTGCTCTTAAGCCAGCAGCAGTCAAAGTTGTGTCCAGGACTGTATCCTCAACTAGAGGTGAGTCTGACAGGAGTTCCTTCAGCCAAGTGCCTTAGAACCTGATGATTCAAATTTTATGAATTTTGCCCTTTTTTTGTATTCCTTATCCTTTTGTTACTAAATTCAAAGTTGTTGTCGCCTTTAAATGGAATTGGTCGAACACTGGTGTGGCCAGAAGAGGATTTGGGTTATGCAGAGCTGAATGATGAAGTGTCACAATCATCAGCCTCCTGCCACCGACCTCTCTGGATAAAGCCTGGCTGTGGATGATCCTTCTCCCCCACCTTGCACTGCTAAAGGCCTGCGACACAGCCTTGAGCTGGATTAGTTCTGCCCACTAACCTCCCTTACCTGAGCGGTCTCCTCGTGGCTTTCTCACTCTTCTAGAGCCACGCTGTGGAGCATTAATTTGCTGCAGCTCTTGTCATTTGTAAAAGGCTATTTGCATGTTTTGTTCATTATTAGAGCCCGACTCATGTACCAGGCCAGCCACTTCTGATCATCCCTGTTCTAAACACTCAGCTTTGAAAGAAAAGCCCAGCCCGAGTGAAGCATTTACTGGTGAAAGGGGCCGTAAATCACCCTGGCCGAGCTCTCCGAAGCAGCTGGGCAGGGAGAACTTTCCGAGCTGGAAATGCTCCCCCACCTTTCTGCAGGCTCTCGGGCTTTTGATAAACATGAGCAATTAGCACCTTTGCAGACATCATTTTCCTTCCCCACTGATGGAATATTGGATACCCAGAAGGAAACTGGGCCTTGGAGGGAAGCTCCAGGAAGGTGGGCAGGATGGTGGACGGGATGATGAACACTGCTTCGACTCATCCACGGAGGGCTGTGCTCACACATCCTCTCTCTCAGCCACATCTCCCTGCCCCTGCAGTGACAGCAGCTCTGACAAGCCCATTTCTGTCTGATGGGAAGAAAAACAAACATTGCAGTGGATAATCAAACAAATGTGGGCTCTTCAGTTCTTGGATGGGAACTCCAGCTAATGCCATAAAACACGGGAAGAATGCTCTATAATTAATTCCTTCTCTGGAAATATTTGACTAGGTTTGGGATGTCCTACAGGAACAACACTGAAGTCAGCAGCAGCAGTAAAGGTTGCATGAGTCTGGAACGGAGGGATTTTCCTCAAAGTATATACCTGGGAGAAGCTGGAGCTGAGATGCTGTGGGGTTAAGCAGGGGAATGTAGTGAGGCATTATAAAAACACCCAAGCAGACCTGCTTACATCCCTGCAACCACCTGAGGGAAGCTGTACCTGCAAAGAGGAGACAGTTTTACACTTCTGCAGCCACTGTCACACACATCTTTCCAAGGCAGGGTTCAGCTCCTGCTTTCCTGCTGCCTTCCCATCTAATCTGTTTCCAGCTATGACAGTAGCTGAGCTATTGCCAAGAAAACCACATCGTGGTTTAAGTGATGCTGTGATCATTTACAGCCTGGAACACAGAGCTCTGGTGTGTGACTGCAGCAGTCACAGCAATGGCATGGGCACCTCCAGAGAGCGGGATGGACATTCACAGTGTTAATTAAACCAATCACCACCAGAAAGTGCTGGCAAGAAGAGAAGCAAGTCATGAACCCTAGTGGGGCATAGATACAGGAAGCTGAGCCTGAGGAAACTCTCTGACTGTTCCGTTCTGGACCCCAGGAGGATCTGAGGGATGCTCCAGAAGCATGGGAGCACATACAGCCATTTTTTGAAATTTCCACACCACCAGAGCTGCATCTCATGAGGGTTCTGTCTTTATTCTGGACTGTGAGCTTCCCTTCTCCCCAGCCTACCTCATTACACAATTCCTCTGTTCATCACTAATTCCCTTCCCCTCCAGGTGATGAGAAATGGGCATTCCCCATCCTTTGCCTTTAATCCTCCTCCAGAACATGGACCTCGCCTCACAGCACCTCAGAGGTTCAGCCTGCAAGGCTCTGTTTGCCCAGGGCGGGTTGTCGAGGTCCCTCGGGGCTCTCAGTGCCAGGGACTGGTGTCAGGGTGGCACCCACATCCCACAGGTGTCAAACCCTAACCCAGTGTGTGTAGGATGCATTAACTGATTGTTAATTGGGTTTGTGGTGCCAGGTTTTGGTAGTGGGAAGGGCTACAGGGGTGGTTTCTGTGAGAAGCTGCTGGAAGCTTCCCCCATGTCCAGCAGAGCCAATCCCAGCTGGCTGCAGGATGGACCTGCCGGTGGTCAAGGCTGGGCCAGTCAGGAATGATGGGAACACCTCGGGAATAACGTGTTTAAGAAGGGAAAAGAAAAGTTATGGCACAGATGTAATTGGGTGCATGGAAGAGGGGGATGAGAATATGGGAGAGGAACTGAAATCTTAAGAATTAATTTTACCTTTGGCACAGCTTTGGTTTTACTGAAAAAAGAAATATAAAAGGAGGGAAGATGTTGACAAGAGGTGGTAAGAAGTTTTATCTATGGAGGAATACAAGATGAACCTACTGAGTGCTGAGATCTGCTGTGGGTTACAGCTCCTCTCATCCTGAACAAAAGCTGAATTTCTATGCCTCAGTTTGTCGCACATTGAGACAGACGAGCATTAATTAAATTTGCAGAATGTGTTGAAGTCTTTTGAGGAAACGCACATGGGATGATAAATAAATAAATTTCAGACCAGGCCGTCTGGAGTCACTGATCTGCAGGGACAGGGCTGTGTGGGTGCCTCCAGCAGAGGAGCAGTAACAGGGGCAGTGACAGCTCCAAAGGCTCTGAACCAAAACCCCTTTTCAAGAGAAGTCAAGACACATTCCATCAGTCACTTCTTTCTGGAGCCATCAGGTGAAACTCAAAGGGAGTTTTGGAAAGCTGCTTGCACAACCCCAGAGGTTCTTTAGAAAAGACAACGTCAAACTTGGACTATTGAAATTATTTTCCAACTGGATGGCAAAGCAGAGGATACAAGGAAAAGAATATGAAAAGGCTGGGATGGTGACCAACCCCCAACCTACTTCCTTCTTGTTTTGAAATACAAATCGATTTACAAACGAAGTGTCAGATGCCGTTGTCACAAGCCATCATTCCTACAGCTGCTGGCCTACAGGGGGACAAAAGAGCAGTACAGTATTGGCAAAACTGCTCCTTACAAAGGAAAAATTGAATCCACATTTCTAGACCCAGGGGTGGATTACCAGGAGGGCATCAGGGTGCACAATGCCATGGATTTCTCTGCCTCCCCTCCTCTTCCTTCCGAGCCTGCCTTCCCAGGCAAGCCATGCAACAGCCCTGAGCTCCTGCAGCACAGCAGAGCCTGGGAGAACTCACCCGTGCAGAGAAAGGGTTAAAGAGGACAATAAAACACAGCAGGTGCAAGCACACGAGAAAGAAATAAAGCAAAATTCCCTCCTTATGGGAGCAATAGAAATGATTGAGAGCGTGGACTCTGTAATCTGCAGAAACTGGGGCGACACTGTTGAGTCAAATTAAATGCACAGAGTGGAAAAATCCGAGCCCGACAATCCGTCTGTGTCATGTGTCTGCAGATAATTTACTGCCACGGTTGGAGTCTGCCTTCGAAGGATTCGGGGGGAGAATGAACGTGTGGGACTTGTGTCCCTGTGCTGTATGGACACGTGTGCATGTCTGGAACCACGCTGAGGAGTGAGGAACAGGACAGGAAATTTTTTGCACTCCCCAATCCCTCAGCTCCTGGTTAAGAGTTGTCTCCACCCTGTCACTCCAAGCATTGCATTTGCTTATCAGGAGACAGTGAAAGAAGAACCAGGGTGAAGCCCTGGAAGGCAGGTGTTTGCTCAGGGCAGGGAGGGGCAGGGAGGCCAGGAAGCCCCTGGAGGGATGTGCCCTCCCTGGGAGCCACTGAGCTCCTGAATTCCTGCCCTCGGCTGCCAGCTCACAGCAGTGCTGGGCCAGAGCCCGACATTCCCTCCCTGAGCCCTTCCCAGCCTCCTCAGGCAGCTTCAGGTGCGGACACACAAATCATTGTGACAAAGCCAGGCTCTGAAAATACACCCAGGAACGCCAGCACTCGGGGCAGTGCCACATGAGGGATACAGGGCTGGGATGCAGGGGTGGGATACGGGGATGGGATGCAGGGATGGGATGCAGGGCTGGGATACGGGGATGGGATGCAGGGATGGGATGCAGGGCTGGGATGCAGGGCTGGGATGCAGGGCTGGGATACAGGGATGGGATGCAGGGATGGGATGCAGGGATGGGATGCAGGGATGGGATACAGAGATGGGGTACAGGGACAGCATACAGGGACAGGATGCGTGCCATGTCCCACTGCCCACCAGCCCACCGTGGTTCAGGGCAGGGTAAGTGTAACTTCTGTCCTGGCTGCAGGAGCCTGGAACAACTCAAGAAAAGAAAATTCCCTCCCACACGCTGCTCCAAGGGTGGGAGTGAGCACAGCACCAGCAGCTCTGCCTGGCCCTGCCTTTACCAGGAGTCTCAGCCAAAGCCCCTGGTGCAGATAATCCAAGCAGACAGGTCGGTATTAGAGCCCAGCACGCTTTTTGGAGGAGCCCTTCTCCTCTGCAGTGATTTTCCCTGCCACCCATCGGGCTGGACTTCGCTGTCAGTGTTGGATTTCAGCTCAGAGGTTTGTGCTGCAGCTGCTGGCTGGGTTCAGCTCTGTGTGATCAGCTCTAGGAACCTTTCAGGGTGAAATACAAAACTGGGGCATTTTGGTGCATTACCAGTGATGCTCTGGCATGACTCCTTGGTGTTCATTAATGCCAGGCAAGTTTCAAGTGCCCCAGAGCTTTTTATTCTGTCTAACAGATCGATGCAAAGCAAGAATCACAATTTGTCTCCTTTCTGTAACACACACAAAACCCAGATCACAAAACTCAGCAGGGTTGCTTCACTGGTATCAAATGCAAATTGCACCAAAGCCAGGGAGTCCCAGGGGTTGGGAGGGGAAGGCTGAGCCACAGAGGTTTGCAAGTCCTGGAACAGAGAGGCTGCCTTGGGATCAAATTCCCCTGCAGTGTGCACATCTCCACTGCCTCGGTGCTGCACCTGGGCTGCAGGGAGCAGGGGCTTTCCTGCTGTGGGAGGGAGGGACTGTGCCCACGCCAGAGAGTTTCAAATTCCTCCAGTTCTGAGTCTTTCTTACACCTCCCTTCATCTGATCAATTATCACCCGTTTGGAGAGAGATCAGCAGGCCTGCCTTCCCCTGCACTGCTAATTACTGGATTTAGTTACCTGCCAGCAGCAATCTGCAGTGCTGAGATGGGAAGTAAATATTCCCTGGCTCCGTTCCAGCACCCAAACATTAAATTGTACTCTAGTAATCATACAGAAGTTAATTGGGTATCTCAATAGGCTGGGATTATTTATTCCATAATGTCATGGCCTGACAGTTCTCACAGGACATTTGTTTGATGCTGCTTACTTCAATTTATGGGCTTTGGACAGCAAACTGCTCTGCTGCTGTCAGGGGGAATTTGGGGGGCTTTAGCCTCCAAAAACACCCCCTGGGCAGGGGCTGGGGTTCCAAAATCCCAAACTGCTCCCAGTGCTCACCGTCCATGCAGCCAGGACATGGGATGTCTATGCCAAGGAAAGGAAACTGGAATAAAAATTTCTGAAAGGGAAACACAAACCTAGGGCCCTCCCTCGTATCTCTCTAATAAAACTGTCTGGAGGGAAAATTCAAATGTAATTTTTTCTGTATTTCTACAGCAAGAAATCACATTGGAACCAAAGCAGTGTCTGATTTGTTTCTCTGCCAGCAGTACTAAAAAAACATCAAACTGAGCACAGCGAGGCTTCACTGACAAGTTTACAAAGCTCAGAAATGTCTTTTAAAGGTGTCATTTTTTTTAGCAAAATGGAGTTTCAAAATCCGTACCTACACAAATCTAACACAGGAGAATTCAGCTGGCTGGCCTGCACTCAGGCACAGCCATTCAGGAAGGGAAAAACACTGTAAAGAATTATTAGTAAAAGTGTTTACAGGAGTTTGGAAAATCTGAATATGTACAAACCTGCTTCTCCAGACAGGAGCTTCATCTTCTCAGAAGGCAGAATCACTTCTGTCCCCTCTGCCTCCCCGAGAGCCCCTTCCCCAGCCCTGAGTGGCCACGGGGACAGAGGGGTCTCGGGGAGACAGAGCTCAGTGTTCGCATGGACAGAAGCTCAGCCGAGTGAGGCACCAGTTCATGTACGTGTGATTTATGTGTCCCGTCTACATCCCAGTGCTCTGTAGGATGCGCTGCACGCAGGCTGAATTCCACATCCCCACATGGATCAAACCATCCCATGACAATGGGATGACAATGGGCACAGGGAATCAGACACACTTTATCAGATACAAGAAGAGCTCGAGTATCCAGGCACTGGGGGACTCCCAAAGGCTGTCAGAGGATGCCCCTGCAGCCCTCAGCATCAATTAGGATGTAACTAATGACTCGTCTGGGGAGGAGGCCATGACCCCAGCCCTAATGGAGAGCTGTGGCCTGTCCTGCAGGGTGAAGCGTGGGGACCGTGGCAGCCGAGGACTGACACCAGGATGAACAGTGTTTGCTTGGACAAGAGCTCTTTGTTGGGCAGTCCATTGAGGGGTTTGGTTTCAGGCCTGAAGAGGTGTCTGGTTACTCTCCCACTCGGAGATAAGGTACCTGAATGTCTTGTGCAAACACAGCAGGGCCACAGGGAGAACAACACGTTGTGGAAAAAGGCTCTTGGTTGCACGCTGTCAAAGGGGAGAATGTTCCGAGGAAAAACCAAACAATTCCCCCTGACTTTTGTTAGCACTGATGGAAAGTGGCAAGGTATAAAAAGGAGCTTTACGGCTTGCCAGAGCGTGGCTGGGAGGGAACAGATGGCCAATTCATCTCCACCGAGCTTGGCACTTCCAACAAAAGAAACAATATGTGTTTGGCTGCCCTAATTTCTCCCCCAGGTATCCCGGCAGGTGACTGGGATGTCTGATGACAAGAATGACTTGACTTGTGCTCCCCAAGAGCACGTGTTGCTTGTTGCTGTGGCCTTGCCATTGTTTTGCCCAATCTCCCATTCTTCTGCAGCACTCGGGGAGGTGTCTCCAGATCCAGGAGACAACAGCAAACCTGGATGGCACCACCCGAACCCAGCACTCACAGGGACTCCTGTTTCACATGGAGATCCATTCCAGTAGCCCTCATTTCAGTCTGCAAACATCTATTTTCCAGCACTGGAGTTGCACACAGCACATCCCAGGGATGCTTTGCTGAATGCGACTGGCTGTAAAAATTCCAAGATTAGACCGAGGGATTCAAAACCGAGTTGGCTACCCCAGCATGTTTTCACATTTAATGTTATTTCCCAGGCACAACCTTGATTTCCAGTTTTATATTTTCCTACACAAGGGATAAGCTGCTCCACTTTCCCACAGAGAGTCTGAGGGCTGTGCCAGGATGGCTTTGACAGGGGAAGGAGGGCAAGGGAAGGGCAGAGATCCTTCTCACCCTGATGCAGCGTGCATGGGGCTCATGTATCAGGGCTAAAGGAGAGCCATAGTTGAGTCAAACACAAAATTGTATTTCTGGTAAAACGCATCTTCCCCCAGCTCTCACACTAAGCTGGAGGTTGGTGCAGTCTGGCACATACCAAGATCCTTAAACTTTGCAAACAAAACACCGAAAGGGAGCAGTGGGTCTGGAATGTTCTCGGGGTGGGCAGTGTGGATCCATCAGCCACCAGCAGGACTCTCCTGCACTTTTAATATTCTCCTGCCATTGCTTTTTGTTCCAACAACAGCAGAGCAAATTAAGAACCAAGTCTAAGAGGCACTGGAGGCTGCTGCCCGATCAGGAACAGAGGATGGGAGTTCACATGATCTCTGCAAGGTTATCCTGAAAACCCCACACTCCAGCGCTCCCGGGAGTCCAACTCTAACTAAAATTTGTCCGGCGTCACAAATGATACTCTACCATACATTAATGATGAGGCCAGATCATTAAGTCGAAGTAAAAATCATGGATGACTAAAAATTATTCACTGGAAAACGTCTAGAGAAATATTATTAATAGCTCAAATTCAAGTGACATTGTAAAGAAACTGATTTTTGTTTGTGTTAGTGATGCATGAGGAAAAGCTGTGAGGGGTTAACTAAGGATTTTATCCATAAGCTATTTTATTAGGAAATACAGTGTTATATTCCCCACAGAGCAAAAAGTTGTTTTGTCTTATTAGTAAATATTGACTAAAAAACACTGATTAAATGAGCGTTCCCATGCTGCTGACTCAACCACATCCGCGTTTGTTCCCTTAAGAGAGCATTGCACATGCTGAACATACATCCAGAGGAATCAATCATTAGACATATGGTTAGGATATTATCTTTTCCAACCCAAAAGTCCAGGCTTTCAGGGAGAAACCAAGAGCCAAGACAAGTTGTTAGACTTGGTTATCTCTCAGAAGCACAGCAGAACAGGCCACACCCCAGCCTTTGCCATATTCACATATTTTAAGGAATTTCTAAACAGAATCATTGAATTATTTTTATTTCTCATCTCATTATTTTATGCTGTGGTTATCTATATGGAAATGGAATAGTCTTGCAATGAAGACTACAACCCTGAATCTGCATGATTTTAGGCAAATACTCTCCAGCCTGGTTTTAAAGATGCTTGATGAAGATGCAGAGCAGGGATACTTTAGAAGAGGCCTTGATGTTTCCCCACCACCAGTTTCAAGGGAATTGAAACCTATAACCTGTCTCACTTAAGTCTTGCAACAGGGAGTGGAACAAGGCCTAAATATCTTTAAAATGCTTGGGTTGGACAGATTTTCAACACAGCTCAGCTCAAATTTCCCCTCTTCAGCAGGATCCACATGAAGTCAGAGCGCCGGGCCCGGGGCTCGCTGGCTCAGCTCTCCAAAGGCTGCGCAGCATTTTTGGGAATCTCGCCCCTTTCTCGTGTTCCTGGGTGAAAGATGAGCTGCTTGGAAAGTCCAGCTTTCCTTTTCTGTAAAATAAGGCTCCCAACACACTGCTGCTCACACAGGCTTGGGAAAGCAAGAACTGTCCAGAGCCCAGGCCTTCAAATGGCTCCTGAGAGAAGCAAACCAGGTCAGCCCCTCTCCCTGCACGTCCCATTCCATGTTATCATCAATATTCGTCATTCCACCAGGCCACAGTCTCTTTTCCCATCTTCACATGCTGGCTTCTAAGATGAGGCAATTTAATTCAAAATGTTTAAAACTACTGAGAGAGAAAAGCTGCTGCAGCCCTTCAAGTGACAGCTGGGGAACAACCTCAGAGGTCACACTTAACAACTTTACTGTCAACTATTTCTGATTATAGTGAAAGTACTGGGATCCAAAAGTCCTCAGATCTACTCCTCGTTTCAAATAGTGTGGACAATGACAGTTATATGTACACAGACTGAATTTTTGTAGCCTAAAATTTTTCTGTGTGATCCTAATACTGTTAGTTCCCAGCAGGCTTTTGAGGAAGAAAAATTAAGTACTGAAGATAGTTATTAACCAAGAGTTATATTCTTGGTTCTGAAAAAAAATGTATGGCCCTAATTTTTGAATCTTGTCATGTGTGAGGGACCTAAACCAAATTTAAGAAGGGAGCGCAGGTGGATTTTGACAAAACAGATGATCTGAAGGGTAAAATTCCATCAAATCTGGAAAATTCCTTTTTGAAAAATGACATTTAAAATTGAAAGCATTTTCTGATGAAACCTATTAACAACACTCCTTTTTAGAGTGCCTGAGTAATGCTCAGTGGTGTCTCAGCCACATATTCCCAGGATACCTTACGGTTCCCCAGATGTGTAGCCCTGGTGGCAGAACCTGTGTAGCTACTTGTGAACAAGAAAATCGTTCATGCCCCTGCCCCAGAGTCACTGCAGAGCAGCTCTCCAGGCCCCAGAGCCTGCCAAGACCAGGATTCGGATGGAGCTGCCCCGTTGGGATGAGCTCCACGTGCCATCGGATTTGGGAGAGCGGCCGCCCTGCTGGGCCAAGCTTGGCTCTCTGCTGCTCAAACGTGCTCGTTACTGGCCTGGGCCATAATTACAGGAACCCTGGGAGCATGAGGGAAGGGACAAGTGCAATCCTCTGTAAAATACGTCCCAGCTGGGGATGACATCATGGCCATTGATCAACGCGGGAGCCCTGCAGTCCCGATCCAGCCTCTCATGTACACGGAACAGCAAAAGGAAGCAAGGGCTGCACCCACCTGCCCTGGCGAGGCATCTGCCAAGGATTTCTTCGTGTCCCAGGACACTGCCAAGCCTCTCCAGGACTTTTCTAAAAAGAAAAACCAGTGAGAGGCTTCTTTCCAAGGATACTGGAATACTTCATGCCCATGGGTTTGCTGTGTCAGGAGCAGCTCCTGAGGGAGTTAAGAGCTGCTAAACTTCTTCTTCAGGTGGGCAGACTGAGACACAGAAGGGCTGAAGTGTGACACTTGAAACTCTTACCAACCTAGGCAACTGCCTTTATGTACATTTATATTTTAAACAAATACACTGAGTGATGGGGTTTTCTTCTCCCATTTATCCAACTTACAGCTCCCAGGCTGAGCTAAAGCCCTTTCCAAACCTGTCCCAGCTCCCAGGCTGAGCTAAAGCCCTCTCTAAAGCTGTCCCCTCGGTGCAGCACACGCAGCCTCACGGTGCATTCCAGTCAATCAGCAGAAAGTCCCACACTCCCTCCTGGATGTTCTCCCTCCCTTCTGGATTAGTCCCAAGCTCCAAGCACTCCAGTAGGCACTGACAGACGGCAGGAGATGATGTAGAGGCACAATCAGATCAGACTAGGGAGAGTACAAATCTGTACAGCATAATGAGTCTTCTATTGCATATATCAGAGCTTTGAAACTTTTCTAGTTAAATATATAGTCTGAAAACGTTCAGCGTATATCATCTCATCGGAACAACAGGCTTCCATTGTTCCCGTGGCATAAATCTCTCACAGGCTCCTAACAGCACATGATTTCCACCGGCTCCAGGCTGATATAGTGTGGCACGAGGAGAGGAGGGTTTGTACATGGAAATTGACTTACACTGTAGGAACAAATTTTGCATTGTTCTGGACCTGCAAGTCACACGTCTTGCACAGAGTGCTGTGAGGGGAAATAGCTGAATAATCAGGTGTGTTCCGCCTGCTGGAGTGATCTGCAGCTCGGGCACTGTGGCACCACAGCCCCATCTGCTCCTGCAGCACAGCCCAGCAGTGGCAGAGAGGACACAACAGCCCCAGCCCTCCGGGGTCCAGGATGATTTGGGGATGCTCCGACCCCACACAGCCGTGCCACTCCCTGGCACACAAGACCTGTCCCCTGCACCCTCCAACCCCAAAATGGATTTGTTGGTGCTCTCTCTCAACTCTGTGAGGGAGAGTAGGACCCCCTCAGGGGAATCGCGGATCATTTACAGCTCGTGGTCCTGTGTCGGGATGAGCAGCAGACACAGGTAGGCACTTAGTGGCTGCCAGGTGGAAGATATCTGCGTGGCAGGGAAATGTCCACGTTTCGTCTTTGCTGAATCAAGCTCCACAGCTGTCTGGAGACAGCTGCTGCTCTGGGGCCAAGAAGAGCTTGGTATTAGGCCCTCTAAAGGCAGTGGTCCCGGCTAGGCAACCTGCTGCTCTGCCTACTGCTCTCTTATCAAAAAGGACCTGCTCCTGCATCACAACAGGCTGCCTGGAGCTGGTGGATGCTGGATAGAAGTGTTTTTATCCTAAAAGAAGACATGGTCATGCTTAACCTCCTTCCTTGTCACCTTTGTTTCCATGCCCATACCTGCCCCTGGTCACTCTTCCCTGCAGCTGTCTTCCCATTCCTTCTTTTTCGGAATAAATTCCTCCCTGTGAGGGTGGGCAGGCCCTGGCACAGGGTGCCCAGAGCAGCTGTGGCTGCCCCTGGATCCCTGGCAGTGTCCCAGGCCAGGCTGGACAGGGCTTGGAGCAGCCTGGGATAGTGCAAGGTGGGACTGGATGATCTTTAAGGTCCCTTCAACCCAAACCATTCTGGGATTCTGTGGTAAGGATCACCCCACGACTGTCCATACCCCCTCCAGATGAAGACAGTTTTCTCAGGGCTCTTGTGGCAGCTCTCAAAAGCACAAGAGGCAGATTGCAGCAGCTGTTAAATGTTGGGAACACTTTATAAAGCCATCCCTGCATGAGAAGTGCTGCTCCAGGGCTCAGGTGCTGCCGGTGCCAATCCCTTGGCCTGGAGTGCCCCCAGGAGGGGCCTGGCACATCACACACCGAGGTGGCCGGAGGTCACTTCAAGGGCAGGATGCTCTCATGTTCCCCCTGAGGATGGAGCAGATGGAGTGCTGTGGAGATGCTCTCTAGGCCTCTCCTGCAGCAAGCAATTGACAAATTCAGCCTCAGAGGCATTCCCAAGGATGAGGTGAGTGCAGCCATAAAGCCTGGTTTGTGAAGGGGAGATAAAATACACTGTCAAAATATTCCCATTCGACCTGGAGATGGGACTGAAGCCTTTCTGCACTTACCCTGCAGCCTGTCCTCACCTCTGAGTGACCAGGGAGATGCCCAGAATGCACAGAGGGTAATTCCCAGGGACGGTAGGAAATGACTCACTCGCTCGCTGCTGGAGGAGCGCATGAAATACTGGCTGTGCTCTCCTCTCGTACCACACAGGCAGGAGAATTCCTATCAGCACACAGAGGCTATAGGGTTTCATCTTCTCATCAGACGCCAGACAAACACCACAGATTGCAGTCACTGCACTGGCAGCCCTGCAGGGTGAGGAGCTCGGCCTGCAGCATCCACGTCTGTGTTTTGCTGTCACTCAGCTGCAATTTGTGAACTTTGAAAGCAAGAGGTCGTGAACTACAGCCTTGCCAGAGTGGGAGCCAGAGTACAATCACCATCTCCCTGGCCCACGGGCAGTCGGGGATAAGGAGCAAACTGCAAATACATCTGTTCCTGGATCAGGAATATGCCTGCCAGCAGGACCAGGGCAGTGACTCTTCCCCTGTGCTCAGCACTGCTGAGGCACACCTCGAGTGCTGTGTCCAGTTCTGGGCCCCCCACTTTAGGAAGGACATTGAGGGGCTGGAGCGTGTCCAGAGAAGGGCAGCAAGGCTGGTGAGGGGTCTGGAGCACAAGTGCTGTGAGGAGCAGCTGGGGGAGCTGGGGTTGTTTATCCAGGAGAAGAGGAGGCTCAGGGGACACCTCATCACTCTACAACTCCCTGACAGGAGGGTGCAGCCAGGTGGGGGTCGGGCTCTTCTCCCAGGGAACAGGGACAGGACAAGAGGACACAGCCTTAAGCTGTGCCAGGGGAGGGTCAGGCTGGACACCAGGAAGAAGCTCTTCACAGAAAGGGCGATTGGGCCTCGGCAGGGGCTGCCCAGGGAGGCGGTGGAATGCCCATCCCTGGAGGTGTTCAATGGAAGCCTGGATGTGGCGCTCAGTGCCATGGTCTGGGCGACGGGGTGGTGTCAGGGCATAGGCTGGGCTCAATGACCCCAAAGGTCTTTTCCATCCCAGCTGATCCTGGGATATTCAAGCCCAGCAGGAGGAGTGCCTGTGCTGGGGCACCCTCAGCAGGCAGCACAGCACCACGGAGTCAGTGCCTTCCACAGCCTGTCACACTCAGCACTGGGATTTCCATCTGGAAGCTGGAATCCCATTAGTGTGGAAAAGATACTATTTCGTCCCAAACGGTGTGTCCCTGTCTGTCCCTGGAGCAGTCTGCTGGACACGGGGTTTGCAGTGGTGCCATCCCGAGAGTCTGGACTCCTCCATGAAGAAGTAGCATTCCAACCCCTGAGTGGCCCAAGGGAGCAGCAGTTACAGATGACTGGGATTTCTCTTTTTGAACCGGGAAACCTTGGAATGCTGGAACTAAAACTGACCAGGACAAAATCTTTTACCTTTAAAATATGGTTAAATCACTTCGTTCTCTTTCAACCATTTCAAGCATAAAAGTCCATTAACATTATGTTTTTACTTAAGATAGTCAGTAAAAACGCTGCACAACTTTATAATTGCCAGTGAGGTAGTTTAACTCATCCAAACAGTGTTTGCTTAATGAACAACTCTGAGATCTGTCAGTAGATTTCAATTTCAGTGAATACCACGGTGATATTGAAATCTGCATTTTGCAAAATGCTTTCCAACAAATGTTGAGGGTTCCGGAACGCTCCCCAATGTACAGTTCTTTGATGTGTGTGACAAGGATGTTAATGCAATTTTAGCACACAAAACGATAGTGGGATTAAACTGACTCCATTTGAAAGTACATCAAGATCCTTAGGAGAATGTACCAGAGATAAGAGGGGCTAAATGTTAATATCCAGAAGCTGTCATATGATAAGGTCAGTGTATTGTTAGCTAATGAAATACAGACTTAATGTATCTCCTGTTGGCTGTGGAGCAGGCAGGATGTCAGCCTGCTTTATTAGCTTAGTGAGAATTTGAAAATCAAGATGTGAAAGAAGGTGGCCAGACCAACAAATGCTTTTTAATTAACCCAAGAGGAATAATCTGTTAATTTAACTTCTCAGCTCCAGACACCAACATAACCAGTGCTGGGACACCTTCATAGGCTTTGCCACCCTTCCTTTAGTGAGCAACAGCCACAAACATTCAAAGGTTTAAAATAGCGAAGTATCTCATTTTATAAAGTATATAACAGGCATCACAGTGCCCCCATTTTCCAGTCTCCTGGGTCCCTGAGGCACTGATTAGACTATTCCTCCGGGAAGCACCCAGGAAAGCCAGGAGAAGGCCTTCAGTAAAGGTTTTGATCAATGTTTCCAGAACTTTCCTTTGAATGAGAGAAGGAACTTTGTAGAAATCCAGATCTCTAATGCTAAAAGGAAATAACGCTTTTACTCATGACTCAGTAGAGAAAAATAAGTCTCGTTTGTTGCATGTATGTTCTTGTTTACTTCTTGTCCTGTTGATGGCTGTTTGCCACTGCTGTCACCTCCACTCCTGTGTGTTTGTTCTTTGCACTCCTGCCTGGGGAGCTCAGTGCTGCCCAGGGTTCCCCACAAACACCAACACTTGCTATTTCCTTCTGCTATGGCTTAAACACCTCCTGTGGACTCTCAGGCCTTCCCTTCGGCTTTGAGGTAGTTCCCAGGTATAACTGAAGGAAAGAAAAATTGCTAAATATTTCTGTCTTCACATTTCTTCCTTACTTCTCTTATTTCTTCTTATGTCTTGCTCCTAATAGGCCTCAGCTTCCCTGCTTTTGCTCTGTCCTGGGAACTGAGACATGCATATTTTCCTTCAGAATGCTGAAATCAAAGGTTCTTTCGCAGCAGCTTTTCCCCCCGGACCAATGTGGATATCAAAGAGCAGTGTTTGTATGCACGCTGCAAACCAAACCCCAAAGACCTCCAGCCTCTCCTGACACTCAGAGGTGACATTACTGCTGCAAGACTGTCTGCTGTGGATACACTCTGCAGCACCCTGATTCCCACAGAGTCTGTGTCCACCAGGACTAAAAGTGTCTCTTGAGATGTCTTTTCTTCTCCAGTGGTTACCCAGGGGGTCACACAATCCCACAAGGCAGCCCAGAGACCGAGGTATTTCAGGGAGACAGAAGAAATTCAGGTGTGAGTATCTGACCCAACAATTCCATGTCAACAAAACACTCACTGAATCAACAGATCCCTCGGCTGGATTGATGGAGTCATTGTCCTTTGGATTAACTGGCACCCCGAACAGCACAGGCTGCCCACGCCGGCCCAGTCCCGATGGAGCAAACCTAAAACGTCTGCTGGAGCACTTCTAGCTGTAATTCCGAGAATTCAGGAGATGAATCCTCTGCTGTGAGAAAGGGGAAAACAACCTGTTTAACCTGCTTGGGTCCCTTCATGGGCAGGTGTCTCACAAGTTTCCCATCAGCTGGACCTGCACCTTCCAGGGAGTGACATCCAAAGCATCCCGGCACAAACCCGCTGGAAACGGGTCCTGGTGCTCCACTCTCCCACAGGCTGCACCTGTGTCCCTCACCACAGCCCAGGGGTCCTCCTGGTGTCTGCACGGGCCCCTTCCAGGCCCTCCAGCCTCTGCAAACACATGCAGAGCTCCACCAGGGTAAGTAATGAGATGCAAATGTATTCCTTCAGAGGTTGATCCAAAGCCCAGTCAAGTCAATTATTATTAATGTAATTAGTACTGTATAAGCAGTTCAAGGCATAATTCAAGTCAGGTCTCCATCCAGGCAGGCTGTGGACATGTGCAGAGCAGAATTGAAGGGTTTACAAGCTAACTGAGTGTGACAGACAAAAAGAAAGAGAGGAAGGAGATGTGAGGTGATATAAAAGGAGCAGATAATCTGCCACGGAAACCCAATCTTAATCCTGGGCTTTGTCTGGCAAACCATGCAGCCTTCAGCGGGAATTTCCAATAACAGTTAATCAGCAGCGTGTTCATTAAACAGTATTTTGAACCTTTATTTGTCATGAATTTTCTCTCTCCTTACATTTTTATTTGTTCCCCCTGCCTTGGGCTGGCATGAGCACGCAGTTTATTTCTCTGGCAGGGACTGTGTACTGGGGGTCATTCAAGCCAAGCCAACAGCATGACCCTGGAGTTGCAGGCATGAATGAAGGGCTGAACAAAACCCACCACGAGCTTTGCTTTCTTCTGCATCGGTGATTAAAAACGCCTGGGTCACACGGAGCGCTCCCCGCTCTCCTCCAGGGGAGCTGGTTTGCTCGAGCGTCACGTCCAGATGCCAACCCCCTCGCCCCTCGCTGATCGCTGGCACTCTCCCAAAAGCTCTTTTTTCCCTCTTTTTCTCTTTTTTTTTTT
>VZTI01005567.1:777818-805692 GCA_013397865.1 Struthidea cinerea
TTTTTCCCCCAGTGCAGAAGGGAGGGTTTCCACGGGCGGAGGGGGGCTTTGGGGGGACGCGGGGAGCAGGGAAGGCTCGCTGGGATGCGGAGCCGCTGCCGCTCCTCGCTGTGCTCGACACCTCTGCCCGGGCTCAGCCCGCTGGTGCAGCCAGAGCACCCTCTGCTGCTCTGACCCTCCTGCCAGGCAGCCCCCGGCACTGCCCAACCTTCCCGAACACGGGCTGGGATGCTCCCGGCACCCAGGCTCCCTCCCAGCCTGCCCCCCGGGCTCTGCGAGCGCACGATCCCAGATTTTGGGTGGTGATGGAGCGTGGGGTGAGAGCCACGCAGCCTCCACCAGTGCCTCTGCAAACCTGCTGGTTACTGAGCCACAGGATTATTAAAAAAGGGCAGGAAAGTCTCCTTGCTCCGTAAGGCCGGTGTCTGGTGTGACGGGGGATACAAGGCTGCACCAGAGCCCTCGGCACCGGCACGGCTTTTATCTGAAAATATTTATAACTGCCCTTGCTATTAGAGCATGTGAATGCAATTAGAATATTCCAACAGGACTCAGCCGAGTATGTGGTAAACCAAGGGAACCCACAAGGGAATGAGCGCGAGATAATCCGCCTATCGTGCACATCCAGGGCACCGGGATTCCTTCCAGAACGCAGCCGTTCCCCGCTCCTCGCTGCTGCTCCCGGCGAGGGGAGCACAGCCCGGCTGGGGCCGCACTGCTGGGCTGGAGGCCACCAGCTCAGCCCCGGAGTGGCCAGGCAGCCACGCCAGGCAGCCACGGAGAGCAGCGGTGGTGAGATCTTTGTAGCTGGAAAAGGCAAGTCAACATGCAAATCCTAGTTAAAGTATCTTTATTAGCAGCATTTTAATCACTTGCAAAACCTGGACTGGGATCAAACCAAACATAAGGCAGCAGCTGCTGTAAACAGCCGTTGTTGAAATGGAAAAATGATTAGTGCTGAGGGAAGGATGTCAGGCGTAATGAGCCTGCCTTGGCTGCTGCTGGGGCTGGGCACCGGGCACAGCCGGGCACCTCCGCGCCCTCTCCTGCCCTAAAACCTCTCCTGGTGCAGGGATCCCCAGACCTGCAACCTCCCTGCCTACCCCAGTAACCATCCCTGGCCATATTTACAGCACCAAGGGACTTTTCAGACTCTGCTTGAAGAAGGGAACAATTCCACTGGTGCAGGAGCCTCTCTCCTTCTGTAACACTGAAAGTCATTTTAACTTCCACAGAATTAGGGAAGAGTAATTATCCACCAAAACTTGCACTGAAAGAAGGTGTATATTGGCCATATTTTGGCTCTGGTATTAATTACACTTTCTTCCCCTCTGCTGCAGGAAGGGACCTGGGGGTGCTGCTTCACAGCCAGTTGGACCTGAGTCAGCAGTGCCTGGAGCCAGGAGGGACATCCCTGTCCTGGGGACATCAGGCTGGGCCAGGGAGGGATTGTCCCGCTCTGCTCTGGGCTGGGGCAGCCTCACCTCCCAGGGCTGGGGCAGTTTGGGTGCCACAGTATAAAAAACCATTAAAGGATGGACATGAGGATGGGGAAGGGTCTGGACAGGAGCTGCTGAGGGGACTTGGATTTGTTCAGCTGGAGAAGAGGAGACTGAGGGGAGACCACCTCATTGTGGTCATCAACAGCCTCCCGAGGGGCAGCTCTGACCCCTTCACTCTCATGACCAGCAACACAATCCAGGGAGCGGCTGGAGCTGGGCCAGGGCAGGCTCAGGCTGGAGAGCAGGGAAAGGTTCTTCCCCAGAGGGTGCTGGGCACTGCCCAGGCTCCCCAGGGAATGGGCACGGCCCCGAGGCTGCCAGAGCTCCAGGGCTGCACAGGGTGGGGTTGTTGGGGTGTCTGTGCAGGGCCACAGCTCTCGCTGTGACACCTCAGGCCCTCCCTCTGCACAGAGAGCTCCTCTTCCCTTCCTCATTGACAGGTGCCACAAGAAATTCCCCATGTGAAAGCAGCTCAAATCATGTTGAGCATGAGCATACACAAGCCATCAATCATCCCCGTGTGCCACGAGGAGCAGCAGCCAGTTCCTTAAATCATCTGCATTTCAAACGCTGAGTGTCAAAACACGAGAAGTGGCTTCAGACAAACCAGCTCTGAGTCCTGTGCAAGCCGTCGGGAGGGGAAAAAGCATTGTTTAGTATTTTTCATTTCCATCAGGGGGAGCCTGTGCACAGAGGATTAGTCCCGGTGATTCCAGCCCCGGAGGCTTCCCGCAGTCACAGCTCGCTGAGACCTTGCGTGTGATGTGGGCTGCGAGGTCCCGGGAGCTCTGCCTCGTGTGAGCGAATTCAGAAACATTTCTGCATTTACAGAACGCTTGAGCCGTGCTCAGCAGCGAGATCTGTTTATCTAATTACAATTAGTGGAAGGTTAACATTTTTATTTAGCTGATGTATAATTCATACCACCAACAATGCAAACCGCGCTCTGTGGTTTGGGGGTTGACTCTACCTGGTAAATATTAACATCTGTGCCATGAAAAATAATTAGAGGGTTACATGTCAAGATCTGTGTCAGGGTTATGTGGTATCGACTGTAGGGCTTGGAATTAAAGACCTGGCTGTAAACAGACTTCACAAGACACCACCCC
This sequence comes from Struthidea cinerea, assembly GCA_013397865.1. Classification (NCBI taxonomy): domain Eukaryota; kingdom Metazoa; phylum Chordata; class Aves; order Passeriformes; family Corcoracidae; genus Struthidea; species Struthidea cinerea. The sequence continues at coordinate 780,430 of VZTI01005567.1, forward strand.
GGATCAAAGGGAAGCAATACTTTCTATCTGTTATGGTAGCACGAGGAAGTAAACGGCTGGTAAAAAATTCAGAAATTCAAACACTTCCCATTGGAGAGGTGGCAAAAAAGTCAAATGCCAATTATCAGGTGTTACACAGAGTGAATCAGGTGTTAAACACACTGAACTTCCTACACAACATATAAAAAACCTCTGTTGAATAAAAACCAATGAAAATCTAACACTGCAAGGGCCTCTGAGGTGTAACTTTAGAGCTCTACTTGCAGTTCTCTGGGAGGAAAAATTGGCCTTCATGGTTAAACCTGTCCTATTTTTGAGAAAAGAGCAGTGGCCACCGCTGACCACTGTGTGCAGCACCTGCTGAAGTTCTCTTACCTGGTCCCATCCAACCCAAACCATTCTGGGATTCCATGATGGGTGTCAGCAATTTATGATGTTTTTTCAAGAGCAGGCTCCGAAGTTCAGTGCAGCCAGCATAACATAAAAACGTATTTTGATTTGATCCGTTCCCATATTTCATTTGTGTAACAGGATTTAAGTGCTTGGGCATTAAACGCACACATACTCGATTTTCACTGGGGAAAGAACTAAAGATTTTGTTGTCTATATACAATGGAGAACTCTTTTACATTAAAGTCTAAAGAAAGCAGCTCGTGCACAAAGAATCCCCTTTGATGGTAAGGCAGCACCAGAGCACACCTAGAGACACAAAAACTGGATAAATAATGAACACAGGCCCTAAGCCTCACCTCCAGCCACTCTGTCCGGCAGAATGGAGGTCAGCTCCTTCAGCTGCCCTGCTGGGGGTTAAAATGTAGGTGCCCTCTGGGGTCATCCCTTATCTCCCTATCTCATTCTGTACATGATGGAGAGGGGCTCACAACAGTTCACTCCCGGCCCAATTCCAGATGAGGCCATTGTAAAAATAATAAAAATATAGTGCATACAAAGTCAGCTCTAGTGGCTTGAGTGCAGACATGAGGTGGCAGGAGTCAAAGAGCTCATTATATTAATTATAAAATAACTGTGGAAAAGGCTGAATTCCATCTTCTGAAATCTTTCAGCTGAGTCTTACTAAAATATGTGCTCTGCTCCTGCAAGGCTTAGAGGCTTAATAGAGGATTCAAAGAGAATCAGAATGGTATCTCTTGGCTTTAAACATCTCTGGATCTTGAGTGAGCAAATGAGTTGCCAAGGAATAACGTCCCTTTTTTAATTCAAAGTAAAACACACCGACATTTCCAATCTGGGGAGACAGCTACCGAGGAGATCCGATATCAGACCTCAGTCTTGTTTCCTCTGCTACAAGGCAAGGGCAGATCAGTCCAAAGAAAACTCCTCAGCAGATTGAAGCAGTCGAAAAAAAAGTACATTTACTTGTTAATGTCTCGTAGTCTCAGATGTCTACGGTACAAAGGAAAGTATTTGAACAGCTTAAAAGTTTTATGGTTAGAAAAACATTCAATAAAAAATACATTTTTGCAGGACTGGCTAAGGAACCACAGGCAGGCAGGAATTCCGGGAAAGCCCCCGTTCCTCTGGGAGGAGCCAGTGGGGAGCAGGGAGAGGGGTCCCTGTGCTGCCCTGGTTCCCCAGAGAGACAGGGAAGGGATGTTTGGGATTTTTACCTCTGGAAAAGTCTTTGATCAGGCAGCTGGGCTCGATCTCAGAGATGCAGCTTTCTGCTAGCAAAATCCCAAATCCCAAAGCTGGGTGCTGTGTTTGCAATCTCCCAAAAATCTGACGTGTTCCATGTGCCACTGAACCTCCCCACATCTGTGAGCTTGCTTAGAACAAAGTCATGAACTTTCAGAGCAACAACTGCCTCTTGGACAGAGAGGTTCTGGGCCAAGCTTCAAATGCCCCCCACCCCGTGATTTATGGGTTGGTATCCAAAGCAGAGCAGCAGATTTACTCTTTCTTGTGATTTACAGAGCTGAAACCAGGTGAGATATGGGGTTTTTAATGAGTTTGACCTAGAATTTGAAAATCCCTTTGATGCCCAAATTCAAAGTGAATTTGAGTCAGAGAAATGAGCCCACATGAACCAGACCCAAGAATGCATCTCCTCAAAGCCCTGTGAAGTGAAAGCACAGCTTTGCAGCAGCTTTTGTTGACATCTTCCCTTGCAGCACCTTTCTAAAGCTTCTGACTGCCCAAATGCAAAATGTCCTCACCTCACTATTCACAAATGGTCTTTAACAAATATTCAGAGGTCTGGTTATACATTACATGAGCATTACGAGAATGCATTGTCTGGCACCAGCATCTCACAGGCTTTCCAGGGGTTATGTTCTCTCTCTCCAACAAGAAAAAAATGTTGTCGTAGTTGTGATCAGCATCAATAAACCAGAGTGGTTTATTCTCAGTGAACTGACAAAAAAAAGCAAGGGAAAGCAGGACATCAGTCCTGAAGAAAGCGGTGACTGACCTGGGCACTGGTGGTGATGCTGAGCTGAGGTCCCCAGAACTGAAGCTCACAGCTTTTCATTTTAGAAACTGCGTGTGGCACGAGGTCAAAAATCCCCTACACTGCAACTACCACAAAACTCCTGCTAAGGACAAGAGAGGGAACCAAACCCTGCAAAAATGAAAGCCTAAAAGTCCCACTTGGGCTGAGCAAACCTGGCTCTACAGCCCTGCCCAAGAGATGGTGCAGCAAAGCTTCTTGGAAGCCTCCTGAGAAACTTCTCTGGTGTGCGGCAGTGCCAGCTGACACAATGGAAAGCACACAGGGGATGTTTCAAGAAATCACTTCACTTGGAAAAAAAACTATGAGCAATGCTTTTTTCTGAGAACCAGTTTTCCAAATAGAAGGTTCATTTTCCTCCTCAGAACAATTTCTCCCTTCAGCTGTAAACGCGACAATTTACATCTGAAGTAGCCTTAAGATTCTACCGAGTCAAAATCAAGGCAAGTGTTCCGAGGCAATCGTTCTTTCTGAGACATTTCTTCTTTGGAAAATGAGAGACCCAGCAGAAACTGGAAGATTTTATTGCAAGTGACAGAACATCGGGCTCAGTGTCGGAAGCCTCAGCCTTGGTGTTAAGGAACACAAAGCTCCTGACTCCAATTAAGTTTTGTTCCATTTATTTGGGCAGAGAATTGGGCCTTTTGAAGGAAAAGTCAACAGGCTCCAGGGAGCAGCCATGACAGGGAGACACCACATGGAAATTGCTTTTTTTCCTGCTCCCAAGACATCAATCCTGAAGGAAAGCCTATAGGTGCTGACAAGCTTCAGCACTACAGATTAAACCAAGACAGGAAAAGTAATAAAGGGTGAAAAACAAACAAAGGAATATTTTAGCTCTCTTGGGGATAAAAGGTTCTTTTGCCTGGCATTATTGGTCTTCTCTCACCTTTAGCTTTGCTGGGGAGAATACTAGATTCTCCCTGGCATGCCAAGTCCTGAATCCATCATAAAAATCTGTTTTCGAAATCTTTCTACCACAGCATTGAAGGAAAAAGTTGTGTTGACAGAAGCGCCCGTTGCGTTTGACGCGGCCTTTCCGTGCTCTCGTGTTGGGGAACATGGAGGAGGTTGGGACCAAGGGATCTGTAAACCTTAAGCAAACCTGGTCCCTTTAATGTGACATCTGCCTCGCTTTGCCCTTAGGTTGACATTTATTGCTTAAAAACGTTGAGAAAATGTGCTGAGGAATTGCCCATTCCCATCAGTGTCAGTACGAAAGGTTTAAAGTGCACATTTCTCATCTGGTGCCAGGCCCAGGCCCGCAGCCAGGTCCTGTTTGACAACCAGATGAGTAACACAAAGGGGTTCCCCTCATGAAAACGTCTGGATCTGGGAGCTGGCACAGCTGTGGATCACAGCACTGCCTGCCAGGAGCCGGGCTCAGGCGTGTGCAGGGCACAGGGGCAGCCCCAGCAAGAGCGGTGCCACGCCGAGGAATGGTCAGAGGGCAGCCTGGGGGTCATTTTCCATTGCGCTGGAATTCCCAGAGCTGCTCCAGGGCTTTGAATGGAAACAATTCTAAGAGGGAAAATGAAAGCAGAGCCCCTGCTGCCCGGAGGTGCAGCAGTGCTGCTGGGTGGGTTTGAGACGCTCAGAATGAGCACTGCCTCTGCCGCAGGATTCCCCACTAATCTCTGGACATGAAGCACTAGCAAAAGAGGACGTGAGTGGTATTTTTCCAGGGTTTTCCTTTTTCTAATATTTCTTCTCATCCTAGATTTCATCTTCAACTTCAGAACAATTTGTCCTGATTAACTTAAAGCAGAAGACTTACTACAGAGTCAGGGACTGACAGATAAACCATGATCTGGAGATCCGGTTGCCATCCGAGGGGAATTTGAACATCTCTAGACCACCTCATGTGGGTCTCCTTCCCCCCAGCTGGATCTCCCCCCAGGCCCCATGGGTGCCCACCATGCTCCATGCACCCACCTCCAATTCCTGTATTTTTGGGCTTCAAACATGTGCTGGTTGATCTTTGGATTACATGGCTGAGGCTTTTGTGTTTATGGACGAATCTTCTGGGTTTATCTGAAGGTAAAATATCAAATATTTTCCTGGGTGCATCAAAAATCTGACATCTAAAACTTCTAATGACTATGATGTGCACCCATTTCTATTAACATGAGGCTCATATTTTAAATTTTAAAATTTAAATAATCCTAAAAATTCAGATCAGTTGCTAAAAATGCTGGTACTGATCAATGCCAGAGTCTAATGAGCCATAGATGACGGCAAAGGTGTTTCAGTAAGATGTGCTTAGCAAATTTTCAAATAATGGCATTTTCAACTGTATTCACACTTTTGACAGGTAAAAATTAAAAACAGGGATGTTTTAATGGGAAGGGTTTTGCGTACATGGGGGAGCAAAAGGGGAGATCTGAGTGAGAGCAGCTCCTCAGCTGGAGGTGACGTGGGGCAGCACAACCTCGTGTCCAAGGCTCCAGGCAGCTCTGTCTCCTCTCGAAGCCACTGCACAATGACCACATAAATACAGTAAATTAAACTGTGCTACCCTGCTCTAACTCAGTAAATATTTTGCACGAAGAGAAGGTAACACAAGCAGGAGGGATTTCTTGGCAAGAGCCGCTCTCCCAATCAGTGTTCAGCAGCCATCTCGCTGTCGCTGCCCGCGTCCCTGCCCAGGCCCTCACAGCTGTGCACAAACAGCTCTCCAAGGGCACGGTGCAGGTCAGGGGAATCTTCTTTTGCAGCTCTGAGGAGGCCCAGCTGTCCCCCCAGAACGCGTGGTGGCTTTGACTGCCCCTTTCAGCAGCACCTGCAGACAAGGTGGGGCACTGGCGGGCAGTGCTCTGTGTAACTCAGGACCCCAGAACACATCCTTAACCAGCCAAGCATCAATCTTCCCTCTGGGTTCCCTCACCCAGTCCTTGCTAAGACTTTGTTTAAAGTCTGACAGAAAAACCAGTACAAAACTGATTCAAAGCCTACCAAAACTTCCCATCAAAGCAATCCAGACTTTGGATCCAAGGGGGTGGCACCAGTTTGGCTACAGCCTGACCCATCAGAAATTAAATCAGAATTTCTCAAGGAGAATCCTTGGCCATTGCACCTCATTCTTAACACCACCAAAAAAGCAGTGCAAGACTATGATTTTAATTACTATATTCAGGAAATTAATTAGTCCTTGAGCAATTAGGAACAGATCTGAAATCATCTGGTTACTGTCCAGGATACAGCTGGAAGCAAGAAGCATTTCCCGACAAGCTCCTGCAAAAGACCAAGTTTGGAGCGAGCTGGATGCATTCATTCATGCAGGAATGTCCCGAGTGCACTTGTAGCACACTGCCCATACCCCGAGTAATAAAATGCAGTTCAGTGACTAAAACCATCACAGCCATTAGGGATTTCTTGGAAGTGCCCACAGAGATGCATTTATTGGTGCCTGCTCCCAGCTCTTCAGTAGTTTGCTGTCAATATCCACCCTGTTCAAAGGGTTTGTGATAGAGATGGGCATCAGCTGAACATTTCTGTCTCTCGCTGGAGGAAATGAGAGACAAAACCTGACCCTTGTGAGCTGCAGGTGGAGTTGCTGAGTGCGGGTTCCAAAGCAGAGTGGCTGGAGTTCAGCAGACCTAACAATCCCCCGGGCTGCTGGGCAGCACCAGGCCAGCGGGGTGGTACCACACAGTCCCTACAGTCCCCAAATGGGACTTCAGCAGTTTCCATGGAAAACAGGTAAGGATTTACTGTGGCATAACTGTAAAATCCCCACAAGGTGGATGTGCAGCTGCACAAACTTCTCTGTTGTCAGCACAAGGGACTGTGCTGGCTCAGAGGTCAGGGGGCCTCTGACCACCTCCTCTTCCCAAAACTCTCCACCCAAGGCCTCCATTTCCAAGCAGAGCCTGCTCAGGAGCTCCTCACAGGACAATCCAGGTGGGAAGGGACCTCCTCTTCTCCACGTGCTGCTCTAAGCCAGCCACCTGTGAGAGCAGGCCAGGCTGCTCAGGGCTTTAACCAGGCTGGTCTCGAGAGGTCTCCCCAGAGTGGGGGCTCAAGAGCCTCTCTGCTGAGTCTTGTTCCAGTGCCACAGAGAGAATTTGGCACAAGCCCAGGGCTATCTCCACGTGCTGCTCCCTGGCCCTCCCAGAGCACCTCTGGACCTCTGCCAGTGGTGCAGACAGAATTCCAAGTGCCTTCCTCAGTGCCAGGAGTCCCCCTCACCACGAAGTCATTGCACCTCATTGCAGTGGGGGGTGGTGTCTGGGCTGACAGGGAATGTCCTTCTGCCTTCCCACAAAAGCCACGCTTCCTGCTCCTGTTCCAGAGCACCTCCAACACCTCTCTCATCTCCCTGTACAGCTGCAGTGGTGCACATCAGCACTGTGGTAAGAGCTGACAGCAGCCCGAGCACTGCAGCTGAGATTGCAAATGACCTTCAGAGAGCTCTGCACTCCTCCAGCTCTCTGAAGCACCCGGGGGCTGAAGTCTGATAAAACCGCTTCCAGTGATAACAGAAACACAGAACACGCAGCCAAGACTTAAGCACTTTGTGTGCTTGGTTGAAGAAACTGGCAGCTTGTTTCATATGCCTGCAAATCAAACCAGCAAACTCGGCGTTCAGTACCTTCCACCACCTCTCCTTTCAGTCAGCGCAGTGTAACACCTTTCCTCTCTTTCATCATCGTTCAGAACATGCTCCTAAACTGAATGCAACTGGGGCTGTTGCATCTGCTTCAGTGGTTTCTGCACTGAATCAAACTAACCTGCAAAAATAGAATGAATCTCTTTTTATCGGCCGAAATCTGTGGATGAAATCATCTCTCCTTACAAGAGCAGGGGGCTCACTTCCCCTCCTGAGCACAGAAGTGCAAAAAGCGTATAAATGTGTGCTGATTTCTTGGGCAGAGAACAGAAAATAATTTAATTTCAGAGATGTATTAGAAACTTTGTAAATTAAATGGGCGGTGCTCTACTTAGGGCCACGCTCGTTGCCATCCTTGCGTGGTTTGCAGGATTTACTGTTGTTAATCACTGCTGATTGTGGGGTTTGAGCTGTACAGAGCTCCTGCCTCAGGGCCACCCTACAATGGCAAGACCTAGTTTATAGTGGATCGGGATGGAAACGTGTTGTTACCTCCTTATCTCCCTGTTAACAGTGCAGAGCCAGTGGTGTGGGTTTGCAGAGGGTGGGAACTGCTGAAATGGAAAAAGGCAGATTCTCCTCCCTCTGCTCTGAGCTGAGAGAAAGCTCCCAGAACATTCCTGTCCGGGGCTCAGCATCCACCACCAGCAGATCAACTGCTGGACTGGGACCTGTATTTCTTCCAGACATTAACACCCACTGGCTGATCGTCTTGCCCTCGCGCTGGGAAGCTGCCCCCAGTAAAACGGGCTGGAAGGACAACAGCAGCACACTGCCTGCTTCACTCACCACAGCAAAACCTTCCCGTGGCAGGTTTTACAATTTGGGGATGCAACTCAGTTTGTCATGTGGCACACCTGGCTGGAGAACAGAATTAGGAGATGTGCCAAGGAGCTGACTAAACAGCACTGAGACCCTGGGCTGTTGTCAGACCTGGGAGCAGGACAGGATCTCTCTGCCCTATTTTGTGTCGATCCTTCATACTGTCAAGCTGGCTGCCAAATGCATGGCTGCCAAATAAATTGACCTTGTCAATTTTAAACCATCAATTATCGTCATTACATTATTGGAAACAGCCCTGTGCCTGGAATTACACCAGTAGGAAGACGCTGGTGATACAATTTTGTTCCCATATGGAAATCAGCAGATTAGTCCACAGCACCTTTACACTGATTTAAAGTCTGCATTGTGCAGCTCATGCTGTTGTAATCATAATATTCTCATCGCTGGGAAAGGCTGGGAGGCAGCTAAACACTAAATGAAGTGAGTTTCTTTATTTTATATCAAATACAATGCTGCTTCCAAATTCAAATAATGTCCTTACAGCAGCTGAGTCCAGAGCTGCACACTGAGATCAATGCACATTGAGCGTAGACCCAAAAGAGGTCTTGTTTTTATGCAATGTCCACCACCCCGAGGGTCAGAGAGCACCTCTGCTTTCAGACACAGGAGCATCTGCACTGAGGCACGGCCAGCTTTGGGACAGAGCAGTAACCCCCCGGGGCAGAGCCAGTCCCTTCTGCCCAGCACCTGCCTGTCATAAATGAAAAATCAAAGTGGTCTTTTGCTGTTTGAAATCACCCATCTGTGACTGTTTGTTTAATTGTTATTGTTAATTGTTAAAAGCAGTTAGTTAATGTTAATTGTTAAAGTTAGTTTAATGAAGTTCTAGTTAAAAAGCTGCTTCGTCTGAGCAAGCCTATCCCCGGCATCCCTAGAAGCAGCTCTCTCTCTCTCTCTCCCCACAAAGTTTGATTGTCAAGTTAAAGGTTTTAAAAGCTACCTCCTTGCCAGAAGTCGATCCCGGACACCCCCCGAGGTAGCCTCTTTTTCCCAAAAGTTTATTATCAAGTTTATTATTGATGTTAATGTGATTTTAATAATGTTTTATGTACAATTTAGTGTGTTTTACATGAGTTTCATTTAAATCCTTGGTTTCTCTAAGTTGGGGGTTTGAGCCAGCTCCACTGGGTTTCCAACGGCCACTTTCTAAAAATAGCCCTTAACTGTCACCCCTGTAACTTGCCTCCATGGCAACGCAGAATTTTAATGAGGAGCCTTCCCGCCTTTTGCTCAGAGGCAATGACATCAGCCTACCTTCCCCTAGACACAAGAGCCGATTGGGGGGAATGCCTTACCTCACATCAGCTGCAAACCAACCGGCTGGAGCCATGGGGGCTGGACAGGGGCGGACAGTTAAGGGAGCTACACACTATAAAAGAGGTCCCCCACCTTAGACCTGTGCTTGCTTTTTTTTGGCCCTAGATTTCTAGTGGTCGAAGCCCAGTGCCGAGCCTGGCCTCATATCTCCACTTGGAGACAATTATTCTGATTTTTTTTGGATCTTATACCACCTGTGATCCGTGCTCGGCGCTGTACAGCTCCCTTCCAGGGCAGCCGTGCGGTGGCCCGGGGGGTCTGATCTCCGCGGACCCGGCTTTTGCATTTTCTTTTCTTTAATTTAATTATTAATTATTTTGCTCCTTAATTTTATTTTGGATTTCCGGACGCTTTGCTGTGAGTTCAATAAACATCTTTTGATTCGCAGTAAAGCGAGTTGTCTTTTTATATGACATGCCTGAGGGAAGGGTGGCTTCCCTGGGTACCCTTCGGGTCTCTAACACTCACCTTTTATCCTTCCACAGCTCCTGCAATCACCGGCAGCTTATAACAAACATGGAATGGCTGGAACCCCCCTGCCAGACACACTCAGGAAAAGGAAAGGAGAACGCACAGTAATAACTCCAAATTCTACTTTTGCAACCCAGCAGGGAGAGGCACAAGCTCCAAACCCTCAGCAACAAACAGAGGGGACCCGAGCATTTGTGCCAGGACTGTACCTCTGCACAGTCAGAGGTCGAGAGGGGTCCTGCCAGTGCCGAGCACTGAGCGATACCATCCGCAGCACTACAGGAGCAGCTTTAACAGCAGATTCCTACAGAAAACAATAAATCATCTGCGGGGATGGCCGGCAGCCAGAGTGACGTTACTGAACCCCAGTTCAGTAACGTCACTCTGTTCAGTAACATGCAGTTCAGTAACTGTTCAGTAACATGCACAGCTGAGCTGGGCATTCCCCGGAGGGTGTTTGTGCTTGGGGAGAGACGCTGCTCCTCGACACCCCGATCTCAGCTGGCCCCAGCCAGGGCTGGCACCTGGCCCGGGAGAGCAGATCCCCGTGGGATCAGAGCTGGAGCTCTGCCACTGCTGGAATCACTCCTGGAGGGCTCACCGGGGCCGGGAGGGACAACCTGAGCTGTGCACGGATGGGAAGCCTGGTGCTTCAGTGCTACTCCACCTCTGCTGAGTCCCTGCAGGCACACGAGCAGGAGGGACCTGCAGCCCCCACTGCCAAGGCTGGGCCTCCAGCACGTCCCCCAAGGAGGCTGGAGGAGGCTGCTCTGTGGTTTTATGCAAAGAAAAGGTCTGTGTGGATCCCTTACACTGTAAATATTTACTGCTGTGCCCCCCAAAATTAAAACTTGGCCTTAAATTTTATTAAATGTGCCATAGGAAATAAAACCTTTCATGTCAGTGATTTGGAGAGAACAAGTGGTCACAGTTGCTTGGCTAGCAGCAAACCCCTCTTATTTTCCAAGCCCAGTCATTCCCAGAAGCCCTTCATTCCTTATTACAAAGTTATTTGGTTTAATTGCCTCTTTACTTGCTTTTACTCCCTGCCTGCATCCTGTCCTGCTGGGCTCCCAGACAGGCAGCTCACACCAACAGACTTGTTTTCTGCCTCAGTATTTGTATCTAGAGAAACTTCTGCATCCAGGAAAACCCTCCCCACTCAGAAATGTAAATCCCAGAGATCCTCCAGTGTCTTTTAGTGATTTTCCCACTTCTTCCATGGCCTAAGCTGCCTTCCCTGAACAGTTATAAACTTTCATTGCCAGAACACCACTTAACCAAAAACCCCGAGTCATCTGCAGGGCCCTGTGTTTTCCAGATTTCCCAGGGACCCGCTTGGTTATGGGAAGGTCAAACGTGTTCCCCAAGGTTTTATTCCACTGATTTCTTCACGTGCTGCAGTCAGGCTTCACTGCACAGACATTTCTGCCTGGATTGATCTCAGCGCAGAAACCTCTGGAGCTGAAGCCTGGCTGAGTTGCTTTGCCTCAGGGAAGCTGCCAGGCTGAAAGTTACTGCAGGGACTGGACATCAGCTCTGAAATCTCCTTCCGAGGTCAAAAGGCTCCTGCCACTAATGGCAGGTCAGCCTGGAGACGTGTTTCTAATTTGGTCAACAGCTACAGCAAAAAAACCACTTTGGTTCCACTGAAAATTATCTTGATTATTAAACCCCCAAAATGGGATTTAATCAGAACAACCTTTGATGCTCAGACGACTTCCACTGAAGATTTTCCCACAGTAGACAAAGCAATTTTCTTTTCACGTGTGCAAATTGAGAACCTGACTTTTAGGAGGACCAGGTACTCAAATTCCCATTGCTGAGGACATGCAAATTCATCAACAATGAAATCTGGGAGTTCCAGCTACAGCAGCACCTTGGAAAAAAGTCCTCAGGAATGTGAAAAGAAAAGAAAATAGGACTACGATCCTCTCCACTGCCCAGGCTGCCCTGGCAAGGCTCCAGCATGGGGATGGCTGAAAACAGACTGGGAACCACAAGAGTCCTCCTGCTTTAGGGCAGCCACAGCCAGCTCCTGAGTGTGGGCTTGCATCCACTTTCCTCGGTGTTTTCCTGCTTTTCTGTCAAGCACTGGAAGCAGAAGCATCAGCAAAATCATCACTACATGGAATCAGAGAATCCCGGGATCACTGAGGTTGGAAAAGCCCTCCCAGATCATCGAGTCCCAGCTGTGCCCATCCCCACCTTGTCCCCAGCCCAGAGCACTGAGTGGCACCTCCAGCCCTTCCTGGGACACCTCCAGGGATGGGCACTCCAAACCTCCCTGGGCAGCCCCTTCCAGTGCCTGGCATCAATGACCACGTTCAGGGAAGCCCACAGGCACCCATCACATGCACTGCTGCTATTGGAGCAGGATGGAAAAATCACAATTTAAATGAAAAATCTCCTGGTAAAGTCCCTTGAACACGAGTGTCCAGCTGCAAATCAGTTCTGTGTGTGACGGGGGGTCACCCTCTGCCTTTCTGCCTCAGAGACCTTTGGGCTTCACTGCTCTTCTCACTTCCCACCAGCGGTTTTAAAGGCTCTTCCAAACCCCTTTCCCAGGGGCTTTTAAGAATCTCTATCCATCTTTTCCCAAAAATACCACCCACTTAACACAAGATGGCACCGCTGACCACCTCAGGGCTGAACGCGAGCCCAGGTACCCGGCACAGGTTCCGATCTGTTTATTCAGCTCATTCCATGGCTCCTGAAAAGCTTCTCCCGGTGCTTCTCCTCCCCACTCCTCGCTGTGCTTTGTCACAGACACGAATCTGTCCTCTTGCTTCATCATCCAACAGCCCCTTGGTCAAAACAAGCTGAAATCTTCCCCGAGAATTTATAATTCCCTAATTAAGGCTGGCAATACCCTGATTAATAAATGTGAAGAAAAGGAGTCGTGATAGAGCACAGACTTGCTCGGTGCAGTCCTGCGTGTCTCTTACAAGCAGCTCACAAGCCGTGCCTCCGTGAGAGGTGAGCAGTGCCCCACAAACCTCCTGTGCACTGAGATTCAGAGCTCTGCGCAGCCCGGGGGGTCAGCTGGTAGCCTGGGGGTCAGCTGCCAGCCTGGGGGTCAGCTGCCAGCCCGGGGGTCAGCTGCCAGCCTTGGGGTCAGCTGCCAGCCCGGGGGTTAGCTGCCAGCCTTGGGGATGAGCTGCCAGCCTGGGGGTGAGCTGCCAGCCCGGGGGTCAGCTGCCAGCCTGGGGGTGAGCTGCCAGCCTGGGGTCAGCTGCCAGCCTTGGGGGGTCAGCTGCCAGCCCGGGGGTCAGCTGCCAGCCCAGGCTGGGCACGCAGCACCAGCACCCCGTGGGATCAGCCCTTCCTGACCCATCACACACAACTCCTCTGACAGGGCTGGGTTTCAGTCACCACCAGTCTGGACCCCATTACTGAAGAGGGGAACAAAAATAGGTTGACTTGATATTAGCATTTCTCTCGAGTCCCTGGGAAGCAGAAAGACTGGGGGAAGGGTGAATTCCTTCCCTGTACAACTGAGAATTACATCCTTTCTCTGGAATGTTTAAGCTAATTTGGAGAATTTAACAGATATTAATGTTCTTGCTGCAGAGTCATACACACCAGTCCACAGCCTGAGATGAATTACTTGTGAATCTTGTTCTATTTCCATAGTTCTCTCTTGAAACAAAGCATGTTTTATAGCACTTTATACCTTTTTTTTTTAAGTAGATTCCCCAAATCATTGCCCTTCTGTGAAGTCCATGGCATTCCTTAAGCTGGTTTATACCTAGACAGGACTGAAATCTCCAGACCCCACTCAAAGACACATTCTCCTGGTTTCTCATTTGAGGATGCACAGGCAGAACTTGCCCTGGGTGTATTCCCCAGGCTCGCATTTTCCAGCACCTCCCCTCCCCTTAAAGCTTCAAAGTGCTTCTGCAAAGAATCCAAACCCACAGGCCAAACTTCTGTGGTTCTCACAAAATATCCCCCAGTCACAAGAGAACAACAACTGGTTCTACTGGGCTCGGACCTCACCCTCAGCTACGGAACAGCTCCTTGGGCTGCAGCTGAGGAACTCGGGCATTGTCCAGCTTTGCACCTCGGTGCTGCTGGAACAAACGTTCAGCAAATCATCATCCAGGGTGTGCCTTTCCAAAAAGGTGGTCAAGTCCAGAGCTACAGAATCGTCCCCGAGTCCTGGAATGGTTTGGGCTGGAAGGACCTTAAAGCTCACCCAGACCCAGCCCCTGCCATGGCAGGGACACCTTTCCCTGTCCCAGGCTGCTCCAAGCTCCAGTGCCCAGCCTGGCCTGGGGCACTGCCAGGGGTGGAGCAGCCTCTTTTGCCCTGACTAACACATGAACACATCAGAATTTTAACTCTGATAAAAACCCAGTGGTTTATAAAACTCACAACTCATCCAGTACCAGGCGATTCATCACATTTTCTATCCCATGCACCAGAGCTCTGCTGCTGAGGCAGTGTCCCAGCAGGGAAACCTGCAGGCCTCATTTCCAGTGCTCCTCACATCCTGGTACTAAGGAACATCAAGCATCCAGTCTTGTGGGAGAACATGCTCACAGTGTAAATGTTCATGGTTAAAACACCAGCAAAGCATCTCTTAAGAAGTGCATTTGGCCTCAAAATCGAATTTAATCTCCTTTTTAATGAGCGTTTTTGGGGTGTTTTCACCAGCACAGGAACCCAAATCGAGTCAAAAGATTTTTCCTGTTAAAAGGAATTCAGGTGTAACTCCAAATTGCAAATTTATCCCGAATTCGTGCTCTTTGATTCTGTTTGGTCCAGGTTCTGTGCTCGCAGGAGCCTCCCTGGTTCCCAGGCAGCAGCAGGAGTGACCTGTTCCTGGCAGGGAGAGCTGTTATGTTTCCATCACAATGCACAAGCTCCTCTCCGAGAGGGCGAGCAGGCACCGGGCCAAGAGCAGAATACCTCTGCTTTGCAGTCATCCCCGAGCCAAGGTATTAGCTTCACTTTTCAAAGCATGAGTGGTCAGAAAGCCCTGCTTGGAAATTGAAACCATCCTCCATGCAGCTCGGCTCTGCGCGACGGAGCTGAAAAGCCTGTGGATTACATGACTCATGCAGCGAGGGGACTGCAGCTGCCCTATCAATAATGCTCTCAGCTTATATTTCTCATTTGCACCTCGCTGCTTTTCCTGCCCTGATCACAAAGCGAGGACCAAGGCTGCGGGTCCCTGCAAGGAGCCCTGATCCGTGTGCTGAGCAGCTCACTGGACAGTCCGTCCCCACCTCCATCGCCCTGGGACAGCTGCTCCTGATCCATCCTCCCTCCCAAGGGTCCTGAGCAGCCCCCTGGAATCTGTGGGGCAGCACCTGGGGTGTGGGACAGCCCCAGCCCTCCGTGCTCACAGCAGCCCGTGCCACGCTGGGATTTGCCTGACACTTCCCCAGCTATCCAAGGTTTGCTTTCATCTCAGGAGCAGCCTGAAGTATTTTTCAAGCTGTATCATTTCTGTTTTATGGCTGTCCAAATGCTGCAACATTCTGCTGGTATTACAATAAAAATCTGGGGGGAAAAGCTTAAGCTGAATTAATTCCGTGTAGATTGTGATTCTCCGTGGGTTAACTCAGCTCTCAGTGCTGCCTCAATCAAGTTTGGCCCCCTCTGCCTGCAGACTCTGGGTTACAGCCCCACTGTCAGGTACTGGGGCTGATTTTCAGGGTGATTTATGAGGAGGGATAAAACAGGGGCAGCACATCTCCCTCCGCTTTTTAAACACTGGGAGGGTCCATCGTGCTCGGGACAAGCTCCACTCGAACCCCCCCTGCTGCCCACAGTTAACTGGGACCCCACAGTGACTGCTGCTGGCTGCAAGTGGGAATTCTGGTGAAACCCACAGGATTTCACATCCACAGGCCCTAATGCCACGGCCTCCCTCCCTTGGCAAGCCAGCCTGGACACTGAACCTGCTGGGAATTAACTAAAACTGCAGTCCGGGGCTGGGGGCTGCCAGGAGGGAGCTGGGATCCCTCCCCAGGTGCTGCAGGCTCTGGCAGCATCCCCTCCGCTCATTCTCTTATCACAGCCACTTGCACATCTCCGAGACCATGAACCTGATAATCCAACCCACAACTGAGCATCTCCTTTTATTTCTGCGGGGTGCCTTGTGCAGCCCTCACGTACACAGAAATCGCACAGAATAAGACATGGCTACTTTTAGACGTTCCCAGATCTGTTTCAGCCTGCTCAATCACTGCCAAAAAACCTTTGGTGTCGGTTCTGATCCTCTGTGCCCCTGACTTGCACCCACAACCAGCCAGGGATCAACTGGCAGCAAAGGAGAAGCCCAGGACAGAGTTTACAGACCAGGAGTTCAGCTTGGTCAGTTCCCTGACCAGGACCTGGGCTCGGTCTCTGGGGTTCCCAGCACAGGCTCAAGGGGTTCCCACTGCTCAGCACAACCAAATCCACCCAAACTTCTGCTTCTTTCACATGCTGCAAAGCCCCACACAGAGTGGAGCACCAGCAGGATGTCCCACCAGGTTCTGTTCAATGCCCTGGCACCCTCAGGGTAGTGCAAATCCATGAACTTTGGTCCTTCCAGGACCTGAAGGGGCCGACAAAGAAACATGGGAGACACAATTTACAAGGGATGGAGGAACAGGACAAGAGGGAATGGCTTCAAACTACCAGAGGGCAGGGTTAGAAGGGATGGTGGGGCCCTGGCACAGGGTGCCCAGAGCAGCTGTGGCTGCCCCTGGATCCCTGGCAGTGCCCAAGGCCAGGCTGGACATTGGGGCTGGGAGCAGCCTGGGACAGTGGCAGGTGTCCCTGCCATGTCAGGGGTGGGATGGGATGATTTTTAAGGTCCTTCTGTGATTAGCTGTGACCCCGTGGGGTAAGTCCCATGTTCCCTGCCTCGCCTGCGCTGACACAGGCAGGTACATCCCTCATCCCTTTGTCTAAGCAGGAGCACGAGATTTGCTGTGGGCTGCAGGACCAGGCACCCAAACCGGCACCACTTACACTCCATGGTGCTGCTGATCTCCCTGACTATCCCGACTCACAGCGAGATTTCCTCTCAAGCAGATGGAGGTTTATTCCCTGCCGGGGGGAAGGGACAGCAAGGTTCGAGTTCCCTCCTCCCAAACCAAAGGCAGGACAGACACTCGGCAGCAGCCATACAACAAACTTGGGATGCTCACAGCAGGTGGCAGCTGCTTCCAGGGACATGGAAGGGGCCCCACATGCTGCTGCTAATGAAATAATCCGAGGTCAAACCAATATTTGTGTAGAACCACTGTGTTTATCTCCATACGTCAAGATAGCACACACAAATATTTATCTTCCCTGAAACCATTTTAAACAGAGTATTCCTACCGACTGGAGTGCTGCCGAAATATTCAGCAGCCACTTCCTGAAGTATCCTACAGCTCCCGGGACAGTTTGCCTCAGCGTGCGGCTGGATGAAGCCGGGAGCCGCCCCCGGCCCCTCCCGCAGCCCCGTCTGTCCGCACAGGGGCTCGGCACATCTCCGGTTGCTGTTACCGGGGTGCCACGGCCGCCGAGCAGCTCGGAATTTCAGTCCCTCGGATTCCCGGGCTTTGGTGATGTTTCGATGGCACGATGAGAGGCAGGTCCTCACCACAACAGAAGGCAGAGCACTGCGCTGGAATACACGGGATTCTCTGCCCCACAGAAGGTGTGCCACTTGGATGGGTTTTCCCCCAGACTCCGATCCTTCTGGAGCGGGTCGTGTTGCGGATCGGGACTGGGAATTGCTCTCATGCCTGGGGTCACGGCGTGAGCAGAGCCGAACATCGCAGACTCAGTTGCAGCATCCCAGAGCGGTGCAGGGTGAGGGTGAACTTCACGGGTGAACGCAGCAAAGCCCTGAGCAGGTACCACGGCTGCTCACCACCACTGCTCATCCACACCACGGAACGCTCCGCATTTCCCAAAACCGCTTAACTTCTCAAGGGGGTGTTAGGTACTTGTCAGGAAGCTCCCAGGAGCACCCCTCGGCACTGACAGCTCCGTGTGTTAACCCTTCAGTCTCAAAAACATTCCGTAGCCTTTGTCACTGGAGTCCCCACACCGTCGGAGGGTTTTGCAGTGCTGGCACTGACTGCTCTGTTTCCCCGGGTACAAACATTAATGCACAGCTACAGGTGCCTGTGCAAATGTTGTGAACATCTATGCACTGGGAACCTGGCTGGGATAACCTGGCAATTCAAATCAAAAGCTGAAAGGAGTTTGCAGCATTTCTAAATTAACCTGTTGCCACCTCCAAAGCAAGGTGGGTGTAACATTAAAACACGAATTTGCCTCCACAGCACCCTTCTCTTTCCCCCCATTCAGGGTGTTGAGCATTTAAGGCCAGGATTGGAAAGGTTGGTGAAGGATGGGACAGTGAAAAATTGACTGCAGTGACCTCTGGAGTATTTCTGCTGTCAGAGACCAGCAGCCAAATGTCCTTAAGAGAAAAAGATGCAGACGCTCCCTGCTTGTGTGCAGAGACACCAGCAAGTACCAGGCTTCTGCACCTCCCCAGGTGAGAGGGGATCATCCTCAGAGCAGGTCAGTGGGAAACAGACATCTCCACAGAATATCACCCAAATAACTTCAGAGATGCTGGGGACAGCTAAAGCAGTTGGTACCCAGCAGTCAATAGGTTAAAAAAGAGCTTTAATGTGACATTGGGCTTTACTCAGCCCAGTGTCACAGTGAGTGTCCTTGTAGATGGTTCTGTTTGTCCTTCTCGATGAGCTAAGTATGTCCATGATTTATCTTGGTTTTCTTTTTGAATTCCACAATCCCTTTAAAAGCCATTTTTGTACCATCATCCTTGCTTGTGAGAGACCAGCAAGTGTGTGGGGAATTCACTTTACAACACACGTGGCAGATGAGGCCTTTGTTTTCAAGAACCCCCGAGAAAAATCAGATTTTTTCAGCTAAACCATTGATTTGTTGTTCCTCCACCCTAGGACACCATCCCTCCATAAAAAGTGTGGGCAGATGCCCCAAACTGGCTGAGCAGAGTCCCTGGGTGTGAGCACTCCGTGGCCAGCAGTTCCTGCTGGAGAATCCACAGGAGGTGCAGGAAGGCAGGAGCAGCCCTGGAACACGGCCCTGGGCACGGGATCTCCTGCCCCGGGAAGCTGAGGGAGCTCCACAAGCACCAGGTCCCTGTTGTGCGTGGGGAGATCCCAGAGGAGCAGCCAGAGGGTCCATCCCCAGCCTGGAGCGGACCCAAAACCTCTCGTTACGCCCAGAGATGGTTCAGCACCAAGGCAGGAGCCGTGGGGGACCCTGAGCCACGGAGACAGAGCTGCACCCAGAACCACCAGTGGCCCCGAGGGAGGCACTGTGTGCCAGTGCCACGTTACATAAATCCCTGTGTGCTTTCGAGTGCCCGGCCTGCTGTGCACGGGCTCGTGCACGAAACACCAGCCTGCACCTTCCACAAAGAGGTTTGGGGGTTTTTTCCTGCTTTCTGGGCTGTCAGGAAGGATTTGGATGAGGTCAGTCTCTGAACACAGAACATTAAGTCTCCACTGAAGGAAGGACACAAAAGCTCTGTCTCTGCTGTACAGCGTTGCATATTGTGCATATCAGTTTGAGCTGTTTTATTACCAACAATTACCAGCTCCAGGCAGGGTGACCTGCTGAACGAGCTGTCTGACACAGTCATTAGTCACAGCTCAGCAGACACCAGGATAGAGGGGGATTTGGATCCTGTAAAGCAACAGGCACTTATCAAACAGTTGAAAAACCATAGACTAAGCACAAGCAGCACCGTGGCTGCCACGGGGGGAAGAAACCTCCTGAAATCTGGAATGTGTTTCTACTTACTGTCCATCCTAGTAAAATAAAATGATCTCTCATTTGAGCATATGGTTCTGCTTAGACAAGAAACTGTATATATTGGTCTAAATCCAGAATAGCCCTTCTGACATATTACTCAGTATTAGAAAATCACTACAACCTGCGTGCTCTGTAGCAGTTCCTAATGCTAAGTGCAACAAACCTTCAATGAGCTTCCTCCTCCCTCTCTCCTCCCCAGCTTTCTGTCCTGGACCCATTTCATTCTTCTTTTCTCAGCCTGACACCTTTTCTCTATCCTTGTCCTTTCTTTTCTCCATCCTGACATGCATCTCTCCAAGAAGGGATTGTGACTTTTCCACATGAAAAGACTTCCAGCAGCATCCCAGAGTTCCCAGTTTGTGTGGCAACCTACTGATTGCATAGAGACTGAGCTTTCAGATGGCAAATACCTCATGGATGTATTTTTAAGGCCTTTATGCATTTTAACAAATTGCTTAGCTTTTATTTGAGCACAGTCAGAGGGACAGAGAAAACTCCAAAGCTTTGGGGATGCTCAGGTGACAATGGAGATGGAGTCTCCAATTTCCAAAGCAGATTTCTCTGAGAATGGAGGAGGCTCTGCAGATCCTGGACACTGAATGGGACCTCTCTGAAGAGAAGCTGGTTGACATTTCTCTGCCTGTATTTCCCAGCTGAGAACGTATTTTAGGCATGATCCAACACTTCCAGGGGAGCATACTGATTTTCAGAAAATGGCATTGCAAAAGAAATATTGAACTGAAACATTTCAGTGAGATCAAAACATTTGAATGGGGAAAGCTCACGATGTAAGAATGGATATGGATGGGAAAGGAGCCTTTGCCAGAAAACCACGCAGCCAACTGGGCCTGGGCTGGATCCAGCTCTGTCAGAGATGGATTCATTTCTGCTGGGCTCTTCCGCAGCTCCCAGAGCCCAGCAGCCTCGGGAGGAGGGGGCAGCTCCAGGGCACCTGAGCTGGGATGAGACGAGCTCAGTGCCCTGGGTCCCTGAGCTGTGTCTGCAGCAAAACCCTCCTGGAGTGAGCTGGGAGAGCCCTGCAAACACTGGCACCAAACACAGCCCAGAGCTGCCCCACAACCAGCACAGAGCGAAAATCTGACCCCAGCAGGGGCAGAAAACACCAGTGGCAAGGGGCTGCCCCAGTATGGCCCCTGATTCCACTGCTGCTAAGAGCTGAGACTGAAAAGGAGAGTTTTTCCATGAAAAATCAGCTTCTTAGTTGAGTAACTGAACATTTACACACACCGAGCAACAGGTAAATACAACTGCATACAGAAAAGTGCAAAAATAATTCTTTGGAATTCTCTGGTTTTAAAAACAAAGTCCTTTTAGCAAATCATTGGACTGGCAAAATCCCTCCCAGTTCTCATAAGGAAATTATTCCTTTGGGACCGTGTTCACCTCTGTGGACTAAGAAGTTATTTGCTGAATTTCATCCCAGCTCTCAGTTCCTGTTTAATTTGCCCCCCACCAATTCAAGCCACTGTGTCTGAGGAAAATGGGCAAAATCACCCAGAAGGGTAAAAGCTGCAGCCATTTCAAGGCACAGAAGGGAGGAAAGGTGATCTCTTGGGATATCGTGCCACGAGGTCGGAGCCCTTTGTGCACTCCAGGCCCCTCAGTCTGTGCCAACAGAACGGATTCTTCCTGCATAGAAAGGATTCCCATCGACCTCAGCCAAGGCAAGGATTTGTGCCAGGGATGAAGGAGCCTCAATCATTTGTGTAATCCTGCTAGAACAAGCTTCAGCTACTGACAAGGCTTACACAGAGCTGAGCTTAGAGTGAATGGCTTCATAACTTCTCAAGTAGGGAAAAAAGGGGGTTTTTGTGGAGTAGACACCTTCATCGAAGGAGGGCTGAGACCCAAACCTGCCGGGGAGCACTGCCCACAGGATACAGGCTGGGATCAGGCAGGTGCATCTCACCCCAGACAGGGAGCACAGGCTGGGGGGGACCTGCTGGAGCAGCTCTGCAGGGAGGGACCTGGGGGATCTAAAAAAACACCTATCACATCACATCACCTTCACATCCAACGGGATGAGAGGAGATTTCCATGAGTGAATGCCAGTGTTTTCTGTGGGCTTTGTTGAAATAATCGCTCTGGTTCGTTTTGGTGAGATGAAGTTAATTTAGGCAAACTGTACAATAAATTAACAACCAGTACCAGATGAGGACTTTTTCACCAAGCAAGGCTGAGCTAAGCCCTTCTTTCCCAGTGGAAGAGCAGAGGCACCACGGGGTTTGCTGGCCAGAGCTCTTTCCTCTCAGAGCAGCATGGGCTGCTCTGTGCCAGGGGCCAAAGCCTCGCACGGCTCTGAACCCCCGCACAGCCCCATCCACTCACAACCCTGGTGCAGAAACCAAACACACCCCCAGGCCCCTGGCACTCCAAACCTGTCCCCGACACCTGCTTGGATTGCTCGGGGCTGTGCCCTGGCCGTGGGCCAGGCGTGAGCTCAGCGCCTGCAGCTGGACCCCCCAGCACACCACAAATCCTGGCAGGGCGCGGGGCATTCCTGCTCCTCCATCTATCATCCGGGGGGAAAAGGCACGGAACCAGCCAGCCGAGGGGAA
Source organism: Struthidea cinerea (assembly GCA_013397865.1). Classification (NCBI taxonomy): domain Eukaryota; kingdom Metazoa; phylum Chordata; class Aves; order Passeriformes; family Corcoracidae; genus Struthidea; species Struthidea cinerea. The sequence continues at coordinate 802,538 of VZTI01005567.1, forward strand.
AAGGGAATGGCACAGCCTGGGACAGCGTGTAAAGGTGTCAGCAGAGGCACATGGCAGAGGGTGAGCTTGCAGAGCAAGGGGCAGGGAAAAGCACCCAGGGCTTTTCCCTGGCCGGGGAGGGAACTGGGGTGGCAAAGCCAGGAAGGAGGAGGCCAAAGGAAAGGAGCAGGGATGAAGGTGGAGGGAAAAGAGCAGAGCTGCCCCTCGGCACAGCCCTGGCTCCCACAGTGCAGATCCCAAGCCTGAGCATCGTCCTCCTGCTGCCTCCTGCCACGGGAGGGAGGTGCAGGGCAGGGCAGGGCCGAGGCACCGCTTCCTCTGACAGGCAGAGCGTCCTCCCTTGGGAATGTCCCGGGCAAATCCCTGTTTTGCAAGGCAGCAACAAACCCAGCCTTCCTGTGACAACAGGCAGAGCTTGAACAGGGACACCGCGAGGTCAGTGAGATGTGGGGAAGCCCGTGGAGGTGTTTCCTCGTTCTATGATGAAAGCCAGCTGAAGCTGACCATCCACAGCAGACTCGTGGTGGACGTGAAAGCTCCTGCACCAGCCAGCGTGAAAGTGTCGCCACTGTCCCACTGTCCCAGCAGGTGTGGCAGAGACCCTCGAGGGACAGGTAACGGCTGAAACAAATACAAGGTAAAATCAAGATTAATTGTTACATGTTGCCCTGGTTTTACAAAGCTGTTGTGCTAACAGGGCTCTAATAGAATAAAAGATATAAAAAACCCCAAAATAATTTATTTTAAGGCAAAGTCTGATGATTTCAAGTAGAGAATGCTGATGTGTGCTCACTTCAACAGCAAAGGACTGGACACGAGGGATTTGGGAAGTCATTTAATTTTATCTTACACATTAGTGGAAACATAGCAGAGAAAATCGCACAAAGAGAGAAGGTTCTAGGGTTGGAAAAAATACCACAGCACCCCACTCTCCTCAAAAAAACCCCACACCTAAACAAAAGAAAAACAACCCCAAAAAACCCAAACCTTATCCCATGCCCTCAAAGCCACCCCTTCCCCGGCATATCTGTGCTCAGACCACAGACAGGCCCCTCTGTTCAAGCTGTACAGTAAATAAATAAATCAGCAGGAATTCTGTGCTACTGATTTGTGTGAACAGCGAAAGGAGAGCAGAGAAAAGGGGACTTGCCTGGCAGCAGGTAAACAACAATCCTGGGAGAAGCCTGGTCTGTGACATCCCCGCCCATGTCTGGCTCTGAATGAGTCCCAAAGAGCATCACACCCCAACAGAAACCCCAGCACACCTGCCCTGTACAGAGCCTCTAAGGTGTCTTTGCTCCTGCAACCCAAATTTATTTTGTCTTTCCCCTTCACAGGCAAACCCCACCATAAAGATGAAGACAATGTGCAAAACTATGGGTGGGGGTATGGAGCCAAATTAGCACAGATCCTTTCAATATGAGACAAAAAACATATGTGAGACCATACTGCCTGGATCGGAGGCACAGGGAATTCACTCATGTGCCAGAACATTAGAAAGTGGCTTTTTACCGTGTTTCAGAATTTCCTGTTACATAACAAGGAACGGGAGCTGTGTGGGAAGCTCTGGGGTGCCACCCCCCCCTGCAGGCACCTCATCCCTTGGCTTTGCACAGAGGAGGAGGAGGAAGACAACACAGAATAATGGGCTATCCCTTCTCATTTGGCTTAAAAGCAGAAAGAACCTGAGTTACTGAAAATCACTGGGCCTGGTCTCACAAATCAGGGTCTGGTGTAGCCCCCTCACCTCCAGCAACCACAATGGATGAACAGCAGGGGAGTGGCTGATTCACAGACCTGGAAGGAAAATACTGATGGATTAAGAACATCAGGAAACTGGAAAGCCTTTGCCAGTCAAAGTCTCATTGGCCACCAGAATACAACCAAATCTATGTTTAATGTGTTAATTTTGAATGTTAATCAGGGTGCCTGGCATTAGGGGGAAAATAATCACTTGCTGCACTTGTTTGAAGTAAAAAGAAAAAAGAAAAACAGGAGAAAAATTACTTGGAAAGGGAATTACATTACATTACATGCAGAAATTGGAGAGCATTTTAGAGCTGAGAAAATAGAAAGTGTTAAATAGGGGGAGTCAAAAAAAATTCCCTTCTGTAATCCTCAAACCAGGCCCCTGCACTTTGCCACATTAGAGCATCACCAGTGCTCTGTGCAGGCGTCTCAGCAAATGCCACGGAGGAGAAAAGTAGGAGGAAATACATGCCATAAATACACTTATTATGTTAATTCATTTGATTTTTATTATGTATGTATGTATATATACCCAGTATCCTCAAAGAAGGCATTACAGTGGGAGTTGTTTGTGCTGTAGAGCAGTTTGTAGGAAAGAGCAGCAAACCCTGTCACAGAGGTTCAGCTCTCCAGAGCCACACGTGCGAGCAGAGCTGGAAAGAACAATGCAAACCCAGGGTCCTCGTTCCGAGGCCACATCTCCAGCCAGTCTCTACACTGGAGGCATCTGCTTATCTTAATGTGTTGTTTTCTTATAAAGTACAGCATTTTTCCAAGGTTCCTTCTCCCCACCCCAACTCGCAGAGTTTCTCCACCTTTCATAAAAAGCCTGGAAAATCTGCACCAACAAACTGCACAGGACTGAAAATGAACAAGCCTGTGTATTCTCAATATTAAATCCATTCATTTGCTGACTGTTGAGGAGACACTGGAGTTCTCTTTCTTATCCCAGTCAAATTCCTGGAATACTTTGAAGAAACAGGGACTGAGAACTAAAAGCTGGGATAAGGCTTTGCCATAAAACCTGCTAGGTGTCCCCAGGGAGAGCAGGGAAGGCTTTGTGCGTTCCAAGCTGCTGGATGTCCCAGCCGGCCACGAGCAGACGCAGCTCCGTGCCCAAGAACGTGTTCCTCAGCCACAGCAAGCCCAGCCAGGACACATCAGGCCTTATTTAAATCATCTCCCTCCAAATTATTTCTAACCGAAGGATTAGGGGAAAAGAAAAAGATAAAAAAAAAAAAAAACAGTCAATGGATCCACGCACAAAAACAATGTTTAAATCAGCCCAGGACCAAACAAAGGAGCTGACTGACACGGAGTGAGAGCTGGCCAAACCCACGGTTCAAAAGCTGAGCTTCACTGAGGGCTCACACACAGCTGGGCAATCCCTCCCCCAGTGCTGTCCT
>VZTI01005567.1:805725-938269 GCA_013397865.1 Struthidea cinerea
AGAGTGCGCTGCGCCAGGCTCTGCGCGTAACCTCCACCCGCCCCAGGGCTCCTGCACAGGAAAACGCACAGGGTTCCACTGCATCTTCCTGCGACTGGAGCACTGACACCAGCAGGCTGTGGCTCCATTCCTGCAGAAACCGGGATCAGCCTGTGGGACTGCTCCTGCCCTTTACACCCGGGGATCCATGGAACACGTCAGGTTCTGCCCTGCTGAACTGGTTGTCTTGGGGTGACTTTATAATGCGTATCCCCTATCGCTCCCCTATGCCCACCAATCTTTTCTGTGTCTTTAAACTGAGCCTGAGAAGGACAGAAAACAAAAAAACGTTTCAAAGCAGTTGTTTCAAGGACACGGAGATACACTCTGTGTATCTCTTGGTTTTTTGGTTTTTTTTTTTTCCGGCTCTTTTTCTCCCAGCGAGAGACGGAGAGTTGAATTTCGTTTTTCTAGGATTTTTGGGGTTTTTTTGTTCTTTTCTTCTCTTCTGGACTGTTTCAACAACATCTGAACACATTAGGAGAATTTTCCCAGAGGCCCGGGGGGGTGGCCCCTCGCCGACCCAGCTCCGAGGAGGAGAGACCGCACCTACAGAGGACCTCTGAAATCTTCCCAGGTTTTCTCTCCACAGAGAGAGAGAGATCTCATTATTTAGCATTATTATTCCCCACCTGTGTGTTTGTTAAATAAATAGTTTGTTATCTCTTTCACTTTCCTTTGAAGAAAATTTTTCCCGAACCTGGGGGGGAGGGGTGGTTGCGACCTGACTTCTATCAGAAGATATTCTCCTCCAAATTTGTCCAAACTAGGACACTGGTGTAAGACGGAGTCACCGACGGGGAATTTATTCCAGATTTGTCACCATGTTCCAAAAGGTGCTAAAGCAGCCAGGATCTGTTTCCATCATCACCGAGCTGGCTGGAATGAGCTGTGCCTGGGCATTGCAGCTGCTGTGATTTAAAGCAGGTTTGAGCTATCAGAACCATTCTCCTGCTCCCTTCTAGACCAGAAGCCATCGTGACATTATTTAATGGTGCTTGTAGAGGCCTGCAAGCCCAAGAATACGATCCTGAGTGAAATGAAGGTTGTCAGCTCTCACTACTGTCTAACTGCAAGGAACAGGACCGAGTGCCAAATGCACCTTAACCCCTGACAGCCTCCAGCCTCTGAGCAGGCAGCTGATGGCCACCACTCCCCACTTTAAACCTGATTTTAAAGGGTATTTTCTCTGTCATTTATCAACATCTTTTTTTTCCATCTCAGGATACCAACCAGGCACTTCTCTGAGCAGTTACTGTGCAGAGCACGAGCTCCAGCTAAAGGATGAAGTTTGTGGATGAAGCTGAATAAATACTGGCACCTTCGTTTTATCCTTTCCGTCTCACAAATGAAGGGATTTTTAAAGAACTCCTCTGTTTTCAGAGTACAAAAATTCTACCCCTGAAACTCTGCACTGCTGAGCATCTCCACTGTTTATTTGTGCAGCATTTACTGCAACTGAGTCACATCAAAAAGGATTCCTGATTCTGGAATAATTATGAAATACACAGCAGAAGCAGCAAACACTGACGAAGTACCACGTAGTGGTAGGAAAAATGCAGTGAATGAATATGATGATATTCTAGCTATTTTCTATCTACATTTCTTGAAAAAGCTGCTATTAAAGACATATTTTCTTTCAGTTGTTTTAGCATCTTCCTCCTTCTGGAACCGCACTCAAGATGTCTGTTTGATTTTCCTCATTTTGGTAATGCTGCAGAAACTTGGCCAAAGCACCTTCTAATGTCAGCCAGGTCTGTGTCTGGCAGCTCTGTGTAGCTGCAGCACTCAGAGGATGCCTGGTATCCCATGGCAACTGCTCGGCGTTATTAACTGCTCTGCAAAGTTGGTGATTCCGTGTCTAATTAAGAAGAAAGAAGCTGTGAGTTGGGAGGTGAAGATGGTTCATTTTATGACCTCTGTCCTTCAAGTGTTCCATAAAATTATCCTGCCACTTCTGGAGGTTATAAACTGACTTTGCTTGGATGTGCCTCCAGTTCCACCTGACCCCAGCGGTGCCCTCGACGGAGGCTCCGCTCCGGCACCTCCCAGCCAGCCAGCCCAAACCCACTCACACTGCCCAAAGCTCCGGGCTCAGAAAACGACAGACAAGTTCTGAATTTTAGGAAGAAAATCAGAGCAAATGATTGTCAAGGTGAAAGCAGACAGTGATCCTCGCTGGAATTACAAAGCTGGGCGGTGAGGTTGCCACACCTGAGGGATGGGGCCATCCAGAGGGACCTGGGAAAGCTCAGAATGGGAATTTCATGAGGTTAAACAAGTGCAAGGTGCTGCACCTGGGTTGGGGCAAGCCTCCAAGGAATAGACTCCTCCACGGCACAGGAGGTGATAGCAGCAAAGGCTTATCAAAGAAAAGACAACAAGGGAATCAGTGTCCAAGGATATTTCAATGCAATGTTGGTATGGGGAAGAGCTCTGTGGCTCACTGTGAGCTCTGGGCGCTGGCTGTACCCTCTCCTAACATCAAAAACCCCATTGCTCTAAGTATAATATAGGAGTCCAGCAAACTGAGTCTTAAATTCAAGGAAAAACAACTATTGGTTAGTGACCTGGGATCCTTTTATCATTTATATATTTCTAGCATAAGATGGGAAAGGATTGAGGAAAGAAAAAAAATCGTTGTAAAATGAATGATAGAATTGTATAACCACAGAATGGTTTGGGTTGGAAGGGACCTTAAAAATCATCTTGTTCTACTCCTTGCCATGGCAGGGACACCTCCCACTGTCCCAGGCTGCTCCAAGCCCCAGTGTCCAGCCTGGCCTTGGGCACTGCCAGGGATCCAGGGGCAGCCACAGCTGCTCTGGGCACCCTGTGCCAGGGCCTGCCCACCCTCCCAGGGAACAATTCCTTCCCAATATCCCATCCAGCCCTGCCCTCTGGCAGTGGAAGCCATTCCCTGTGTCCTGGCACTCCATCCCCTGTACATTGTCTCTCTCCATATTTCCTGTCAGCTCCTTCCAGCCCTGCAAGGCCCCAGTGAGGTCACCCCAAAGCTTCTCCTGTCCAGGTGAACAATCCCAGCTCTCCCAGCCTTTCCTCCCAGCAGAGCTGCTCCATCCCCCTGCTCATCCTGGAGCCTCCTCTGGCCTGGCTCNGCTGCCCACGCTGGGGCTCAGCCCAGGGCAGGGGGTTCTGGGCTGGGGCATGTCCAGCTCTCACCCCCAGCACCCCCAGGTCCTTCTCCCAGGGCTGCTCCAGCTGCTCATCCCCACCAGCCTGGACTGACCCCGGGGTTGTCCCGACCCAGGGGCAGCACCAGCACTTGGCCTTGTTAAACCTCATGAGATTCCCTTGGGCCTCTCCTGGAGCTTGTCCAGCTCCCTCTGGGTGCTGCATCTGTGTGCATTCCATGGATGCTGCATCTGTGTGCATTCCATGGATGCTCCGTGTGCATTCCATGGGTGCTGTATCCGTGTGCACTCCATGGGTGCTCCGTGTGCACTCCAGGGATGTTTTATCTGTATGCATTGCACGGGTGCTGTATCCGTGTGCATTCCATGGGTGCTCCGTGTGCACTCCAGGGATGTTTTATCTGTGTGCATTGCACGGGTGCTGTATCGGTGCATTCTCTGCGGGTGCTCCACCCCAACAGTGCATTATGGGATGCACCAGCCACGCCTGTGACCGTCTCCTACAGGACACGTTTTATGCAGAGGCCTTTTCATATCCCACATCCACATCCTCCAGACACAGAACCACGCATGGCCCCATATCTCAGCACACATCTCTGTGCACTCACAGCACACAGCATATAACCACACAGTGACCCTTGGAACAGCCAGAGAAATACTATGATGCAGTAATTACTATTAATTACTAGCAATTTGTATGTGCACTGAATAACTGAATTGATTCCCTTTACAGTTCCTCGGAAGAGTTGCACCCTGCAGTGGCACCGCATTAAATGGAACTGGGTCCCTCGGGAGCTGTTGGGGCTCTCTCCCTGGAACACAAAGTGTCCCCAGAGCAGTTCCCCTGCCTCACTTCACATCTTTACTCACCAGAATATGCTCGAGTTTAATGGCCTGAACTGCTCCCTCCCCACTTAGCCCCTCAGGTCCTCCATTTGTGTAGCAGCTTTGTCCCCGCAAACCCCCCCCAGCCCCAAACTCCCCTGCTCCCTGCACGCTTTGGAGCTCTATTTTCACTCACAATTAACTTTAACAACTTATCACTCATCCACATTGGGCTTAAAGTTTTATGCTTAGTTTTATGTAAAGTTATATTCACTCCCCCCCGAGCCAGCTCCAGCACCTCTTTAAAGTTTAGCCAATTTTCCTTCATCGGCCATTTTCTAATAAACAGTGCCAGTCCACTGCACTTAATCTGTTCCGCAGTTTATCTGATTGGAGGCTTTTGAAGCCTAATTCACCTGTTTTTACATCAAACCTCCTACCACGGCTGCAACGTGAAACAGCAACCCGCCCCTACCTCGAGTGGGTCACACAATGTCTTTCCAACGTAGAAAATCCAAACATTCCCTTCAATATCTTTACCCATTGTTTGCAATATCACAGTCCTGACGCACTAAATAAAGGGAATTTATTTATATTTATAACACGCTGAGAAGTTTTGTGTAAATGCAGTGCAAACCATGTAAAGGTGGCAACCTCATCGAGTCACCATTCTGGATTCCTGAATCTACCACTCTAGGCAAGTAATTTTCCATAAAAAAATATCATTGCCCCAGAAATCTCCAATTAAACAATGGATTACCCAGACAGGAACGCACCACCCAACAGTTAATCCTTATTTTCCATTTCCATCACTCCATTTTCTACAAGGTCTGGGCAAAGTTTGCTGAGCACCAGTCCTGCCCTGGACCACAGGACCCCGGGGATGCCCTTTGCTCCCTCTTGTGCTGTGGGGAGAAGTCAGAGAATCCCAGAGTCCCTGAGGCTGGGAAAGACCTCCAGGAGCATCGAGTCCAAGCTGTCCAACCCCAAATCAGGCCCAACAGTGCAGTCAGGATGGGGGTTCACTCGGGGTGTTTGTTCACCTGAAGCCAGAATGCAGGAGGGTCTGAGGCACTGTTCAAGCCATAATGGTGTTTATTTTGAGGAAAGGTTACTGCTGGCGCCTCTGGGGGCATTTTTTGTAAAAGTAAAGTGTATTTTCCAGAACAAATGGAACAATGCTACATTACCCAGCAGAGAAACTCCTCATGCAGGTACAAATGCTGCATTATTTCAGCAGTGACACTCCTTGGGCACCTGCTGGCAGAGCTAATTTGACTGCTCCCTGTCCCTGGAGGTCTCTCAGCCTCAGGAGGCTGCGGAGGGAGCAGAGATGTGCTCCCAGATGTGCTCCTTGGCTCTCCATCCTGCATCTGCATCGCCACCTGCACCAGCCACGAGCAGCATTCCCAACTTCCCTGCCTGCAGATCCCACAGCCCCTGCCAGCCCTGGCATTGCTGAAGACTCGGGGGCTGCTCCTCACCTCACGTGAGGAGTAGTTGTACTGACCCTCAGGAACAGGGTGAGAGCAGCAGCCCGAGAGGGAATTTATGACATTTCGTTGAAAAATCGTAATTCCGGTGTTGCAGACAGCAATGCAGAGATGGAAAACAGGCTGGGTGGGTCATCCCAGACCTATCCCATTGCAGTATCAGCAGGCACAGACCCTGAATGCCCAGTTTTCCCCCGCGTTTTTCCCTCAAGCCTGTCAGCATCACCCGTGGCGAGCACATGAACCCACAGCAGGGCTGAAGTGAGGTCTGGGATTCCTCCCCCTGAACATCCCTTCCCTGGGTGTAACCTGGAGTTTAAATGTGGCCCAGGTGTGACCCTGCACGTGGCACGGGCCAAGCCTGCACCCCAAGGTGGCACAGGACCCTCTGGAGAGGGAGTGCCAAGAGCCAAGCAAATTCCTGTGCCACGGCAAGCCTGGCACGAGGAGCAAAGCTGTCACACAGCAGAGTGGAAGCCCAGCAGGATTTTGGGAAGGAGGAGCAGCTCTGGCCCCAGCTGTGTCCCTGCTGCCCCTTTGCTCCCAGGCTGTGGGAGCTGACCGCTGGTACCTCCTGCAGGGCGTAGTTACCCGGCAGTTACTGAAATCAATTAGCGAGCTTCGTTTCCATTTCCACATCTAGCGATGTCAGGAGCTTTCCAAGCGTCTGCTTCTTCTCAGGGCCTTTTTCCCCCGGCATGTTTTTAATTACGGCCAATGCTAATTTTAACGAGTTGTCTGCCTTCAGTTCTGCGTGACTGTAATGTTCTCCAGCTGATTTTCAAAAATCAGAAGGTTTTAACTTTTCAAGCTGCCTTTTCAACAAAAACAGCCGCCTGCTGAATGGCCTGGCAGCCGGCCCCGCTCGGCAAACTGCAGCACGCTGCATTCCAGGCAGGAGAATTCCCGAGCCCTCTGCACCCCGGGATGGGTCCCTGAGCCCTCTGCATCCCGGGATGCATCCAGGCACCGCTGCAGGAACGCTCCAGGGCATTAACCCCTCCTCTGCTGGGCTGCACCGACACAAACGCCCCTGAGCTTCACAGCGCTGCATTTTTCACCTGCTTTTTCTGACTCAGATTCATTAGGGGTCGCAATATTTCCAAGCTATAGGAAGCATTAATAGATTTTAAAGCCAAAAAGGAAAACTTATGATCATCCATGGCAGGGAGCTGGAATTAAGTGATCATTAAGGTCACTTCCAACTCAAACCATCCTGTGATTCTATGATCTAACTGTCTGCACAGCACAGCCTTCAGGATTTCATCCATGATTCACATTTCAGGCCAAATCTTCTTGGTTCATCCAGTTCACAAATCAGATAAGATGTGTTTTCAGAAAAAGGTCAAGTCTTCATTATACTCACCCTAGTTATGAAGAAATGGCTTGGCAATTTTTCATCAAGGTATCAGTATCTCTAATGAAGCACAGATAAATTAAATGGGGAATCCTCGTCTCTTCCAAGAGCAGAGGGTAGAGTTTACCTTGGGAATCAAACTGTGCAACCTTGACTCTCAGTGATCACCTGGCCAGATTTTCCCACTCCTAAAATGAGTACAGCACATGCAATCTCCTGCAATCTCCATCCTGGGGCAGCTCCCCACTGACGCAAATTGTCACTGCTTGCTTTGTTTTTTGGGCCCCTCTCAGCTGGGGCTCCTCTCGAGGCTGAGCAGCCCCAGCTCCCTCAGCCTGTCCTGGGCACGGAGATGCTCCAGGCCCTTCCTCAGCTGCGCAGCCTCCGCCGGCCCCGCTCCAGGAGCTCCAGGTCCTTCTCTGCCCAAACATCCACATTCCATCCAACACTGGCACTCCAAGAAGGGCTGTTTGTCGTAAGGATCACTAGAGAAGAACATTTTCAAACCCTTCATAGCTATTTGTGACGGGACCCAAATGACAGAGCCTTTCTGAAACCCTTCCTGGGCTGAGGAGCACAAGAGACATTGATCCCCAGAGATGACAATTCCCAAAATTATTTTGAAATAAAGTTTTCCCTGAGCTTTCCATTGAGCAAGTAAACAGCTCAGGTTTATAAAAGAGAAATACTCACTTAGAAACCCATCTATTCATAGAACCATAGAATTAATCAGAGGGTGGCTTGGGTCGGAAAGGACCTTAAAGATCCTCTAGTTCCACCCCTGCCATGGCAGGGACACCTCCCACTGTCCCAGGCTGCTCCAAGCCCCAATGTCCAGCCTGGCCTTGGACACTGCCAGGGATCCAGGGCCAGCCACGGCTGCTCTGGGCACCCTGTGCCAGGGCCTCCCCACCCTCACAGGGGAGAATTTTTTTTTTCTAATCCATGATCTAAACCCACTGTCTTTCAGTCTGAAGCCATTCCCCTTGTCCTGTCACTGCAAGCTCTTGTAAATAGTCTCTCCATCCTTACAAAGGAGAGAAAGGAGCTCAAAAGGGAATCCCACTGGATTTAACCAGAGTTGAAACAGATTCTCTATCTGCAGTCAATTCTTGTCCCTCCCTATAAACACAGAGCAGCCACCAAACTCATCCTCCCCGTGCCATCGTGGCTCAGACATCACGAGGGGAAGATCCAGCAGTACAAATTAATGAATGATTTATTGGCTTGTCATTATTCATGGCTATAAAACATTATCATGCTCTAAATAAGTAAAAACATTTTTGCAGCTGCTGCAAACGTTTCATTCCTAGCTGTAAGCTTGGCCCAGAGCATGGGGCCCTGCGCCCCAGCGCAGTAATTAGCACGTTAAAAACAACTACACCTAATGCAGAGCTCTGCAGCCAAGGCTTTTACACGAGCAGTGCTGATAACTCCCCACAAACACAAACGTTCCCCAGGCTGCTCCCTCGCAGACAGGTAACCCCGGCCCTCATCCCAAAGGTGTGGAAGAGCAAGGATGAAGTGTTACAGGATGGGAGCGACGTTGCACATTACAGATGTGTAAAACAGCTGGGCAAATGATGTCATTAGAAATACTTTGCCACCTCTGCTACTTGCTCTTGTTATTAAAAGCAGACATTAAGCTTCTTTACCCAATCACTCTGTGTGAACCTGTTGTGCCAAGTGCTCGAGTCTGTTCTGCTCCCAATTACCAGGGACAACGTGCAGCTGCTCCCCATCAGCTCCTCCCCGGCTTTGAACTCGCCCTGCTGCAGCACAGATGGGCTTTGCTCCCGAAATGCACATTTTTATCTGGAGAGCAGAGTCTTCTGAAGAACCCATAGGCACTCCACTCCAAACCCAAGGCCCATGGAGCATGCACAGACCACAGTGGAATATTAAATGGAAATAAAACATAAACACTTTATTTCCATCTCTGAGTCACAAACACAGAGAAAACTTCCAGGTCAAGTCTGCTCCATTTCTCGTGCTGAAATCAACCAAACCTCTCGGAGCTTCTTGGGACTCCAAAGCCAGTTCCTAAAAACCGAGACTGTCCCAGTGGCTTTCAAAATACACCTTCTATTAATAAAGAGGAAACCAAGCACATCCTCAGGAGCCTTAAGTATTGACCTTGTCTTAGGTTCTAAGAGTGCCACCTCTCCAGTGCAGGAAGTCTAAACTCTCCTGGGAGCCCACCAAGATCAGCTGCCCTGTCTACTCTCCTGCTTGCCTTTAAATGGCCTTTGGAAAGGATGAGAGATAGAAACGTTTCTAGAAGAATGCCAAGAATGGCTTTTTGGTCGTTTTCCTCTATTTTCAGGGAGAAGCCTTTTTAACTTGCAGTTTGTGGTCAGCTGGACAGCAGCTCCTCTGGTCACAGGAAATAAGTCAGTGCTCTTGGAAGGCTGGAGCTGCTGATGAGCATCCAAACCCAGGAACATCCTCACTGACAGCCCAGCTCAGAGGGCTGAACTCCTACACGAGCAGGGAGTGAGAGGCTCCTGGTTTGGATAACCTCTGAAACATTCAGATGCTGCTCCAAATCCCCTTGGCTTGGAAACCAGGCTGGCAAACTCTCCTGAGCAGTCTGATTTTTTTTTTCCCTCCTTGGCAAGTTTTCCAAAGCTTCCCGGTTTTGGCTGGGATGGCAATCCCACAAGAATGGTCTTCCTCGTGTATTCCAGAAGTTTTGCTTCCAGTCCCACCTCAGGCTGGGGTGTGGCGGAGCAGGCGGAAAAGACAAAATATGAGGCACTGCTGGATCCCACAGGAGTCTGGATGTTGTCCCTGCTGTCCCTGGCTGGAGGCTCGGTCCCTGTAGAGAGCAGCCTCTCACAACAATCCCTGCTGGAACCATCCATTCAAGCGTTAACACACAGCCATACATTTATAATGTTTCCATCATTAAGGTGTCTGAGGTAATTACTGTGGATGCTGAAAAGCTTTGGTAGAGAAATCTTTCAGCTTTCTGCAGCATTCTGGGAGAACTTTGCAGCTCTCACAGAAGCTATGAAAACACTGCTGTGAGTTCTTGTAAACTAACTCCTTATCTTGCACCTGGGTTTGTTGTGCAGGATTGTTGTGGTTCTGGCCTTCTGATATTTTGGAATAAGTGTCTTAGAGCTTGACCAATCCCCTCAGGGGGTGGATGGCCGAGCACCCAATTGTCTTATGCCATTCAACACACTCTTTGCGATCTCTATTATAAAAGATGAATTAATTAATTAATAAAGGTCAGAACTGCTTCCCTTCTGAACTTACTCGTGACATTCCTTGCCATCAGCGTCGCTCACAGTGACAATTACAGCCGAACTGGGTTGTCTTAAAAAGACCCTCCTGTTTGACTGGAGGTTTTAGACTTAAAGGTCCCAATTTTCCTTGTCTCCTCTCTTCAGTGAAAGTCCCACTACACCCTAAGGAAGGATACCTCCTGCAGTGGTATTTACAGGGGTGCACTGCACCTGTGGATAGAACCTGCAGCATTTCCCTCAGTCATTAAAAACCCCGTCCCTCACAGGCACCCCCAGCCCCCGGCTCTGCCCAGGACCAGCAGGAAGAGCTGGGAAGTGCAGCTGAGCTGCTGGTGGTGCTGTGAGAACGGCTTTGCCAGGGCTGGGTGGTGTCAGGGGCCGCAGCCTCAGCAAGGTCCTGAGTGCTGCAGTCCCTGGATGAGCGGCAATGATCCCTGTGCAGCTACCAGATGTGTCACACTTACCTGGAGAAGGTACATGGAGAAGGTACACGTTCTACTTTTCCATCATTTTATTTGTGTCACAGTAACTACAGCGTCAGTTATGGCAGTGCACACCCTCCTCAAGGGCTTCTCTACAGGGTACAGACTGAAGCTCAGCTATTTCAGTAGTCACTGATACTAACAGAGCCCAGGGGCCTCGCATGGTCCATGGGACCAGAGCACCAAGGAGATCCATGGCAGCACTTCTGCATTCCCAGGGCATGGAGAGGGGGGGATTCTGCCCCTCTGCCCCACTCAGGTGAGACCTGCTAGAGCCACTCGCTGAGTGAAGCACTTCACTGCAAGGAGGGTGTACAAAAATTCCCCAAATATTTCCCACTCAAATCGGCCTGTGTTCCCCATAGCAGTTTTTTGCTTTTTCAAAATTTTGATTCAAAAGCTTCTCACCGTGGCACACAAATATGTCAGAGGACTTCTGTTCATACAATAAAGTACGGGGTTTGTCCCTTTTTCATGTATTTTATTTTTATTATTTCAGGCAGTGGAGATCATTATCAGCTCCTCACCGATGCTGGCAATCTGTAATACGTTCTCATCATATTAACATTTATTTTTGAGTGCCAGAAAAGGCATTCTTCCCACCAACTAAAAAACACACCATGTGTTTCCCTCTCTCGGTGCCTTCAGTAGCGCATGAGAACTCGTTAAAAAAAACCTGCCAGCACTGAGGACTCTGATTGCAGAAGTGATAAGAAGTTCTTCAAATTCCTTCTCCATATTTTTCAAATGTGGGAAATTTGGCAAGCCCCAGAAACTGTTCTCAAAACTTCACAGATTTCCTCACTGACCCCAACAGTTGTTCTTTATCTTTCTGAATTGGCCTTTAAGTTTCTGCAAAGGAACATAATTCATGGAGTGATAAGAAAAATGATATAAATTGAGGAATCACTAAAGCAGCACAAGAAAATGAGCAGAGCTGATTTTGGGGGATGGTCCTGTTTATCTCAGAGCAGAGACTGAATATTTGGCATCACATTCACAAACACTTTATTTCTTCTTTCTGGCTGGCTTAAAACACAAAGCTCAGAGGTTAAGCAGGAATAAACGCGCACTGTTAGGGATGCACAGCAATTTAACAAGCACTTCAACATGTGCTTTAACTTTGAACATGTGTTCAAAGCCCCTGGTCTCTGTGGGACTGAAGGACACGCTTAAGAGCTTTGCAGAGCAGGGAATAGTTATGGGATTACACATCCATTTAGAGCTGGTGTGTGTGCTGCAGTGCCTTCCAGCACAGACAGCAGATAAAGAGCCCGATTGCTCAAACAATCAAAGTGCTTAAGTTCTGTGTTCAGAAATATTTTCCATAATACCTGGCATTACAGAGAGGATGTAGGTCTTAATCTGTTCTCATTTTTCCCCAGCCATCTGTTGCTTCTTGGGTTTACAATGTTTAAAACAGACTGACAAATTAAGGAAATTCCTGTCCAATTAACATTAAGGCTTTCAGCCTTATCTGTGGCTTTTCACTGCTGTTAGCACAGGAAAGACATTCCCACTATCTAAATAAGCTCACTTTTCCCAGCCATTGCCGCGTCCTTTGAACGCTCATTTTAGACCTCTAAGAGTTGGGGAGAAAGATTTAACAGGGCACTTTAAATTAAGTCAGGCTGAGCTGCTGCGGGATGCCTCGGCAGAGGGATACGGTTTGCTGCTTTGGGGTTGTTTGTGGGGTTTTTCAGTGGAAGCAATGCAGGGTAACACAAAAGGTGCAGGAGACCTGTCCTTCTCAGGCACCCAGGGAGGGCAGAACCCCACAACTCCTGCGCCTCCGGGCGTCACCCTCAGGACAGGCAGCTCTCCCCGTGGGAAAAGGTCAGGGAATTCCCTGTCCGAGTTCCCTCCCTGCCGCAGGAAGCCAACAGGCCAGCCCCTTCCCCAGCTCCCTGCCCTGCCCCGGACACGCTCCAGCCCCCCAAAGTCTGTCCTGAAGTGAGGGACAGGTTCAGAGGAAAACATTTCCACAAAGCCTCATCTGACTCTATCAAACAGCAATTAATAAATCCGCCTCCAGTTTCTTCACAGTATTCTATTGGCAGAAATGCTGAAGGGAGTTAAAAAACAAGGACACTGCTGTGTGTCCGTAGAAAGGGGATTTTACATTTCCAACAGTGTTTGTGTCACAAATTTGATTGAGAATTATGCTCCTATTAGTAAACAAAAGCATGTTCAATCAGTTATGCATTTTGAATAACCCAAAGAAAGCACTCTAAAGAACTGATAGACCAAATATTATTATACAAATCAGTGAGAGAATTTAAATTTGTACTTATCTGAAGCAATTAAACCTTTCTAATTTAATTCTAATATATACAGCAGAGAAAAAAAAAGTGGTTTTCACTGCAGGAATAAATAGTGCACTGAAAAGAATAACAGCAAATTTTTCTAAAGTGCCCTCGTGACCTTAGAAACAAAACTGATTTTTCAAGTAAAATTATACTTCCCTCATCTCTGTCAACTGAAAAATTAGACTTTGATTCTTAAGTCATTTCAAAGTTATTATTTAATCTGCCCTAAAGCCTCTTTGAAAAGTCAGAAGAAAACACCACCTACACTGTGTCCACTGTTTTTCCCTGCAAGAAACTGGTGACTAAAGGCAAAGCAGCACAACCCGGGCTCATTTGTGTCTCCCCTTGAGGAGAGCAGCCCTGCAGGTCTCAGCCACAGCCTGTGCTGCTCCTTCCCGGGTTACAGCAGGACAGGATCCAGCTGGGGCTGGGTATCCCAGCTGGAATGGGATAACCTGGCGCTGCTCAACACCTATTTCACTCCTAGTCCAAGATGCCAGATAAGTGATTGCCCGTGGTTTTCATGGAACAATGAAATAGGGCAAAAAATTCACATCTCAGTTATACTCAAAAAAGAGGAGAAATTTCGGGGTGTTTGTCTATATGTAAAGAATAAAAATGACAGATCTCCTCTGGCCACATCTCTGCTCAGATTTCTGCCTGTTTCTGCCAGTTTTGGTCACCCCATGTCAAAACAGAAAGATAGAAAGAAAAACAAAGTGTCAGAGGGTCTGGTGTATGTTAAAGGTACTTCAGTCAATGAATGGAGCAGCAGGATACGACAGATTTGCATAAATAACAAAAGGAAAATGCCATTTAAAGGAGGGAAGCCGAAGCTGGGCTATTTAAAAGTGCCACAAGGCTGGGAAGGTGCATTTAGTGCAGCAGAGATTGGGAGAGGATTCCTGGCAGAGACGCAAATTACAAGTGCTGACAAGAAGGTCAGCAAGGGGTAAATGCTGTGCAGGAAACTGCCCGAGGCTCAAAAACAAACTCCCCACTGTGGTTTGCTCCTCTTAGTGCTGGGACAGTGACAATTCTTCATGAATATTGAGAAAGCAAGTTCACAAACGAGCCCTGGGAGTGTGAAGCATTGTCAGGAAGGGTTATTTTGGTGGCTCTGTGCTCTGGGAGGGTTTGGTTGTCTCTGTAAGGAAACACAGCAGTGTTACTGGAGCTGTCACTCAGTCCAGGAACAGCCAGCAGATACCACTGTGCACACACACTTGGAGTCATTCCCATGCTGAAGTTCCCTGGCAAAAACAAAATCAGTACAGGCTCTGTAGGCAGAGGTCGTTTTTAGATCATTTTGGTGATGCTGGTTACAAAGGGAAGTGTGAGTTTTCCCACAAACACTGTATTTTTGCCAAGTGATCACTTGACCAGCGATGTGATCAAGCAGTTATTATTTAAACCGTGGTAAAGCTGAATATCCCAAGCTGAGACCTCACCATACATTAATGTCTACTGAGTTTGCCTTACAGACACACAGAGAAGGTACAGGGTGGGCTGGGGGAGTGCTGGAGTGGAGAGATGAGCACGGTTACCTGGTTATGTCCATTCAGCCCCACACTGGCAATAAAACCAAGCCAAGAGCTGCACACCAAGGGACGAAGGGACAAGGTTCCCACAGCCCTGGGAACCCACTGAGCTTTCCACTCTCACCTCTCCTGTTAGAACAGGGACTCGCACCTGGCTGCTGAGTTTTCTCCTTTTGTGCTCTTCCTTGGCACATGAAGAACCAGGAGCTGTTTTCCCCCTGGCTGCTCCCTCTTTACAAATAACACGGAACCAGATAAACTCATGGGTGCACCTGGTGGCACGTGGCCCCTCACCTCGCAAAGCTCTTTGCTGCTCTGAAGGGCTGGAGCTGCTGCTGACCTGCTGCTCACTGCACTTCATCAGAGAACCTCATTAACCTGTTACCTTGGCTCTCCCCTGCCCCATTCACCCACCTGCTCTCCCACTCATGGAGTGAAAATAGGAAGACTGAGGAAAGTACTTTGCTTTTTATACAATCTTCCTTACTTGGCAACTTTTCCCAAATGATTTATCCAGGCTAATTCACAGCAGCCAAACTAACAATTGTATTTAGGGATTTTAAAAGAAACCAACCTAACCTCTTGAGGCAGCAGCCCTGCAGGGTCAAGTTCTCCTGCGGCTGCTCACACGCTGAGGTGAGTGGAGGGTGCCCTGTCCCCATCTCACAGTTCCCACAAGCAGGAATGATGGTGAGCCCTGGAACACAGCCCCAGGGGTGCATTTCAGCCAAACAGGCTCCTGAGGAGGAGGAGGAAAGCAGCTCAGTTTGTTTCTGAGCTCTTGCACCAATGGTTTCCAGTGCAGGGTATTTTCTGACTCCACTGAACTGCAGAGTCATGAGCAGCCATCTCTCAGTTGATTTACTGTGGGAAAAGAGCCACTGAGCAGAAAACCAATCAGCTTCTAACTGCAAATTAGGCATCTGGAGAGTCACTGGGAGGAAAATTAAGTAGTTACTACTCCATTTCATGATTATGTGTTCAAGGACTCTGGCAAGTGCTGCTTGTGCACTGAAACACAATGTGTTTCTGCTTTTCACCCTCTGTCTTTTTTTTAACCTCCCAATGTCCTTCTAATTAGACAAACTTTCACTGAGCAGAGAGAAATTGGATGACACATTAATTCCAGAAGATGTGTTAGTAGTGGCTGCAACTTCTTCCCATTAAGCAGATGTTGTTTTTAAAGCTTCCCTCCCTTTTGTCTTCTGCAGCTCCCACCACAGACTCAGCTGGCTCTGACTGATCACCAGGCGGGTTCATTTTGCCATTTGCAAAACACACAGCGAGTGTGTTCCAGATCCTGAGCAACTGGGGGCAGACACACAGCACCGAGCTGTTACCTGGGCATCATGTTTGTGCTTTGTGTTTCCGTCAGCAGCACTGCACTTGTCAGGGTTTCTCAGCAGCCACACGTTATTCCATACAGCCCTGGCAGGCTCCTGAAAGGAGCTGGGTCCTTTACAGGAGATAATGTAAGCTTTCGGCCTGCTTGGAGCAGGTCGCTTTGGGGAGCCTCCAAACTCACTTCAAAATATTTCCTGGCTGTGCCAGAAGCTGCTTTTGAAGTGCTGTGCCCAAGCCACAGGCGCTCGGGTGCCAGGATGCTGCGAGCGGCCCAGAGCAGGAAGCGTGTCAGCACTATCTGCCCAAAAACAGGGTGGGGAGGAGCAGGGAGTGGTGCAGACACGGGAGTGGAAAATCAGCTGACACAGCCCAGCTCTAGGAGCAGATCGGGGATGGGTCAGATGACATCCATTCAACTCTTGAGATCAAACAAGGCTTTATTCTTTCATATTTTTGGCCCTGCATGTGAGAGCATGCTGCAATATCGTGCTTTTAAAAGTGGAATATGCAGGAAATCATATTTGAAGGGCCTGGCATTTACGGTATTTTTACGAAGTTCTCTTTCCCCTTTTGCTTTTCATCTGTTTTCTACAATTTTTTTTCAGCATGCTTTTCCTTCTGATTTATTGTTTTATTTTTCTATTTTTAAAACAAGAAGTATTTCCACTTCAGAGTTTCTAATGCAATGCACATGAAAATTAGCAATGGACAAACCTCAAGCTCTTTAGAGGTCTGATCTGGCTGGGAGAAGCATCCAGAAGTTCAGAGGCTTATCCAAAGCTAATCTGAAAATTTCCAAACCTCTTCGGTCTAGACAGAGCTATAGGAACCCGCTGGCTCAGGTCCCACCAGGGCTGGGCTTGCCTCTCACTGGCTGCTCCCTCCCTGAGCATCCAGGAGCAACTTTCAACAATTCCTTGCTGAAGAGCACACAAAGTGTGCAAACACCCTTTTCTCCAGGCAAAACCCAGGCTCTTGGGACACTGTTCCACAAAACAACAAACACATGTTTGGTTCCACTGGAAATGGCTTAAAACACTCGCCTGAGGCATTTGCTTACCAGAAATGCTTTGGCAGATTTAAGCTCCACAGTGTGATTAAAATTTATCACCGCCCTTCATCTGAATCACAGAATCACAGGATGGTTTGGCTTGGAAGGGACCTTAAAGATCATCTTGTTCCCTGCCATGGCAGGGACACCTTCCACCGTCCCAGGCTGCTCCCAGCCCCAATGTCCAGCCTGGCCTTGGGCACTGCCAGGGATCCAGGGGCAGCCACAGCTGCTCTGGGCACCCTGTGCCAGGGCTCTGCCCACCCTCACAGGGAACAATTCCTTCCCAATATCCCACCTAATGCTGCCCTCTGGCAGTGAAAGCCATTCCCTGTGTCCTGGCACTCCATCCCCTGTAAATTGTCTCTCTCTGTGTTTCCTGTTGGCTCCTTCAGGCCCTGGAAGATCACCCCAAAGCTTCTCCTCTCCGGGTGAACAATCCCAGCTCTCCCAGCCTTTCCTCCCAGCAGAGCTGCTCCATCCCTCTGCTCCTCCTGGCGCCTCCTCTGGCCTGGCTCCAGCAGCTCCAGGTCCTTCCTGTGCTGGTCCCAGGGCTGGGGCAGCTCTGCAGGTGGGGTCTCAGCTGAGGGGGCACAGGGGCAGAATCCCCCCTGCCCTGCTGCCCACGCTGGGGCTCAGCCCAGGGCAGGGGGTTCTGGGCTGGGGCAGGTCCAGCTCTCACCCCCAGCACCCCCAGGTCCTTCTCCCAGGGCTGCTCCTGCTGCTCATCCCAGCCTGGACTGACCCTGGGGCTCAGCACCAGCTCTGGCCCTCGCTGTGCTTTGAGGGAGACATTTCCAGCCTGAACACACCTTTACATGCTCAGGATGCAATCCAGCAAACCCAGGGGAAGGCACAGCCCGAGGCTGTTTCCTCTCACCCCATCACAGCCGGGAGGCACCACAGAGAGACCAGGAGGGAACAGAATCTCTGCTCAGGCTGGAAGTGCTGTTTGTAGGAGAAAATTTACAGTGAGGCCTTCACCTGGTGGGGAAGCCAGGCAGGAGGGTGAGGATGAGGAAGGGCTCACCTGGAACAGGCACAGGCAAGGTGACAGAGCTCATAGCTCAAATTCCACAATGATTATGAGGTTTTACTTAAATATTCTGTCCTAGGCAACATTTACTTCAAAACTCCCCAAGCTCATAGTGCTGAATGTATTTAAACACCTCGGTGAGCTCCACAGCTGATGAGCCTTTAAAATTAGGACCCATTACACCCCAAATAACCTACAATTAATCACCAGAATTGTATCCAGCAGACATCCCATGGCTGGATTCTGAAATGGGGCTGGAGTTCTATGAGCTTTGGCAACATTTCTGGTTATGCATTAAAGCACAAGGACCTTTTACCACCTGGATTCAAAGGTTGTCCCAAAGGCTTTGGTTAGAAGTTTTAGTTAGGCTAAAAGGGGAAGAAGAGGGGCTGAAATGAGAATTTCTTTCTTTTCTTCAAGAAAAGAGTTTTTCTTGAGGCTTTCCCTTCCTCCTCAGTGTTCATTTATTAACAATGCCCACCAGCCAGCTCCCAGGCCTGTGAGACCAGTAAGACAAAAATCTCTGAGTCTTGCTCCAATAATCCAGAAAAAATGCCATCTATTGGATTATCCAATAGCCACACATCTCAAATCTGCTCAAAGAGATGATAAATAAGACTACTCCTGAATTCATTTCCATCTACCCAAATTCAGAGCAAAGGGACTGGTACAACAGACACATGAAATTCTTTTTTATTTCAGAAAAAACCCTATGACTTAGAAGAGCAGAGAGCTGGAATCCCAACCCTTCTGCTCATGCTGTCACCCGGAAAGCACATTTCCTCCTCGCTCCTGGCCAAATTCCCTTTATCAAAGGGATTTGCTCAAGCTTTCCTTGGAAAAGAACTCGACCTCTAAAAGGTTTTTGGTTGTATTTAGGCAGTTTTACCCGAAGAATTTGATATTCAATGTCAAAAAAGGAGATCCTTAGGCAGATTCAGATGTTTGTCCACAGGGAGGTAATGAGATATGGAAATGGCAAAATTGACTTCAGTTGTGTTCTGATTATTTAAAGTACAAATAAACAAACCCACAGAGCTCACTACTGTTCATCTTAGCTTTCTTTCTCCCCTGTCTCTTACAAACCCTTATTTCTGGCCATGACCTCTTCCAAAACCCAGTCCATACATCAGTTTTCCAGGACAGCTCCAGTGGTGCCGTGTGTGAATTCACTGCTGGTTCGCTCCCTCTCCAGGGAGCCATGAACTGTCTGTCCAGCTCTCAGTGTGCTCTGTGCTGTAACACAGAGGTGAGCTTTGGCAACTGCAAAGTCTTCCAGTCGTTCCATCTGCAGGTGGTGCCATGCACAGAACCCCAAGCGTGGCTGCAGAGTTCCCAGGATCGTGTGGGGATTCATTCATACTCAGACATTCTGGAAGAGAAGCCTCCAAGACTGGCCAGAAGCCCAGTGGAATTCACTGAGGGTTTGGGGTTTTGGGTTTTTTTTTTCCCAAAAAAAGTATTTTAAACATTTTAAATTTTTCCAAATATCAACTCAGCTTCCCCCCTCCTTTTTCTAAGGCTTTTCTTCTGAAGTGGATAACGGCATTATGTCTGATCCTGAAATTCCAAACTGAATTACACACCCAGGGCATGGCTTCCCAGAACAGCAACTGGAAGAGCCCTTGGCCTCGTCAGGAAGAGGCAATTTGGATGTCTGGTTATGTCTTGGAGCACATCAGGCAGCAGCCCCTGCAGAACTGCCCGTCCTGCCTGTCCAGCCACGCTGAGCCACACTCCAGGGATCCCTTTCCCAGCTCACTGTGTGGAAGTACCAGTGAGAGGGTTCCTGCCATGAACGGGGACACTGCTCCCCGCAGAGGAAGGCAGGAATCACCAGTTCCCAAATCTTCAGGCTGAAAACACACACAGCCCCTGCCTAGGAAGGAAACAGCTTCCCCTGCCCTGGGATGAGCCCTCTCCTACTTTGAGTAGTGAAAGCATGGTTCCAAATTCTATAAAAACATCCTTTTTTGCTTGGGTTTCTTTGTGGGATGTGACTCCTCTCCAGCCCCACCTTGCAGGGTTCTTCCACAGGGGTGGCTCTGCCAAGGGCACCGGGGTCATTTGTGCACCAGGAGCGGCTGAGGGAGCTGGGAAAGGGGCTCAGCCTGGAGAAAAGGAGGCTCAGGGGGGACCTTGTGGCTCTGCACAACTCCCTGACAGGAGGGGGCAGCCGGGGGGGTCGGGCTCTGCTCCCAGGGAACAGGGACAGGAGGAGAGGGAACGGCCTCAGGCTGGGCCAGGGGAGGCTCAGGTTGGGCATCAGCAGGAATTTCCCCATGGAAAGGGTGCTCAGGCCTTGGCAGGGGCTGCCCAGGGAGGTAGTAACGCCGGTCCTGAGCTGGAGGGAGCAGCTGAGGTGACGTGGCTGCCGTGGGCAGTGTCTGTTGTCAGAGGGCTCTGGGTGGTAATAACATTTCTTTTCCTTGTACCCTCTGTCATCAGCATTGCTGCTGTGACTTTTCATTTTCTTATCTCGTTGCTGTCTCCAGTAAATTGTTCTTATCTCAACCCATGATCACTGCCCTTCGTGCCTCCATTCTCCTCTCCATCCCAGCACTGTGGTTTGCACTTCCAGTGGGAACTCTGAACTGGGGGAGACCATTCCTAAGCCATGACAAGCAGCTACACCAGAAGTGTGGAAATAATGCCCACACAAACTGCCTTGAAATTTAAAAATCCCAGAACAGAGCTCAGCATCAGGCTGTGGGGTATTGTGAAGAATTAAGAGCCCAAACTGAGTATCGTGGGCTCAGAGGCAGGGGACAGGTAATGAGATCATTTCAGGGCTCTGGATACTGAGGCCTTTTCAGAATACACTGGCAAATACATGGAGTAAGACTGGTAGGCTCCAAGAACTGCTGAATACAGAGCAAAGGCTTTCAGCTTGTTTTTTGCAGATCTCCAGGGCTGTACTTTCAGATCAGAACTGTGATATCCATGCACAGTTTTAGGGTTTGTGCCTTTCCCTTGCCCTGTGAAGTGTTAAACAATTGTTCTTCCACATCCACTTAAAAATATTCAAACTGACAGAAAAGCAGTTTGCAGGAAGAAAACCAGTGAGATGAGATGAATTAACAGCACCAGAGGTATTCACAACCTCCACAGGTACAAAATACCCTCACACAATCTGCCCATTGTCTTTAAAACTAAGCTGATATCTTATTGATTGATCCCAGATGGAAAAAAGCCCACACTAATCTACATCTGGTACAAGTCTGTTCAACCAAGTATCGATGAGGAAGAGCTTTTCCTCTGCCTCGAGAGCACAATGAAAGTGTGATTATAAGCAAGGAAATGTGGTACATCCCCTGAACACATGTTGGGTTAGTGATGGATTGTGTGTGACACTAATCCCCGAACACGGCACTCAGACCATGGACCAGGCATTGGAGGAGAGCAGAAAAGGAAACGAGGAGAACCTCTCTGGTGCACTGAAATCATAGGCTTTTCACATAATCTTGCAATTTGCTACCTTCTCAAATTCCCCCCACTCCCTTGCCAAGACAAATCAGTGAACATCCCCGGGACCTGAGCCGTGCAGCAGAGATCTGGGGTGTTCTTCCGAAATGGGAAATTCACTGAATCTCCAGGGGGTTGCTCTGTACTGGCTCTGGAGAACTATGGGGTGGATTCTCTCCAAACTGGAATTCATGCTGCCTTTCTGAAGTCTAATCCAGCTTCCCAGAGAGGTGCAGGGCATGATTGTTCTCTATGAAGTCAAGGCAGAAATGCAGCACAAAGTCACATGTAAAAAAAGCTTCATCAGACACAAAATACAAGTTTTGGGGAATGATTTCCAAAGCAGATTTTAATCCACCCTTTGCTGCTGGATTTCGGTGTTTTAAATTCTCATCCTCCCTGATTTATTATGGCTCTCAAACACTTCAGAGCAGACCCTCAGCCTTCTGCCATTTCTGTCCAGGCTGTTGGAACACGGGATATTGTTCTGATCTGCATCACTTGCTCTGTCGTCTTCAGCCCCAGCCTTACATCTCAATTCTCCACTTGGATATTTTCCACAATGCCCTGAAATTATTGCAGAAAACCTAGAAAAAAGTAAATGACAACACATTTGGAGGAGTCCTTCAGTACTTCCCCCAGCAGGTGAAATATCCATAATCTTCATAAAAAGTCATTTGGATAGTCAGAGTAATACAGGGGAAAGCAAGTCTCCTGCCTGCAAAACCTTCACCCCCAGTTTGATGCATCTTCCTCTCTTTCAGTTTTCCAAACTGCCAGGGGGCAGGGCTGGATGGGATATTGGGGAGGAATTGTTCCCTGGGAGGGTGGGCAGGCCCTGGCACAGATGCCCAGAGCAGCTGTGGCTGCCCCTGGATCCCTGGCAGTGCCCAAGGCCAGGCTGGACACTGGGGCTTGGAGCAGCCTGGGACAGTGGGAGGTGGGTTTGGACCAGAGGAGCTTTAAGGTCCCTTCCAAGGCCATCCTAAAAGTCTGTGATCCACCAGGACCCCACTGCAGTCCCTGGGTTTCCTGCAGGAAAAACCGGCTGGAGCCACTCACTGAGTGTCAAAAGTTTCTATTTCATAGCCTGGATATTTTAATATTTTTTAATTAAACACAAAATATTTTCTGAGAAGTTTCCAGCTTGAACAATAAGATATCTGAAAAGATATATAATGAAAACTGGTACAGGCCAGAAGCTGAAACCCAGATCCAGCCCCTTTGGGGAGAAATTTTATAAAGAGAAAAGGAAATAACCAGCCAGCACATAACACCAGGAGCTGCCATGGCCAGGACAGCTCTAGGAAGCACCTTCCTGACTCCTGTGGATCAGCTTTGGTGGCCCCAGCAGTGGGAGATGCCCTGGCCCCCACCACCCATCCCACACCTCTTGACACAGCTCGAAGTGCCAGAGCAAACTGGTTCTGCTTACAGGGAAAGGGGGAGGCCCCAGAGCCTCTCTCGGCTGGGGAAACGTGGATTTCCCAAAGCCCCCCCGCTGCAGAGGACAAAGGGGAGACCTCTGCACGGGAATATTTGGGAGCGAAGCTCAGCCCAAAGCAAATCCCTCTGTGTCCCATGGCCTGGAATTCAGCTGCTCACCTGCCAGGGCTGAACCCCTCCCTGGGCTTCAGGGCAAGTACAGCAAGCTTTGTGTGGCTGTGGTTTTCAGCTTGGCACAGAAACCTTCACAAGTGCCACCCTGAGCATTCTCAGAAAGAACTGGATCCAAAGCCCCTGGAAATCCCCAGGAATGCTGCCGTCTCTGCCCTGCTTTGGAGCAGACTGTTCCTTTCTAAGAATGGTGCAGGAGCTAAACCTGGCTCAGACAGGGCTGGGAGCCCACGGGGAAGAACCTTGGCTCAGCAGAGGGAGATGAGCCCAGCACTGCCCTCCAGCAGGGCAGTCACAGCCCTGAGGTTGCAGCAAAGCTGACATTTTGCATTGAATTCTGATTTTATTTTGAAAACTACAAAGCATTCCAGGGCACTGGTGAAGCACATCTGTTTCTATCTGAGCTGAAGCACACTGGCTCTCTCCCGTGTTTTTTTGGGTGGAAAGGGAAACTCTGTGGGTCATAGCAGGGTAATCTCTTTTTAATGTAGTCCTCTGTGCAAAATCCACACTGAGCCAGCCAAAGGCAGACAGATATTAATGATATTATCTTGCCCACATACAAAAATAAAACATCTACGGTGTTACTAATCTGCTCTGATGACTTTCTCAATGCTGAAACCTTGTGAGTTACCAGGTCTGTTAAAAGAGACAGAAAAGGTATTGCTGGAAATAAAATGCAATTTCAAATCCTGGTGTAAGTTAGGTTAACCCAAGATACTTATTTGGTCACCACTACCTCGGTCTCTGGACTTTGTACATTTTTAACCTGATTTTTCTACGTGGTAGGAAAATATTTATCCCCTTTTTGCAGATGGGGAGCTAAAAGAAAGAGCAACTCACCAGCAATGGCAACCAGAAGTATTTAATTAACATCAGGTTTCAAAACAGCAAAAAACTGCCTTTTTAGTCATGAGTCTCAGAAAAACAATAACTGTACTTTCTGTACTTGTCCTTTGTTTGCTGAACCCAAAGATGCTTCTTGGCTTTTCTTCTCAAATATTTTGCAGGGACAGGAATTTATTTTAAGCACAACAGGGGCACACAGAGATGTGATTTCTCCATGCAGGGCCTTCAAAGTGTGGGAGAAAATTGGGAAATTCATGAAAGTCAACAACATTTGCTCTGCCTTGCCCTGGACCTGTCTTCTTCACACCAGACCTTGGGAAACCAGGCTGGTTCCTGCCCAGGAGTAAAACTGGAGTTGCTTTGGGTGTAGCAACAGCTCTCATCTGGAGAGCAGTGAGATCAGACCTCACCTCTGGCAATGCTGAGTGGTGGCACAGCACGCCTGACTCTTCCCATTCTGCAGTGAAAACCCCCGTAAAACACCAGGGTTTATCCCAGCCCCTCGTTCCCGGGACAGAAAAACTCCTTTGCATCCACAGCCGAGCCTCAGGCAATCGTCCCAGTGGGAGAAGCTGCTCAATCTTTACATTTATTTCAGTTTCATAAAACATACACAAACCCCTGCCCCACAGTGTCCCTTCCAGAGCAAACAGGCTGGGAGAAGGAAAAACGCTTGGAAAACAGGGTTCTGGATGCAGCTGCAGTGCCAGCACCTGGGCTGTGGGCAGGAGCCAGCAGCTGGGAACGGGCACGACCCAGCCCCGGCTGCACTCGGGGCACTGAGAGCCAAAAACCCAGAGCTGGGCAGTGCACACGAGGTCCTGCAGTGCGGAGCTGTTTGCTGCAGGAGGAACACGTGGAAAAGCCTGAAGTGGGCAGACGATCCAGGTACGGAATGCCATGTGTGTGTGGGATCCCAGCCTGAGCAGCTGCAGCTGGAGTAACCCAGAGATGCCCAGGAAGGTTTGCTCTTGGGGCAGAAAGATGCAATCTTACAAAATTATCTGGAATACTTGAACAAACCAACCTTCAGCCTCATACCAACAGCAACAGATCCCCTGGAGTCACCAGAAATCACCTCCCTGCACAGAAAACAGTATTTTCATAATCAGAATGAGGAATTATTCAACATGGCAAACGTGCTGTTAAGGCACAAACCAGTGAGAAGTCAATAAAAATAAAATCAAATTCATAGAGTAATTTGGTAGGAATGGGTTTGAGTCCAAGTTGCTCAGAAATGCCTGGAAGACAGAAACCCATTGGGCTTTTGATCATCACCCAGAAAAATAATTAATAACATTCAAAGTTCTGATTTTTTTTTTTTTTTTTTTTAAGGATAAATTCTATTTTCCCTCCTTGCCTGTATGGGAATTCTCAATGCACATGGCAACACCCAGGAGACTCCCCAGCACTCTGCACTCCACTGCAGGCATGGACTGGGAGTACCTCAGGAATTCATCCCTCCTGAACCTGAGGCTCATCCTGCTGAGCGTTCCCACCCTGCTGCCTTCTCCTCCCCAGCCCGAGGGACTTGGCTGAGCCAGGAGCCTCCAGCAGGGGTGGGGACTGGTCACAAAAGGTCACAAAAGGTGCCATCTGCTGGGCCATCACCTCTCAAAAGCCTGGTTTGGAGCCACCTGCACAAAAGTGTTCAAGGGGTGGGATGTGGCCCAGAGGAAGGAGGGAGGAGTTAGGCTGGAGAGTTGTGCAGATCTTTCCACCCCCAAACCCAGCCCACCAGCACTAACTCCCATGGAAACACTTCCTTCTCTGAGCTTTAGGGCAGGTGTCCCCGTTCCACCCCACACCTCCTCCTGCTCAGTTTACACCTTTACTCAGGAGAAAAAAAAAAACCCACCCAAATCTTACTCTGCTGTCCTAAGGATGCCAATTTTACATCCACAGTCTGGTCCTTTCATGCCATAATTTTGTTATATCATCTTTATGCCTTTTAAAGCTGTTGGATATTTCTTGAGGGGGCTGTCAGGAGCTATGAAATAATCCATTATAGACTTTGCAAAGATTATTGTCCGGAAGTTCCTGCTGCCCACCGGACACAGCAGCCATACTTTGACTTTCCCTTGAGATCCCACAGTCCCTAATCAAGCTGAATCTGAACTGGAGACCTGCTGGAGCTCTGTTGTACAAATGAAACTCTTCCATTCAATTAACAAAGGATGCACTAAGGCTGCCATGCAGTCATCCAGCCCATATGAGCCCAAATCCGTATCACCTGACCACGCAGGAGTGTTTTTGCAGACTTTAGGGTGGGTTTGATGGAACACACGGAAAGACAATATCTCAGCCATGAACCTCCATTTCCAGACCTATTGAACAGCTTAATTTCAGACCAGCTCACAGATAGCAGCTCAAGCTTTTAATCTATTGCTTATCATGCCTCAAAAGTGTGTTCTAGAGATAAACCTGTCACTAGGAAGGCCCACAGAGGAAGAACTTCACTTTTACTGAGCCATGGCCAGTGTTTCCCAAGCATGTGGTATCCAAATGCCCGTTTGGAAACAGCATTCCCTCTCCCAGGGCAGGCACACACATACACCTCATAAAAACAGATTTACAAGTCAAAATAAGCCCCAGCTTGGAATGCAGATCCTCCTCTGTGGATGCTGCAGAGCACGAGGTGCTCCCCAGATGTGCCTGCTGTAATGAAGTGCACCCTTGCAGGAACAAGCACCAGCTGATTCCTTGGAGCTTCCCAGCTCTGTGTTCACACTGTGGGGCACAGCATGGCTCATCCCATGGGTGATGGGGGCACTGCCTGCTGTGAACTCCTCATTCCACTTCCCAAGGCAATCCTGGGCTCTGCACACTCAGCTCCCAGGGATGAAAGTTCTCACGCAGCCCACAGTGTCACTGAATACAAAGAAAGTGTGAGCTTTCATTAGGACCCATGTGTAAACTCCCCATTAAATTAATTGATGGGACAGAATTGTCCTTCATTTGGGCACACTCAGAGCTGGCAAATCCATTCTTGGGGAAATAGGAGCTGTTCTTCATTCCCTATGCATCATGTTTGAAAATTATGGTATTTATTGTTCCCAAAATGAAGGGAACCCTTTTTACAAATGCTTTTCTCCGGCTGCCATGGTGCAATTCGTATTTTGGTGAGTATTTTTTCAGTCTGTGGCTCACTCCTCAAGGCTTAACCTCAGCTAGAAAATGTTCACAAGTCGTGACTGTGCCAGTCACTGCTTTGACCTCTGACTAACACCCTGCTCCTTGCTCTGGAAAATAATGAATTGCAGGGAACCTTTTTCTAAACACAGATCCTCAGAGGGAGAGCAGCCACCCCTGAAACACGAGCACTAACCAAACATGCCGGCGTAAATTACCTCAGTGGGCAAACGAGGAAGAGACAAGAGTTGTCAAAACAGAGAGTGAGCTGTAGTAGATTTACTAAGTTTTTCTGCTGTTTAACTAACTCTGCCCTTAGCGTAGAGGGGGATATTTTTGGAAAGTCTTATAAAATCCATTCAGCTGTTTGAGGTAGATGAATGTGGAAAAAAACTCTCACAGCTGTCAACTTTATTTTTCAGATCTTTTTTTTTCTTTTTTGGTGCTTGGATAATTCAAAAATGGCTTTGATTTTAAACTCCAGTCTTGGCAAGGGCAAATGGTAGCCTTGACTGAAAAACAAGAGCGGTGCTTGTAGTTCTGAAACAACCAACTTATGGATGTTTAGAGCTGACTCCTGAGCCTGACAGGACACCAAGGAGATTGCTCTGAACCTGGGCAGGTGCAAAGGCAGCGTTGGAAGGGCTGTATTAACATTTGGATGTGTGAACTTGGAGTGTTCGAAGCAATCCCAGCTATGAAATACAGCAAGGGATCATTTAAAAAAAAAAGGTACTGAAATTGGTGCCATGGTAAGGCCCACAACAAAATACAGGGAAAACAGCATCTCCTTGAAACACTGCACTTTATTTTGTTCATCTTCTTACCTCCACTGGAAAACAGCCTTAGGTGTGAATGAAAACAAAGTTAGTAAACTGACCATGCTGGGAATACATTTCCAGTGGCAGCATGAAGCAAATCCTGGACACCAGTGGCTGCACTGGCTGCTCATTATCAGTTTTCACTTGATTTTTTTCCAGCTTAAATGAGTTTGTGTGTTGATACTATACATATATAAAATTGTGTGTTGAACATCAAGTTAACATCACAGGAGGTTTTCTACTTCTCTAAATTACAATTTGCTGAAAATGCATGAAGTTGTGCTCAGGCACAACTGATGGACTCCACTGTTAACAATTGTCCCCCTGTACTCAGCACTAGAGGCCTCACCTCGAGGGCTGTGTCCAGTTCTGGCCCCTCATGGCCAGTGAGCCCTGGAGGGGCTGGAGCGTGTCCAGGGCAGGGAATGGAGCTGGGAAGGGGCTGGAGCCCCAGGAGCGGCTGAGGGAGCTGGGAAAGGGGCTCAGCCTGGAGCAAAGGAGCTTGGGGGGACCTTGTGGCTCTGCACAACTCCCTGACAGGAGGGGGCAGCCGGGGGGGGTCGGGCTCTGCTCCCAGGGAACAGGGACAGGAGGAGAGGGAACGGCCTCAGGCTGGGCCAGGGGAGGCTCAGGGTGGACATCAGCAGGAATTTCCCCATGGAAAGGGTGCTCAGGCCTTGGCAGGGGCTGCCCAGGGAGGTTTGGAGTGCCCATCCCTGGAGGTGTCCAAGGAAGGGCTGGAGGTGGCACTCAGAGCTCTGGGCTGGGGACAAGGTGGGGATGGGGCACAGCTTGGCCTCGATGGGCTGGGAGGGCTTTTCCAACCTCAGTGATCCTGGGATTCTGTGAACTCCATAGTTCAGATGATGAACTCTGACATCTCAGGATCTTTTCCCTGAGACAACCCAGTTAATTCATAAACTCACATGAGTGGGTGGAGGGTGGGTGTGGGGAGAGGAATAAACCAAAGCAGAAAATAAATTAAATTAAGCCCAGGGCTTTCAGTAGCCTCCATTCAATAGCCAAGAATTAGCAAGGAAAACACCATTTCCCATTTTTTAATTGATGCTTGTGCCAAAAGGCCTCAGGTATGTACAACCCCAAACAAAAGTCTTGGGGGAATTTCAGCCTCAGGAAACAAACTCTCCTGGGCAAAATGTGATTTCCTGGAGTCAGTAGTTCTATTGCAGAATACTGGATGTTAACTTTGTTAATAAGAAAACATTTTTCAAATGAAAAATGACTTGTTAAACCACTTTTATGTCACTTTTTCAGTAACACATTAAAGTAAACAAACCTAAGATGTTAAATAAAATAAAAAACCCACTACACCTGCAGAGTTTTACCAGCTCACATTACAAAGTGCTCTCTGAAGTGGTTGGGGAGCTATTTCCATTACAAACAGCAAGTGTGCTTGAAAGTAATTCAAAGAGTCAAATTAGGCAGATTACATCAGAGTGTATTTCCCTGCAGCAGAAGGACTTTCGAAACACCTGCCTGACATATTTCAACCTCTGCAGAGAAATATGACACGGGCGGGTTTCAGGAACAGCTACAGCCTGGAGAGGGAGGCTATTTGATGTTTAATTCCACAAAACAATCCTTAATTAACAAGCCCATTCTGTTTGCAATTTGTACTTTTGTTTTTAAACACAAACCAACAATAATAAGCAGTGACAAGAGGCCAAAAGCTGCACCAGCTGAAATTACAGCAAGGTTTGTACACTTCATGTTAAACACTGAATGACTCCTATCGGTCCCTGTGTTTTGTTGCCTGGAACACATTTCAGTTAATTAAATATCTTACCACACACTCAAGTGACAAGATTGAGAAAGGAGAGGGACCAAGAGGTCCAGTTGAGCACTGAAGAGCTGAGGGTACATAAATGGATCCTCTGTTGGAGCTGACCCGCCCCAGATGCATTGTGTCACAGGTACTTGGCGTCTGAAAATTCCAGAGACTGCTGCAATTGCCTTTTCACTTTGCTTCAGTTCTTGGAAAAATGCTGGAACAAATCATTACACAAACATTAGAAGGCAGAGCAGAGATGACTGATGGCCAACAGGCGTTTCTCAAGAGCAAATCATGTCAAGGAGTGCAGTTCCCTCACCAGCAGACAGGCAGGGCGCGGACACCGGGGAAGAGCAGCACATGGAGTCCGTGCCCTAAACTATCACAAGCAGTGGACACACCACAAGGACAGGCGTGGGAGGCACTGATTAGAGAATCATGGAATATCCTGAACTGGAAGGGACCCACAAGGATTATCAAGCCCAACTCCTGGCCCTGCACAGCCACCCCAGCAGTCCCACCCTGTGCATCCCTGAGAGCATTGTCCAAATGCCCCTTGAACTCCGGCAGCCTTGGAGCTTTCTCCTCCTACAATAATGTTTTGATGCTGCCTTTCAGGGTATTTCTTCATCTTGGGGTACATGCAAAGGCTGATCTGCCCTTCTTGTGTTATTTTTTGTGTGGTGTTTGTAAAAGAGATCCCAGCAGCACTTGAGCACAGTATAAAACTCAAAATGTAACACTACTTTAAATTTTAGTTTAGTTTTCCTTTAGTGTTAAATCATTGCCTTAATAGGATATTGTGAACTCCTCTATTAATAAACTCTTAGCAGTTTCCCGAAAGGATGTTGTGTGATCCAGGGGTACTCCTAGGAAGGAGCAGGATGAACTGGAAGCCCACCACGATTATAGATCCCATTTTCATCGTGACATTTTTCCAGAGTTAGAAGGATGTAGGAATTGCAGTGAAGGACAATTCCTGTGCTGAACTGATAAAGTAGAGAGAAAAAGCCCTCTGAGAGCTGGGGGAGTGTAAAATACAGAGTCCCCAGAGCCCTGGCACACAGCATTCACAGGAACCTGACCTTGCTGTCATTACAGAGTCATTATGGAGGAAAACCTCCGTTCTTGAGGCTCTTACTCAGTACAACAGGCTTTGGGGTTCAGTAAGTAAAGGCACAGAATTGGGTCAATATTTTGCTGAATAGAGCACAGGAGCTGCAGGAGGGACCCCTCAGCTGTGACAGACACGGGCTGGACACAGCACCCAACAGGGACCCAGCAGGGACTCACCAAAGAACCTTTCCAGGTCTCCTGGCCCCAAACAACCCCAGAGCTCCACGGCGGCTTAGGAGGAAGGGACCTGCAGGTCTGGAGCAGAACAAAGCCCAGGAGCACAGGGAGCTCAGGGAAATACCACATCCACCCAGCTCCAGGAGAAGGAATGCACCGTGGTTTAGGAACAGGGCGAGACAGAGACATTCCCAGAGAAATTCCGTGTGAACAACTTCCCCTGGGAATATCCCACCACTCCCAACTCCGAGTTCAGAGACATCAGGGCCAGGCTTGCTGGATAGAGCCCTTCCCCAGGAGAGCAGTCAGGACGGGACTCCAATCCCAGTCGGCTCCAAAGCCTTTGAACTGGGAATGCCGTTTATAGTCCTGCTCATTCCTGCCTCGATAGGCTGCAGCAAAGTGTTTTTTCCTTTTTTTAATGCACAGTGGCTCCCATTAGCAGAGAGAGGATGGCACCAGCTGTGGCTGAGGGCAGTCACCATCAGCCGCGGGGAAGAGGAGGTTGTTTACAGAGACGAATGTTCTTTTGCTCAAACTACAGCGATTTACAGTTAATTTTACTTAAAGGCAATTACACAAGAAGCCGTGAAAGGAAGAAAGTCTTGCCTTGGGCCTGCAGCACAGAGACAGAAACTTATTTCATCGTTGTCACAGCTCTTGCCAATAGTACAGCAAAATGGATCACACTGGCACCACTTTTTTTTCAAAAGAATTTCCTGGGCAGTTCGACTGAAAATCCCTGGCAATAACAACGTTAACACAACAAGTGATATAATTTCCACACCTGTCTGATTCCTCTTCAAAAAACCCAATCCATCTTAATTACTTCTTGAACACTTCAACATGAAAGTTCCTTTTTTCCATAAAAAAAATCCTATCCAGTAAGTGAAGTCAAAGATGCAAGAAAAATAAAGGTGACCTTGAGGGCAGCACTAAAATAAATGTCCTCAGCTAAATCACCTGGCTGTCAGTGGCCCAGAGGTGCAGGGCACTCTGAGAGCTTCTGAGCACTTTCCCAACACCGTGAGGAGCCCAGAACGTCTCTGCTCAGCAGGATGGACCCACAGACACCTGCACAAGCCCTTCCTCCAGCCCTGTGAGACCTCTGGGTCTCCTCAGCCCAAGCACAGGCAGGGCACTGGGAGGGCCCCGTCGCTGGGATGCTGCTAACCCAGCACTGAGCCAGGCTTTGCCTTTCTAAGGCTCACCCTCCTCACCCTTTGGTTCTTCCCTAAACTGCAAAACTCCTCTTTCATAGTCCAGGCTACTGGGAGTGGTCTTCTTCCTCTTAAGGAATAGCAAGGCAAATTTTGGCTGGTAGAAATCGTCAGAGATCCAGCTAAAATCAGGCTTCTGGTTGGTTTCTGTATCTGCAGACACTCAGGGCAATGCAGGAGACAATGTCCCTTCAAACAGACAGAGACTGAGCCTGCTGCTGAACTAGAATTGGGTGACAGGAGGATGCATCCCAAAAAATCAAATTAAAAATGTCCTGTAAACTTTAAATCAGCCTGACAGCCATGGAGGAAGAGACTATTCACCACACTTTGTATCTAAGAACTGAACTAGAAGTTAAATTAGGAGACCAATCTTTAAACTGCTCCATAGTCCCGTCCCTAAGGAAAGATGGGCCTGTTGAAGTCAGGCCTCAAGCAATTTGCCCAAGGATAAACAATAAATCAATGTAATTAGATTGTTTTCAAGCTAATTAAATTATTTACAGTTTTCACGTCAAGTTCAAAGTTGCCTGGCTATCCAAATATACCTAGGTAGGCATTATTTTATAAACTTTCCCTTTCTGAAGGAAACACAAACATACATATATAAAAACATCAAGGTTACAGCCCCAGCTCTCAAAGCTTAGGAAATGCCAGAATTAAGTTTGCATGGGCAAAAGAAAATATTTTTCTCTTAATTTCATTCCCAGAAATGGTGAAACCATTTTTTGTTGAAGCTTTCCAAACAATTCATCTGAGGCAGACATTCAGCATGGAAAGTTTCAGCCCAAACAGTTAAAATCTGGCACAGATTTATGCCACTGAAAACTGGGGCTTATAATGGGAAATGTGAGGCAAGCTTAATTACAGGCAGCACTACCAGCAACATTTATAAAGTATTTAAGACTAAAATTTCATACTGGCTTTGCTAGGTCTGTTTTTCTAGGAATATTGTGCATAAGTATTTGAACCTTCTTATATACCTTTAAATTTCAGACTGTTTGTAAGTCTGGGGTCTGCGACAAACTTGGCCAAAACTCCAAGGCAGTTCTTTGCATCAGCCCTCAGAAATAGGAGGCATTGCTCAGAAAAAGAGGTCTCACTTGTCTGATGTGAAGTAGGAGAAGCCACAGGTTTTCAAAGGATCCCAGTACCCACACAGGGTTCAAGTTTCTGTGGGCATTTTTTAGTTTGCATATTTCAATCAGCTCTACAGCTGGTGCAAAGGTGATGCTTTTTTTTGAGGAGTTGGTTTCCAGATGAAAGCAAATTATTAATAAAAAATTCTCCGGTGATCTGCTCAATAATTAATACTCGGAATTTCAAAAGGAAAGGAACTAATTTCAAAACAGACAGATGGACATCCTGATGTCTCAGGATTTGGCATTCCATGGAGAGAGACTTTTTACAAGGGCCTGGAGTGACAGGACAAGGGGGAATGGCTTCAAACCAAGAGAGAGTGGGGTAAATGGGATATTGGGAAGGAATTGTTCCCTGTGAGGGGGTGAGGCCCTGGCACAGGGTGCCCAGAGAAGCTGTGGCTGCCCCCGGATCCCTGGCAGTGCCCAAGGCAAGAGTTGGACAGGGAAGAAGTCTGGTTTAACTTCCTAAAAAGCACAAAAATATATAAATGACTGCCAAGTGATGTTTTGTTCTCCCAGCGATCAAAATGCCTTTACCAAGTGGCAGAACGAGATTTTAGCCAAAGCTCATTGAAGCATCCTGAGATTCAGGAGCTCTGCTCCCAGTTCTTCACTGACTACAAACTTTGGCTTATTCATTTACCTCCTCCAGGCCTCTGCTCCCCATGTTTCAGGTGTAAATACCATCACCCCGTTCTCCTGCCCAGAAGGCTCTTCCAGGCAGGAACTGTCCCATTCTGGACATTGGCTTCTGCCACCTTCTGCCACCTTCTGCCACGTGAATCCTAGGGGGATTTCAAGGCACTTCTGCTGCAGAAATAAATCCCAGCTCTCCATGCTCTCAGGTGATTAAATGCTTTCTTTTCAGCAAAATTTAAACCCCATTCATTTTAATTAAGCTTTTATACTTTATTTGGTGCTTCTTCAGCTTGCCTCTTTTGAAGCACCCCCCCCCCAAATTTCTATGAAAAGTCCTACCCAGCTGAAGGCACAGTGAGTTCTTTATTCCCCTCAGCAGAGCACAGTGACATAAAGGAATCCTGTGAGGAAAGGCATCCGCAGTAGGAAAAATAGAGGTTCTTGTAAAGCACTTCTCCAATTTTCCTAAAGACTTCATACTTGTGACTTATAGCCCAGGGAGGTTTGTTCCACGGGGGCCTTGCCAACGAGGCTGTGTTGCAGTGAGGAACCCACGGTGACACAACGTCTTCGTGATATTTGCACAGAATTTCCTGCATCCATCTTGCAGCACCGCTGGGGGGATGTCACAAAGCTGCTAACAGCCATCGACTGTGGGACAGCCGGCGCTGCCCTCAGCAGACAAACACCTCGGGGGTTTTGGTCAGAACTGAGGCTGAGGTTGAGTTTTGTGCTTTGCAGCATCATCCTTGTTTTCATCCATGTGGAAGAGCTTTATTTGTAGCAGCAGATTCCACCTGGTGTCTGCCCAAGCCAGAGAGAGCCACTGCGATCAGGAGCATCTCCTGCAGTTCACTGCAGATATAAAAAGTGCTCCAGAGTTGTAGTGCACAATGGGGGGCTCAGCTTCAGCAGGTGAAGGAAGGTGTGCTGTGCTTCAGAGGAGGGAAAATCTTCCAGCTGTATGAAAAATTACAGAA
This sequence comes from Struthidea cinerea, assembly GCA_013397865.1. NCBI lineage: Eukaryota > Metazoa > Chordata > Aves > Passeriformes > Corcoracidae > Struthidea > Struthidea cinerea. Next base: position 840,565 of record VZTI01005567.1, read on the forward strand.
AACATCCCCATTTCTTTGGCCTATTTGCACCACCATGGGCTGATATTACAGAAATGCAATTCCTCCCAGGAAAGCTGGGCTGGCAGAGCCACTCTGATACCCTGGCAAGAGCTGCAGCCAAGGTGTCTCTAACTCAGAGTATTTCATTTCATTTCATTTCATTTCATTTCATTTCATTTCATTTCATTTCATTTCATTTCATTTCATTTCATTTCATGTCTAACACCAAGATATTAGGCACGTTCTTACTACTCTTCCAGCTTGTGTTTTTATATATAAGATAGACACATATGGATCTTTCCTTGGTTGATGGATATATCCATTATCCTCCCTCCTAAAAATCTGTGCTAATCCTATTTTTACTGCAGAACCCCAGCACATTTTTTTGCTCAAAGCGTTGCTCTGCAAATTCAAACAGTGGTCACTTCTCCCTACCTGCATTCCTGGGAAGGTTTCTACAGGAATGAGACTCGACCCAGCTTTGACATGACGACATGCAAGAGAGGCAGAGAGCTTCCCCAGCCTGGGCACAGACACCATTTCACTTGTGAAATTCTCCTGTTTCAGAACACTTTCACCACTGGCTCACAAATGGAGTAGCAGCAGTTAAACATCAGCTTCCCACGAACCCAGCCTGCTGCAAATGCCTTCACCCTCACACCCAGACTTATGCTGCAGTTTTGCCTCTGTGGTACCTGTACTCCCTGCAAGCTCAGGTGCAATCTGGGGGCTTGAGTATTAAAGAATTGGAGATTTTTTCTCCAGGGATACTCTGCAGCACTGTGGACTGTTCAGAGGATGGTTAAGCTGCCTTACTCCCACAGACAGAGCCCTTCTTTCAGTGTCAGTACTCTGGAACCCCCAGTCCTGCTCACATCAAAAGCTGGGAGGCTCAGAAGGAACGAAGGATGAGGAAAAGATGTTTGAACGTTTTTAGACAAGCAAGAGCTGTAGCACCCAATTTGGTCAAAATGTTCAGAGGGATCTTACAATATTCAACTGAAATGAAGCATTTTTACAGAATTAACCTTGATACCTGGTGTATAAATACGCACAGATTTCTTCAGAATTTTCTTGTACGTGGTGGGGTAGCAATGTCTTAAATCAGACCTCCTGTGTAGTGGTTCAGTGAAAACAACAGGATTTTCTTACAGTCACTGTTCAATATAAGATTCAACATCTCAGAACAGGAAAGGCTTTGCAGAACAACAGAATGACAGGCTGTAAGCTTTACTGAGATCCTGAACTACCAAAAATACACCAGTATGGTATCGAGAGTAAGCCAGACAAATATCTGGATGATCAAGTCATAGAAGTGTCAAAGCTGCATTTTTCCCTAAGGAACACCAAGGCTGCCTGTCAGCATCAGGAGACTTCAGGGGTGGTGCAGCGTGGGCTGCAACAGAACAGTGATAATGTAATGAGCAGGGAGGGACCTGGGGGTGCTGGTCCATGGCCAGGTGAACACGAGTCAGCAGTGCCTGGAGCCAGGAGGGACATCCCTGTCCTGGGGACATCAGGCTGGGCCAGGGAGGGATTGTCCCGCTCTGCTCTGGGCTGGGGCAGCCTCACCTCCAGGGCTGGGGCAGTTTGGGTGCCCCAACATCAGAGAGATCCAAAGCTGCTCCAGAGTGTCCAAAGGAGGCAGCTGGGGCTGGGGAAGGGTCTGCAGGGGCCACCCGAGGAGCGGCCGAGGGCACCGGGCTGGTCCAGCTGCAGCAGAGGAGCTGAGGGCAGAGCTCCCCGGGGCTGCAGCTCCTGCCGAGGGCAGCGCAGGGACAGCTCCGAGCTCTGCTCCGGGACAGGGACAGCACCCAGGGAGCGGCTGGAGCTGGGCCAGGGCAGGCTCAGGCTGGAGAGCAGGGAAAGGTTCTTCCCCAGAGGGTGCTGGGCACTGCCCAGGCTCCCCAGGGAATGGGCACGGCCCCGAGGCTGCCAGAGCTCCAGGGATGCCCAGGGTGGGGTTGTTGGGGTGTCTGTGCAGGGCCAGGAGCTGGATTGGTGATCCTGTGGGTCCCTTCCAGCTCAGGATAGTCCATGATTCTCAGCAGTTTTGCCTCCCCTGCCCGTCTGCATTGCAGTGGTGCAGCCCTTACTCTCCCATTGCTGAACCAGAGTCTGGAGCTGCAGCCTGGTTTGGGGGAACTCTGTGAACATGGAGCAATTTGGGAGTGCTAACCTGAAACTCACATCTGCCAGCAATTACATTTGCTCACTGAAGCACAAAAGAATTCTGCTTATTTGTATTAAGCTATAAATGCAACATGGCTTTGGCTTTCCAGTCCAGAGATAAGCCTGTCACTGCGTGAGCTGAACACTGCACATGAGCAAAAAACACAAGCATGACAATATTCCTATTTCCAAACTTTAATCAGGATGAGCATTGTTTGCTATCTCTTAAGATTTATTGCTGCAATTAAAAGATCCACTCTTAGAACCTCATGTTCCTTCTAATAACCACAATCTTACACTCCTGACACCTGAGAATTCTCCCAAGCTTAACAGGCAGAGCTCTCAGGCTGAAAGCAATCAACTGGTGAAGGACAAAGAGAAAGAGAGAGAGCTCATTATGTAAGAAAATAAATACATCCAACTCTGCCATCAGCTTTAATTGGACAGCATTTCATGGAAGACTCTGAACATCTCGTAACACTGAGGAAAGCTGAGGCGGCTGCCACATCCATGTACACTGTAAGCTACAGAAATGTGTGCTATTAATGTACAATATGTATTATTAATGTGCTATTGCTCACAAAGGACACACTGACCAGCACTCCGGTGCTTACCCAGGATGTTTTGTGGCCTTTGTGGGCAGCTCCTGTATTTCCTGAATTATCCCTCTCAGATTTTAGTTCATGGAGACTGGCGTAACTCAAAGCAAGCTGTTGCTGAAGACATTGCAGGTGACACTGGCTGAACTGTGATTTGTGTTTGGGCTCTGCTCTCTGGAGATGTGCCTACAGGTGGGATGCATTCCCAGCAGGTCAGGGAGGGATCCTGCCCCTGTGCCCAGCCCTGGGGGCACCTCTGGAGTGCCGTGTCCAGCTCTGGCTCCTCAGCACGGCAGGGCCAGGGAGCTCCTGGAGCGGGGCCGGCGGAGGCTGCGCAGCTGAGGAAGGGCCTGGAGCATCTCCGTGCCCAGGACAGGCTGAGGGAGCTGGGGCTGCTCAGCCTCGAGAGGAGCCCCGGCTGAGAGGGGCCCTCAGCCCCGGCTGTCCCCGGCTGCAGGGAGGGCTCCGGGCAGGGCCCGGGCTCTGCTCCGGGGCCCAGCAGCGGCACCAGAGGGACGGGCAGGGCCTGAGCCCAGCGATTGCCCGGCACAGGAGGCAGAGCTGCTGCCCTGGGCAGGGCCAGCCCTGAGCAGATTGTGCAGAGAGGCTGTGCAGGGTCCCTGCCTGGGGCTGCTGCAGAGCTGTGTGGGCACTGCTGTGCCCTGTGCTCTGGGACGGCCCTGCTGGGGCACAGAGGTGGCACCTGATGACCCAACCTGACCCATTCTGTGATTCTGGGATTCTGTAAAGCTCAGACTCCAAGAGAGGCTTCCAGAGTCAGGATCATTCCGGAGGCTCTCAGGATGGGTAATTCTGCTGTGGGAACGAAACCTGACCTCCTCATCAGGCAGAGCAGCAGTGCTGGCCAAAAATCCCAGCCAGTGTGCCACAGCCACAGAACTGGTGGTTAGGAAGGAGCTTTTAAATGGTTTTGAGAGACATGGAAAATGCCACAATTAGGGAACTGTATATTCCTTATGCAAATATTTTTCATATGTCCTCCCATACTGGGAGGCATTTGATTTTCGGTTTGTTTTCTTAGGGAAACAAGGTTTCGGCAACCACAAAGTCTGCTTGCTCCACCCAACAACCCGTGTCATTCATTGCTACATCTCTATCACATGTGTTTCGAACTGGTTGTCCTGCAAAAGTCAGGAAAGCACAAGGCCAGATAGAAAGGAGAGATAATTTTTGTGACAGAGGGATGAACCCACAGTGCAGCCTTTATTACATCCCACTCACAGTTCATTCTGACAAAGCAGAGATTCCGGCTCTTGGAAGCAAATCCTTAAGGGCCTGGACTGGACGTCTCTGCTACACGTGGAGCAACGTGCATTAAGGACAAGGGAGGAGAGGCAGACTCATTGTTTGCCCTCTCCTCCCCCTTTTGGGAAAGCAGCTCCCAGCACAGCCAGAGGGTTTCTGGCAGCCGAGAGGTGCAAGCAGCAGAACAGAACCCCCCAAACACTGGCAGGAGTTGGTGTTTAAAGAATACAGCCTGCAACTGAGGGATGCATTTCTGCACCCAGACAAGCACCTATGGCCCCGTTCATAGAGCCCTGAAGGATGGGATGACACCCAGAGGGAGCTGGACAAGCTCCAGGAGAGGCCCAAGGGAATCTCATGAGGTTTAACAAGGCCAAGTGCTGGTGCTGCCCCTGGGTCGGGACAACCCCGGGGTCAGTCCAGGCTGGGGATGAGCAGCAGGAGCAGCCCTGGGAGAAGGACCTGGGGGTGCTGGGGGTGAGAGCTGGACATGACCCAGCCCAGAACCCCCTGCCCTGGGCTGAGCCCCAGCGTGGGCAGCAGGGCAGGGGGGATTCTGCCCCTGTGCCCCCTCAGCTGAGACCCCACCTGCAGAGCTGCCCCAGCCCTGGGAGCAGCACAGGAAGGACCTGGAGCTGCTGGAGCCAGGCCAGAGGAGGCTCCAGGATGAGCAGAGGGATGGAGCAGCTCTGCTGGGAGGAAAGGCTGGGAGAGCTGGGATTGTTCAGCCTGGAGAGAAGAAGCTTTGGGGTGACCTCACTGGGGCCTTGCAGGGCCTGAAGCAGCCAAAAGGAAACACGGAGAGAGACTGGACAAGGGATGGAGGGACAGGACAAGGGGGAATAGAGTCAAACTGCCAGAGGGCAGGGATAGATGGGATATTGGGGAGGAATTGTTCCCTGGGAGGGTGGGCAGGCCCTGGCACAGGGTGCCCAGAGAAGCTGTGGCTGCCCCTGGATCCCTGGCAGTGCCCAAGGCCAGGCTGGACATTGGGGCTTGGAGCAGCCTGGGACAGTGGAAGGTGTCCCTGCCATGGCAGGGGTGGGAGTGGATGAGCTTTAAGGTCCCTTCCAACCCCGACCATTCTATCATTCTATGCTCCTGTGACTCTGTGAGTCCATGATTATTACACACTCCTGGCTGGAAGACTGGTTTCCCCACAGAAGTTCATTATCAAAGATTCTTTATCACAGAACCCGCTCAGCCCAGCGGGAATCGCCCTGCACTGGTACCAGAGGGAGAATGACGGAATTACACCTCACTGCTCTCCCCTCCTTGCAGCAGACAGGGCAGGATTGAACCCCAAACGTGATCCTGGAGCTGGTGTGTGACAATACAGGGAATTAGAAGCACATGTGCTGAGGGAGCAGTGTAACGTCATCGGCATGTTCTAGCCGTGAGCAAAGCAAGACATTGACTGCGAGATTAAATTACAAAGGTGTCAAATTCGTGGAAGGGATGAAGGCAACAAGGCAGAAACTGTTGGCAAGATGGAGAAAAGAAACATTACATAAGAAAATTTTTTTTAAAGAGCAAGTAGGACAGATTTTTAAAAACAGCAGGTTTTGAGGTGGAAGCTGAGAGTGGCTGAAACACCTGAAGTGCAGACAGGGCACTGCATTAGATGTAAAACATGACAGCAAAGAGAAAACTGAGGCAGGCCTTGGATCTGCTCATTCCATGAGTAGAAGCCCAGAGAGTGTTCTGGGCTTCCTTCTTGGAGACAACCCAAACACAGCAATGAAGCCTTTGGTGAACATCCCGCAGGGTAAGCACAGAGAACGGCTGTGATGCCACCCCAGCACCAGGACAAGGAAATAAAAAAGCCAAGACAGGGAAGCACTGTCTGAGAGGGGAATGGAGGAGAAAGGAAGGTATGTGCATTGCTGTAAAACAGAATCCGTATGGGGTCTACCCAGGCAGATGCTCTTACACACAAATTGGGTAATGATGTTAAATCTGCATAAAATACTAATGTGCTATCACTAAGTGCAAGACAACAGCCTTACAGGCCCCACTGCACACAGAGAATGGGAAGTGACTCCAACAGATGCACTCAGAATCCTGGCTGCAGCAGCCCCGTGCAGCCTCCTGTCCCCTGCAGGCACCGAGTGAAGGGAAGGGTCCCTCAGGACAGAGGGGGAAGGGGCTGCCCACCACCAGGCTCTGTACTGGACTGGAAATAACAAAAGTTCTGCAATGCCCCTGCACACAAAGCACCAGGGCCTGAAGGTGCTGGCACTGTCCTGGGGGCTGCCCTGGCAGCATGAGGTGACAGTGGAAGAGCTGGGCTGCACCTGCTCCGCTCACAGGACAGGCTGGGACACCTCCTGGGGATGTCCCCGGGCTGCTCCCACCTGGCACTGCTCTGCTTGGAAAAAAACCAGGCATTTTCAAAATAGCTGGTGCCCTACACCTCGACATTCAGACTCTTCTGTTTCCTCTCCAGTTTGAGGCAGCTCTCCCGGACTCACAGAAAGCCCCACTGAACAGAGGAAGGATTGTGGTTTGGCATGAGGTGCTGTCTGATGAGACAAGACTGCTACTGTCCCCAAAACTCACAGTTGCTTAATTATCTTCTATCAATTGCCAATATTTTGTCTTTGAGCTTCTGTTTCCTGAAGCCACTGTCCCTCTAAGAGACCACTGGTTTTCCTTCAAAGCACACAGCAGAATGGCCTGAAGTCCATAGAGAGGCAAAGGTATTTTATCAGATACAAGACCCGGTTCTTTCCCTCCTGCCCCCTCTCCTATCTCACGTTTCCTTTTAGTTCCCCAGGGGAAGGTCAGAGCACTCCCTGCTCTCCCCAGCACCCACCTGGGATAAGGAAGCAGGAAAGGGATCCAGCCCAGGCAGGGTTTTCCCCCAGGCAAGAGCAGGGTGTGATGACTGATGTGTTTCATCAGAATGCAAATCCAGCTCCAAGAGACTCATGATGAAACTGTGAGAACTGGCAATAGCGGGAGGAATGAGTATCACAGGAGATCTGATAGTCGATAGTCGAAGGAGTTTTGGACTGGTTTCTCAGAGAGATAAGGACAAGGAGCTTCACTAAAAGACAAATTCATCCCAGTTGTGCATTGCTTTTGCTGCTGTGAACCAGGAGCAATTTGCAGTGGGCAGTACCTGAAACATGAACGCAGCTGGGTCGCCCTGATGTAACGTGAGACGGAGCTTTGAATTTTTATGAACACAGAGAAACAGCTGCAGAAGTTAAAACTCACAGTAATCCCCCTCAGAGAACTCTTTGGCCCAAAAAGGAGTTTATAAACTCACAGGCTTTGTGCATCATTTCTTATACGTGCTATCCAGGTCTGCTGCTTCTCAGCACACACAGCAGCACATCCAGCCACGGAAGGAACACAGATTTAACAAAAGGATACAACTTGCAAGTGCTTCAGACATTTCCACCAACCCCCGCCTGACACAGCAGGTGGCCCTTCAAAGCACCTGCAGGTTGTTTGTCACAGAGATAACCCAGGAGGTCCAACTTGACAAATTAGGGGAGTGTCAAGCATGGAATCACATCAGAAAGGAAACCAGACCCCAGGCATGAAAAAGCACTTCAGTGCTTCAGGTTCCAGGCTGTCAGAGGCACTCCCTGACACCCTGCACTGAGGCTGTGAGGAGGCTCGGAGGATGATGCTCACTGGCCAAGTGCCCTCCTGGTGCTCTGATATCAACTGCTGCCAGCAAGGCAGTCGCTCCTTGGCTCAGTGAAAAAGTGCATTTTCTAAATGAAAAAGAACGTTTTCTAAATGGGAGACTGGGCCTCGAAGAGCAGAAAATGTGTCTGATTCCTTTGGGAAAGGAAAGGCAGGGAGCCTGACTGGGAGCCTGCATCGTGCTGTCAGAGCCTCCCTGATGAAGGCTGTTACTGTGCTCTCAGGGTCCAGCGCTGGCAATTCTGAATTACTCTGAGCAACACTTTGTGATTTGAATGAAACCTGTGGGCTCAGGGGTCCGTGCTAGTCAGGAACCACTCAGCCTGAGAGCTGCAGCTTGGCTTCAGCACTAATTGCTCCTCCACATAACACAAGAGCTCCTAAATGCTCGTCAAAGAAGCCAGAGAGAACATTGTGTGTCTGATCCTTTTACATCTAAGAGAAATTTATCACTGCCCTTTACAGTCACTATCAAAATCTGGATTTAAGCCTCAAGAGTGGCACAGTCATTTTTACTGTTTAGCATATTTGGGGCTACTCTCAGCTTTGCCTAAGTTGATACCTTGCAGTGGTTGCTCTTTTCTGGCCTCTTCCCTCACACTGTGCTGGTCACTGAGTCTTTTACCAAGCACTTGCTTCAAGCAATTGGCTTTTAGGTATTGGGAAGAAATCAAAAGAGCAGCTCCAGAGGGCACATTTTCTAGGTCAGAGCTCTGAGAAGTGTTACAGAGACCTCCTGACACTGAAACAGTTTTAGGCAGTTGGGAACAGGCTTAATTTGGGTAATTGAGTCTGACATGGCTGTGAGTGAACAGGGCTGAAATCCACTTTAGAGCCCCTAGAACAAGAAGATAAGTCAAATCTACCACTTGAAAATTATTTCTTTCATATCTTTCATTGGCAATACCATGAACTTGTAGTTAATGGTGTGGCAGCTGCAAAATGTCCAGGTCACAGCTGCAGTTTGGGGAAACAGGCAGGAGTTTGTCACCAAACAAGCTGAGACTCTGAGCTGTTGTTCCCTTTGTCAGCATATTCCTGCATCAGACATTCCCTCAGAGCACCCAGCAGGGACTGTGGCTCCTGGAGCTGGCTCTGGGGGCAAGGGGAGCTCTGCTGCTGGGGAATTCAGGACGTGGAATGAGACAAATTGCTTTTAATTAACAAATTGCTTTTAATTAAGCTCCAGCAGGACATGAAGGGGCATTTTCCAAGGCACCCAAATGGAGCTGGGTGTCCCACTCCTGTGGAAAAACCAAAGTATTTAGTAGTGAACTCCTCCCTGGCGCTGTGGAGGAGCAGAATAGACCCAAAACAACCCAAAGTCAGACTTCCTGAGCTTCTGACCATGAAGTTTTTTGGATGCCTGACACAGATGGCTTTGAGAAGAGCATCACCTGCTCATGGTGTTCCTCTGTTACACAAGGTGACCTCTGAGAGTCACTCTGAGGTACAGACTTACCCACCAAGGATTCAGCATTTACTGATGCGCCAGACACCCCAAGCAGACCCTTGATCATTATTCATCCCATTGCCAGAGACACCATTCGTCCATATAAAAGATAAGAATTATGCAAAGGATATAAACCGAGTTACCACTGTGAAGGCTCAGCAGAGTACACCCGAAGTCAGGTAACCAGAGCACAAGCTATGAATATTTTTTCATCTGGTTTTAACCCAAAGATCCCAAACCCACACAGATCTCCAGTTCAACTGGTAAGAAGGTGGTGTCATTGCAGCCTCATTTGAGATTATAACACAGTGACCTTAAAACTCCATAAAATTCCAGTTTATCCAATCCCAAAAGACTCTGTGGGAGATGCCAAGTCTTTTTCTTCTGTTTTTCTTTGGCAGGGAAATTAAGAATGTAATTATAATTCATCTATCCTTACACTCTGAAGCTGCATGGTTTCATTACCTCACAGACCTCTGAAATTCCTGTAACCCAAAAACAGCTCCATCATCCCTCTGTTTAATTACAGATTACCTTCACTTACACCAAAAATCTTTCATGAATTGGATGCAGACTGTCTGGCAGAACTGTTTGGTTATTTTCTGTGCCCTCTTTTCGAGGCTCTCCATCTCTTCCAGAGCCCTGAGTGAAATGAGATGCTCGAACTCCTTTCTCTTCCACGCTTTTGCTCACAGAACAGCTCCTGATTTGGTGTAGAAAGAAGAGTCCATCCCTGACTCCAGTGCAGGCAGCCCTGGGCCTGGGGTGCACCTCTCTGAGGAAGACAATGCACATTGTGAAGTGGCAGGATTTATTAAAAACCTGATTTATGAAAAAACAATGGACGGCCCAGCTGACCAAGCAGGGTCTCACTCTCCTGCAGGCCACCACACCTGAGATCAGAAAAGCAGTCTTCAAAATCCCTCACTGTTCTACCTGAGCTGCTGGACACATGAGAGATACAAAGGAAGTACAAAGAGCTGGGCTGGTTTAGCAGAGTGGTGCTCAAAGGTGTTTTCCTTGTCTGTCACTCTGTGAGTAATTAACTGGCTTAATTCACTTTTCATTCTAGGTAAGATGAGAGATGAGAGCTCTGTAAGGCTGGCACTGAACCTTGGCAGAGGAATGAAGGAACGGCACACAGGAAGAAAGCAGATCCTGCTCTGGAATGCTCTGCCCGTGCTGCTGTTCGGGTCCTCACCCTGCAGGAAGCCAAGGTAGATGTTAAATTGGACACGATTCTGGGCTATGTTTATATGACTTGTTTCCCTTTCCAGCTGACCACTTCTCCCTAAGGCTGATTTGCACCTGGAAGGGGCATCTTGAAGATAACACAAACAGGAGCGGAAAGAACACGGGAAATTGACTGACGTCATAATTTGGGTGACATTTTCAAACAGTGAACTGAGACAGAAAGGAGAAAAAAAGATTAGGTCTGTTGTAAAGAACATTCAGGGAAAGGTGGGAGCCGGGGCATGAGGGAGGTGTCGGAGGAAGCAGGAAGGATTGGCTGGGCTTGAGGGGACCTGAAAGCAGCAGGACGGGCTGGATGCCCGGGCTGTTTGCGTTGGCACCGCCGCTCGCCTCCTCCGAGCAGCACAATTTACACCAGCTGACGATCTGGCCGAGGGCTGCGCGGCTGGGGAGGGACCGTATCCATCACAGGGCTGCAAGGCTGCCCCGCCCTAGCAAAACAAGAGGCGTAATCTGGTTCCTGGGCTGGCTGCAGCCAAGGGGAAGAGGTGCCAAACACCTGAATATCCCGTGTGTGGGGCTTGCTATTTGGGGGAGAAAAAAAACCCCAGACAATAAAAACAATTTTACTGCCAAATGAAAGCGTCCCCGACGCCTTCCTATAGAGAAACAATGACATCCAGTGGCGAGTTCATTCATCACAGCGATGTACGTGAGCCCGAGCTCGAGAAATCCCAGCTCATACCTGTCCCAGGGAGGGGTTCCGTTGCTGTATCCATTGCCCACGTGCTATTCCAGCCCTGGCAGACTTCAAAATTGTCCGTGCTGGCTGATAATCTTAAAAATGAACCTATCTGCCACCACAAGGTCCCCCTTAGAGGACGGGGTGCTGGTTACCTGTTGGATTAGGAGGAGGCACATTAGAAGACAACGGGGATTTTTGGTGTATAAGCTCTTGAGATAAAAACAACCACCGGGTAGACTTTTCAGAAGAAGCTGGGTGATGGATTCCTGAATGGATTTTGTCATGTAGGTACTTTCAAAAATCTCATCAGGTACACAAAGTCATTGTTAAATGTCTGAACAGTCCCAAGACTGCCCTAGCTGTTTCTGTCAAAGCCACACAAAAACCTGTGCTAGGTCAGGTCCTGAGGAAAAGCCTGATGTTTGGATTGAAGCCTGCTGAGTGAACTGCTGTAAAAGCCCTCAGTTAGGGCTGGTTCTCCTCTGTAATTCCCAGACCCCCAGACCGGGTCGGGCTGAGGGGCCCCCAGGGGCTGCCCCGGTGCCACCTCTGTGCCCCAGCAGGGCCGTCCCAGAGCACAGGGCACAGCAGTGCCCACACAGCTCTGCAGCAGCCCCAGGCAGGGACCCTGCACAGCCTCTCTGCACAATCTGCTCAGGGCTGGCCCTGCCCAGGGCAGCAGCTCTGCCTCCTGTGCCGGGCAATCGCTGGGCTCAGGCCCTGCCCGTCCCTCTGGTGCCGCTGCTGGGCCCCGGAGCAGAGCCCGGGCCCTGCCCGGAGCCCTCCCTGCAGCCGGGGACAGCCGGGGCTGAGGGCCCCTCTCAGCCGGGGCTCCTCTCGAGGCTGAGCAGCCCCAGCTCCCTCAGCCTGTCCTGGGCACGGAGATGCTCCAGGCCCTTCCTCAGCTGCGCAGCCTCCGCCGGCCCCGCTCCAGGAGCTCCCTGGCCCTGCCGTGCTGAGGAGCCCAATTCATTTATAACCTTCTCAGGCAAGTCACACAGAGGGAAAACTGCTTAGGGGCACACAGCAGAGTCTCAAACTCAGTGGCATTTCTGTCAAATCAAGCTGTTTGTACCAGTTCTTGTCTCTGCCTTTGGGGATCAGGACTTCTAAGCAGCCCAGTTAAATGGTCTGTGATAAAATAATTTCCGTTTCATTTTTTGCTAACTGACCCCTTGCTCTCGTATTAGGGCGGAAAGTTAACTTGAGGAGTGGATTAGTTTTCACAGTACCTTTCTTAAACACCTCACTCACATACCCTCCAACCCTTTTTTCTTCCAAGCTAAACAATTCTCACTTTTGCACTCTATCCTCAGATGTAAACCCCACCCAGTCTTCCAACCATCTCATGACATGCTTTTGGTGGACTTCCAAACCAGAGAGGTTTCCAGACTGAACCTCCAAAATGTTTGAGGTTTCCCCATCTCTGCGCAGCCCTTTCCAAGAGCACACTCCCATTGATCCTGGAGGCAGCCGCGGATCCAAACAAACCATAACGCAGTCAGGAACAAGTCTGGCTGCTTTTTAATGAGCAAATATGCTCTTGGGAAGTATCCTGCAGTGATGGGCAGACCTCAAACACATTGGAGGCTCTGCTTATGAACCTCTTTGATGTAGAAGTCTCACCCAATGGCAGAACCCTGCTGGTTCTGCATGCACAGGAGCATCCCAGCCGCAGCAGGAGAGAGCTGTCACCACGCTGGGCAGGGCAGCGCAGTCCCCCTGCACAGCCGTGTGGCTGGGCTGGAGCAGCCCTAAGGTTTAGCGAGGAAAGAACATTTCATTACCAAGAATCAAAGAGAAAATAGCCCAGGAGTCTGCAATTCAAGTTAACAACCCCCCCTCCCCACCCCACCAAGTCCCACTGGTATCCCAGAGCCAGGCCTGACGCTGCTCCGAGCTGCAGCTGCAGAGCTCCCCGGCCAAGCCAGGCTCGGATGATGATGGAGCTTTAACTGCTCACTGTTCCACAGTGACCGAGAAATCAGGCTCTGCTGGGATGCAAAAATCTGCTGCATTTTTATTAATGGAAGCTAAAATACTTGAACTGTGAAAGAACAAATTTTGCTTTTGTTGCATGTCACAGTTCCTCTGCCCCAGGGACAAGTCCATTAACAGCCAAAGTCATTAAAGGCTCAGCTTCAGGGCTGGCTTTTCATTCCCAGCTGCAGACTCCCATTGTCTACAACCAAGCCCTGTTGTTTTAGGTAGGTGGTGACCAATGCTGCAGAGAACTCTGGAACCAAGCTGGGGTAAAGCGCAGACCAAGAGCCTCTGCCAGGGTGTGCCTGCCACCCTCTGCCTCTTCCCAAAGAGTGAGGACATGGGGCATTTCCATCCAGGCAGAGAACTTTTTCATTTAGCTGATGGGAGTTATGGAGCAAAGACCCTTTCTGTGCTACAAACAGTATTTAAGCTTCAGGACTTACTCTTCTCTAAGTCATTTATTTGTTTGTTGTGCTGGACAACTCCACCGGGCACCAGACTCTGCTGCTTGGCTTCCCCCAGGCTCCTCGTCCCCTTTCTTTACATCCCTGTCCCCAAAGAGATAAAAGTAACATATACATTAGAGGTTCATCAAAGCACTGTTATACAAGATTTTAAGTAAAAATGGAAGTCCCTTTTGCTTCTTTCAAGCCCAAGCAGAGCCAGCATTGCTGTTCCCCAGTGACAGACGCTGTGCTGCGCAGTCCTGAATCAGCAGAGCTGTGATGGGTCAGAACAGGGCCGGGTTCCTGCAGCCCTGGGAAGGAGGGGAGAGAGCCCTAAACCTGTCAGAACCAACCTACACCAGTGTGAGCCACTGCTCTCATTGTGATGTCCAACTGAGCAAGATCTGATTTCTAATTTTAATATTCAAGAGGAACTTTTTGTTTGGCCTGGCTGGGCCACAGCTCCACTGGCAGCTGCCTGTGGCTCAAAGGCTGCTATGTCAGGAATTCAGGCTGGCACCCTGACCCAGCAGGGAGGTGTTGGTTCTCAGGGAGCTCTCCCTTCCCTCTGCTCTGCTGTCAGGTCCAGGAGCCCCAAGAGAGACTTATGTGGGTCATATCCCAACTCTTTTCCAGTTCTTTTGTCTCCCTCACCTGCTTGTGTCAAGGCTACTCAATCCCCACAGTGGCTCCTTTGTATCTCCCATCCATTTGGGATGCACACAACTGAACACAGTATCCCAAATCCCATGCTGACAGTGCCATTTCAGCAAAAGCTTAATTATCTGTTTAATATCTCATTTGCTCTCTCCCTGTAGCTCCCAGGTCATGTCCAACAACACTGCTTCCCAAATCCCTCTGTTTGATTAAGCACTTGCAGTTTCCTTTAGACGTATTAGCTGCATTTTTCTAAACTGAATCATGTTTGTTTTCTTCTTATTATAGCACTGATCTCTTGAGGCTTCTTTTGTACAAGTGGATGGAAAGATTTTTTTTCCCCTTATTATTGCACAAGAGGGTTTCATGTCTTTGGATGTGTCATAATAAAATGGTTTTGGTAGCAGCAAACCTAATTCCTGTTGTTATTAAACCATAACACAACTCAGGAGAACTTAGTCATTGTGGAATAACAGTGAGCACCACATCTACCTGCAGGAAGTGCTGAACTCAGAGGAAGTGGGCTGGAGGAGACGAGGAGGAAGGCTTTACAGGCTGAGTAAGACATTAAATTCAGCTTCTCTTAATGAATTAGTTGAGAAAATAAATAAACCACTAATCACTAACAGCTAAATTTTTTTCTGTTACTCAAAACATTTTGCAGTGATTCCCTTTCCTACAGTTGAAGGACAGCAAAAAGCACGGGAGGATAAACTTGATTCTTAATTGTATATGTAAGTTTTTGCTGAAAACTATAATCCAACCTTTGGCTCAGGACAGGGGCAGTACTGGTCCTACAGACCTGCTGGGGCACTTGCCCTGTAAAGAGGTTGCTCTTCCCTTGACTTATTTGTGGTCAATATATTTGGTGTGTAAAGATGGGCTTTGAAGGATTTACAGCCAGTTATGGAACATTTTGCATTTCCTCCACACCCAAAGCTGGCCTTCCCTCCCAGGCATTCAGTCCTCCTGCCATTTCAATTAACTGCTTGTCTAATTAGAGCTCGTTGTGGTGGGAATGCTGCCCTTGGCCAGGGGCAGCTCTCACACTCGTGGGCTGTCCCAGGTCCCACACTTCTCTGGAATTAAAATTCTCTATCTGAAGACAATCCCAGACCAAATCAACCAATCTGGTCCCCTCAGACCTCACTGGCAGCCTGGCAGAGCAGGAGGGACAGCACCTGCAGCTTACCCAGAGAATGGAAGGCTGGGTGGCCCGAGCTCATTGCAAATCCAGCCCCTCTGGCAGAGCTGAAAGGGGAGAGAGGGCAGAATGCAAATTCCCAGATCCATTACACCTCCCTCCTTCCTGGGTCAGATCACAGCTCCCCTGAGGAAGCTGGCGGTGTTTGTAGCTCTCAGTTCCTATGGATTTACAGCAGCTCGTGGCAGCTGGATGTGCTTATGCAGAGAGCCAAGTGGGCATCCTCAGCTTCTCTGGGCACCCCGTGCCGGTGCCTCACCACCCCCACAGTAAAGGATTTCTTCCCAACCCATGGTCCCACAGCCTGAGCAGGGAGAGCATGGAAGTGCCAGTAAAGAAGGAGCAGGGGAGAGAAGGAAGTGGGAGGAAGGGTGGGAGGAATTAACTGGGCCCAGGGAAGTGAAGTGGATCAGGAGCAAACAAAGTCAACAAACTGAGGAAGGAAACAAAGGAGAGAGAGACAAAAATCCTCCCTTCACAGTTAATAGCAACAAGTCCTGGGAGAACTCTCGGAGTCTGCACCCTTGGAAACAAGGCCATCAATAGTGCAGACCTGGAAAAGCATCCCCACTCCTGGGCTTGAACAGTATGGATCCAGGAAATATTAAATCCATCTGCTGTGGAGAGAATGTTTTATCAACAACAAAAAACCCGTTTGATTTATTCTCTAGACACTGGGCCCAGCCCCAGTCACTGAGCTGTGCTATCTAATGTGGTCAGACAACTTCTAGGGAACCAACCTCATGTTGCCATTACTCACAGTGTTTGCTTTTCCCCTATTGCCTTACTCATCTGATTCCTCCCTTCTTATTATGGCTCTGGTTGGGTTGATAGCTCATAATTTATCCTCCAGGCTGAGGCTTTCATGCCTTTGTCAGTAACTTGAGCCAGGGAAGTGAGTTATTCTTGCCTTTCTGTGTTTCTCTGTCTCAGTCCTGCTCCGGCTGGGAGTTCACCTGGACGTGGAACACACAACCTCTGTAGCACTGCCCATCAGGAGAGAGGCTGGTTGGATTTCCCTCCAGTTCCAGTTACCCTGGCTGTCTGTGCATGGCTCTGGATGAGGGTTTTGCTGGATACCAGGTGGTTAATCAGAGCCTGCAGTGATACTGCACCATTAGTCCCCAAGTGCTTCCCAAAACAGAAATTCATGCACCCCAGTTGTCCTCACTGACACTAAAACAGAGGCATCACTGGGGAAGAGCAGGCACACAGGAGGCACTTCCCCTGCACAGTGGGCTTTGTCTCAGGCACTGAGTCCAGCCCAGCTCCAGCCACGTCAGAAAGCATCTCACCCACCTTTGGTGCTGGTGCAGGACAGCCAAAAAGCTGCTCCTGTGTGGACAAAAGCCAGAGCATGGGTTACACTCATTTTACTACCCAGAGCATGGGTTACACTCATTTGACACCCACACTCCACAGAGGGCACAGACTAAACCTCCCCCTGCCACGGACCCCAATTGTTCTCCCTCACACGGGTACCCACAGCACGGTTCTTCTCCACCCTCGTGGGCAGGGACTCCCAAAGCAGCCACGTTTCCTGCTCCCAGACACGGGGACAGGGCTCTGCTCAGCTGCAGCTGCACTCAGGCTCCTCCTCACGGTGGGAAACAGTAAATTGCTGATAACTCCAGCTCCTTCTACTGTGATAAAAAAATCGAGTAGACATGGGGACAGGCCCAAAAATGGCTGCCCTCCTAATTTGTGTTCTCACACCCACCAAAATGGTGGTTCCCAAATGGCATGAACATGTCCAGGTCACTTACTGGGAGAGAGGAGGTGAAGAAATCCCATGGAGTGAAAACACCCATCCCATATTAGCTTTGCATTCCTCATCTTCAAAAAGAGCTTCCCATGACAGATGAGGGAGGCTCTACCTCCTCTGAGCATTTTCTTATTAGCATTTAGGACATTGTCTGCATCTTCCACTATCAGGAGTTCAGGGTGTTCCTTACCTGCAGCAGCCAGTTCTTGCCTAGGTGACATCAGGAGAAAAACCCAAGGAGTCATTTAGGGAAGGAACCATCAGGTGGCCACTTGAGATACATCAAATTTCTACCCAGAAATGGTTCAGAATTTGAGCTCACCTGCCAGGTTTTTCAATCGCCAAAGCCTTAAAAACACAAAACCAAAGCACCCTCCCCTTGCAGAAGAGAGAAGCAGATGAAGGAATTTGAGCGAGCCCCAGCACTGTGGGCAAACCCAGAGCTGGCCCATTAAAATCCACTTCACCTGCTTCCCAAAGCCCTGGTGGTGTTTGGGATTGGAGCAGCCATTCCCAATTCCCAACAGCTGCCAAGGGCGGCTCCTGCTGCTGCTGAGTGCGGGGATTGCTGTCCTGCCCTGCGGCGGGGAAGCCTGGGACATGAAAGGCACATTCATACAATGTTATTGCTGCTGTTACTATTATTTCGCCGGCCTTTTGCCTCCCTCTCTGGTGGAGCACAGGAGCGGGAGTATTCCTGACCACCTCCAGCCCTGCCTTCAGTCAAGCCTCGTCTTTAGCACTGCAGACCTTCAGATGCAATTTTTTCCCATCCTCTCAGTTCACAGAGCCACAGACCACGTTTCTTTACTTGGTATTAACTTCAAAGTATTTCTCCTCTTAAAATACAAATCAATGTTATTTGTTAAATGAGTGTTTTGAACTTGGATCCAATATTTTTAGTGAAATAAAAAAGAAAAAGAAGTTTTGTTTTGTTTTTTAACTGGAAGCAATCCAAGCT
Organism: Struthidea cinerea; assembly: GCA_013397865.1. Classification (NCBI taxonomy): domain Eukaryota; kingdom Metazoa; phylum Chordata; class Aves; order Passeriformes; family Corcoracidae; genus Struthidea; species Struthidea cinerea. Next base: position 858,679 of record VZTI01005567.1, read on the forward strand.
ATCCACAGCTTTTATAAACCAACTTCCTTATGAGTCAGGACATTTATTGCCAGAAAAATATTATTTTAACTTTATTAGTGCAATATAGCAGTGACATCTAGTGGCTTCCATCAGTGTCATGATGAGTGAGGGGAAGGTGGGACTGGCAGGATGTGGGAATGAATCCAGGTCTGGGGTTATTATTCCATTGTTGAGAGTCAGTGGAAGCTGGACAAGCTCTTCTGTAGAGTTTACCAGAATTAGAAAATTCTGACAATATAATGAAAATCAATTCTAAGATTGGGAAATCTAATCAGGTAACACCCATGGCTGATTTCTTCAGCTCACATTATAAGGTGAAATTCCTGACTTTCTTTATCCTGGTGGAAATATTGTTCACATTAGGGAGCTCCTTCACCAGGAACCACAGAAACAATTATTCTCAACTTTCTGCATCAAAATTCAGTCCAAGGCCACATACAGCCCACGTCACCCAAATGCCATGGGTACTTCTTCCTTTGGAAAAAGCAGCACTTGTCACCCAGTTTTGCATAAAGCAAGATCATGTCTTCAGTGTTGTTTTTTCCAGAGCTGAGGCCCCTCCTCAGGCCTTCCACCAGGACACTTTTCCACACAGGCTTCGTTTTCCAGCCAGGAGTGCCAGGGAGTTCCGGGCTGGTGACAGGACTGGGGCAGTGCAGTCACTGGCAGAGTCAGGGGCTGCTCACGGGGCTCCTGAGGGAAAGCTGACCCCAGGCTTTGGTAAAGGCACCACTCCTGGTGCTGGCACCAGTTTATTGTCAGCCTTGTAGCTGAAAATAGCAGCTTTTTGTTATTTGTGTACTGATGTTACAACGACGTGTGTGTTCCCTGGCTTCCTCTCCGAGCCTGCCTGCAAAATTCAGCTGGGCACAGAAGCTGCCACCTTTTGCCAGTAGTTGTCTGAAGACAAAGCTGATTCTGCTTCTCTGGCAAGGCCTTAGAAGGCTCATAAACCTTCCTGGGATTCCAAACTCTGCCACAGACTTACACCTCCTTCTGCCCCTGTGGCTCAAGAAGTTCTTCATTGCTTGGTCAAATTATGGAGCCAGGCTGGGAGAGCTGGCAATGTTCAGCCTGGAGGAGGGAAGGTTGTGTGGACACCTCAGAGCCCCTGCCAGTGTCTGAAGGGGCTGCAGGGAACCTGGAGAGGGACTCTGTATCAGGAACCGGACCCCCACTGCCAGAGGGCAGGGTTAGATGGGATATTGGGAAGGAATTGTTCCCTGTGAGGGTGGGCAGGCCCTGGCACAGGGTGCCCAGAGCAGCTGTGGCTGCCCCTGGATCCCTGGCAGTGCCCAAGGCCAGGTTGGACGGAGCTTGGAGCAGCCTGGGACAGTGGAAGGTGTCCCTGCCCATGACAGGGGTGGGACGGGTTCAGCTTTAAGGTCCCTTCCAACCCAAATCATTGATTTATTTAGCGTTGGACACTCCAGCTGCACAGAAAGGGAGATGAAATATGGGGAAACTCGTTTTGTAGAAGCACATCAGCCTGTGCTGGCTGGCTGCAGCTTAGACAAACCCCCCGATTGCTCCATGGTGGACAGAAACCTTCCAGGAGCTTTGTGGGAAAGGCTGTGCTGGGTTCTGCTGTGTGCCTGGGCCGGGCTGTGCGTGTGTTTTATTGCGAAGGGATTTACTCTTCCATGTGCAGCAGTGGCAGCACCCAGAGGGAGCAGGGCTGGGAAGTGTCTGACAGAGTATTTGTGCTGCATCTGCACTTTGTGTCCCCCGCTGCTGCTCTGCCCTCCCTGCTCGGGATTACTGGGGGTTGTAACATCAAATGGAACGAGTGCCTTTGAAGTCCAGGCCTCGGGACTGAGCCGGATTTTCCACGTTGGCAGGGAAGCTGCAGCCTCCTTCCACGGATGCCAGGCCAAGGAAACAAATGCTCAGCTCCGCATCTGCCTGCAGCACCTCCGGGGGTCACCCCAACATTTCCACCCCGGGGGCAGCTTCACCCAGCCCTGCTTGGCCCCAGGGCCTGGAGAAGGGCAGAGCTGGGGGTGTCCTGGGCACAGTCCCTCTACACAGGGCTGTCCAGGGCTGCAGGAGGTGCCAGCCCCAGGCTGGGAGAGCAGCTCCCCCCAGGGCAGCATTTCCTGCTCCCCACAGGGCAGCATTCCCTGGGAAGGGGTGAGTCAGAGCAGCGGCTTCCGGGAGACTTCAAATACTCCAGCAGGTCTGGCAGGAATATTTATCCACCTGCATGTTCAAACATGCTCCACTTTCTCACTTTATAAATACATGGGAGCCTGCGGAACACTGGCCCAGCAGAGCCAAGCGTGCCCCTTTTGCTTTGATGAGCCAGCTGTTTTTCTGGCCTGTTCACATAAACATATTTGTGTGTGTTGATTTTGCAGTTTATTGGGAAAAAGAAGCAGATGCCAGGTCGTATGTGCATTTCTGTTCCGTGTAGGACTGCCACGAGAACGCTCCCCAGCCCAGTTCCTTGTTTGCTTTGCAGGAAGGGGAGCAGCACAGAGGGGGCTCAGGGGTGCTTTGCTGATGGTTTTTGACCAAACAGGTGCAAGAATCAGCTCACACAGGTGAGAGCTTGCAGGGGCTCTGTTTGCAGATCCAAGTCTCCACGTGGGACCAGGATGCAGCCTGGACAGCCTGGACAGCAAATCCCCCACATCCATTCCTTTGGCTCTGGCTGCCACACCCCATTTCCATGTGTAACCTGGCACTGGCATTCCAGACTCAGCCCAGGCTTTTCAAGGCACTGTGACAGCCCTTTGCAGCACCAAAATGCCATTTTCATGGGTGGATGAGTCCAGAGCCCACCTGCTCCTCTGCTGGGAACAGCAGACACAGCTCAGCTCCTCCCTGCCTGGAGCTGGGACAGGAGCTAAAGCGACTCCACATCTCCACCAGCCCTAAAATCACAACGGGACATCACGGAGTTCACTGCCAGGTCTGAAAAAGGAAAGCATTTCCATATCCCACCATGGCCTCTCTCCAGCCCTGCGACCTGCTGAGAGCTGGGCTCTAAACTGCTGCACTGGCCATGCCTCCGCACTCTGACTTCTCTTTGGAAGCATTGTCTTCCATTCAGCTGGAAATAAGCTGCATTCTGGGCCTTTCCAAGGGGAATATGCCTCTGGAGCTCTCCATGGAAAAGCTCAGGTTAACGGCCTGGCAGTTTGTCTGGGCAGTGAAAGGTGATTGCATGTGACACTGCAGGTTCCAGAGCTGTGCAATCCCCAAGGTGAGGAACTTTGCTCCACACAAATCACTGGAATTAGACAAGAGAGAGGAGATCCTCCTTGGAGGTGCCAGGTTTCACCCTGCCAGTTTTATTCTTTATGTTTACCTAAAGTATGCATTTATGATTTCACATTTTGCTCTGTTTCTGGTTGTCTTTGGGCCCAAAGTGTAGAATTTACAACACTTCCAAAAGGCCCATCCTGGTAAACATTCGTGTTCCACCAGCTGCTTGAAATCATCACAGGATGGTTTTATATCTCTCTGCCCCTTCCACTTCACCAGCAGCCCCACTGAAATCTGTATTGGGGGAAACAATTGAAATTTCATTCTTGCGTGTGTGATTTGATTATGTGATTTCACATAATCAAACGACGAGTTAACAACGAAATCCCATTTCCCAAAAGGGGGGCTTTTATCCGTGATCCCCTCAGGCCGACACTCCAGCAGCACGGGGTGTGCTCCAGCCGAGGGATAAAGCACCAGCCCAAATGATAGCAGTGTGCTGTGAGGGTTTATTTCATTCTGAAGAACAGTCCAATCCTTTTTGCTTCCTTGGGAACGTTACAGAGCTTTGCCTTTCCCTGTGGAAGGTTGGGAGCAGCGTCACCTGCCCGGGAAGGAGGGCGGTGGCAGGGCAGTGGGGTGGCACCGACGTGTCGCTCACGGGGGACAGTGGCTTCTCTGGGGGAGGGGGACGTGGATGTGCCTGCCCTGCCCAGCATTCCCCATTCCCCGCAGGGCAAACGCAGCCCCTTTGCCCCCCCTGCCACCCCTCCTGCCCCCTGTGGCTGCTGCCCAGGAGCACGGCTGCAGCTCAGTGTGGTTTTATCACATTATTGTGTGAAGGGAAGTGTGAGAGGGTAATAAAAGATGGCATAAGTCAGAATTTCAAACCCAGGAAGGCAATAAAAGATGGCATAAGTAAAAATTTCAAAACCATCTAATCATTTTTAACATTGTTATTCTGGCTTGAGCTGCTTGAAATTCAGTATCTGGGTTGCAAAGTAGTTCAACAATGCTTCTAAATTAGTCTTTGACCGCTGTGATTTCCAAAACCATGTGACATTTTCCAAAATCTTTGCCCACGAATTTAAAGTGAGGACAGAAAGCCCCATCTATTCCAGGAGGCAGGGAATGTTTATCCCCGGGCGCGTTTGGAGGAGGTTGCTTTGGAAGGTGCTCACAAACCCTTTACAAGCCGCAGGTGGTGGGTGTTGCTTAAGAGGAGCTGGGTAATGAGCAGGGCTACTCGTGCTGGTAAAACCTGAGTGCAGAGGGCCTGTGAACGCAGAGAGAGCAGCCTCAGCTGCCTGCCTGTGCTGCTGCACCCAGCTCTGGGCTCCAGCTCACTGCACCACAGCTCAAATCAGTGTTTCATGTCCCACACCTGACATGCACTTCAAACCTGTCCCCAGCCCTCCCTGGGACACGGCAGGGCCAGAGCAGAGCAGCGCCAGCCCCGTGTGACCGAGGGGCTCAGCTGAGGACAATTCCCAGTGCCAGCCCAGACACGTCCCGGCCAACCCTGCTCCCACTGGCAACTGGGTTATTGGGAATGGGGCTGGATTTGTGCTGAACTCCTCTCAGGGATGGAGAAATAAAGCCCCTGCTGTGGCACAGGTGACCTTGAATTGTCTCAGAATAAGCTGAATTAAAGCTTGCCTTAGGTTTGTGTTGCCACTGCCTTCGGCCTCTGGTGGCCCTGTGGCTCCCAGGAATTCTGTGCTCTCCTCACACCACACCACAGCTCTGGCTGAGGAAAAGGACACACGTCCAGTCCGTGAGGTTCCTGAAAATGTTGGTTTTCCTTAAAAAGGAAGATCATCTGGATGCCTGTTGTGGCTGCAGGAGCTGGGAAGGATCATGGCCCTGTTTGGATTGTGTCACATGGGACAAGTTAAACATTCAGCAATGGGCCAGGGAGCTGCCAGGATGTCGCAGAGGCGCTGGAAGAATGAGAGTCTCGCCAGCTCTCACATGAATGTGTGCTGGCTCTGGAATTCCTGCTGGAAGTCCAAGCGGCAACTTGAATTTCCTCATTTCACTGCTCTTGTTTCAGTTCTCCGGTCACGGAGAGAAAAAGCAAAACAAGAGGAGAGCACCCAAGGTACATCATTAATCACCCTCAGAAAATAGCCAAGGGCAAGTCACGGCAAATAATTCACCAGCACTCTGAGAGGGAAACTCACTGGGCTGGGGTGTTCAGCCAGTTCTGACCAGCAGGCTCCTAGAAATGAGTGTTTGCAGGAAATCATCCACAGAAAAACTCCGTGTTTGTCACTGGCGTCTTTTCCAGTTCTGTTATTTGCCTAATATGGCAAATTGTGTTCAGGATGAAGCAGGAGGTGCAAACAAACCAGGCTGTGCTCACCAAAAAACCAGCTGGGTGTGAGGACTGGAGAAGGGAAGGTTGTGTGGAGACCTCACAGCCCCTGCCAGGGTCTGAAGGGGCTGCAGGGAACCTGGAGAGGGACAATTCATCAGAAACTGCAGTGCCAGGACAAGGGGAAATGGGTTCGAACTGAAAGAGAGTAGGTTGAGACTGAGGAAGAAATTCCCCCCGTGAGGGTGGGCAGGCCCTGGCACAGGGTGCCCAGAGCAGCTGTGGCTGCCCCTGGATCCCTGGCAGTGCCCAAGGCCAGGCTGGACATTGGGGCTGGGAGCATCCTGGGACAGTGGGAGGTGTCCCTGCCATGGCAGGGGTGGCACTGGGTGGGCCTTAAGACCCCTTCCAAAGGAGCTGGTTGGGATGTGCAGGCTGGGAGCTGCAAACATGCAGGGCCAGGGGCTGTGCATCCCAGCAGCCTCAGGGGAGCACTCAGGCTCCCCTTTTCTCGCCCATTTTCTTGCCCAGGAGCAGGACCAGGAATGTTTCTCCCGCAGAAATGAAGCAGATGTGTGTTTGCCCTGCTCCCTCTCTCCTGGAAGGCCCACGAGCTGCTCACTAAAGCTTCCCAAAATGATTCCAAAGCACCAGGGGCTGTGAGGGGGCACAAAGGGGGCACACGCCTGCATGGGCAGCATCCCTGTGCCGCTCCCAGCGTCAGAACGAGCTCAGGCCCCTGTAACCCCCTCCTGCTGCTGACCCAGGCCCTGCCAGCCCGGCTTTGAAGGGAAACGTAATTTATTCTCCAGCCTCTCTCTGCTGGTCACACAGAGCTGATCTTGGTCTTGCTTTCACTGCTGCCCTTGCCCTGGATATGTGATTTTTCTGCCTCTGTTCCAGTTTTCCTCCCAGCCCTTGTCAAGGCAACTGGTGCAGGCATTTCTGGCCTCTCCATTTGCTGGAATGGGATCTGCACACAGCAAAGTTTGGCCTCCCCTGCCTTTGGAGCAGCACAGGTTTCTCCTGTGCACCCTGGCACTGGGCACACGCTCCCACAGCAATAAGGGTGCTGCTAGTGAAAAGAAAATGCTTTTTCAGGGTGAACAAGCACACTCAGGCACACCCCACTCTGTGCCAGAGGGACTGCGAGGTCAGAGCCGGGAAGCCAAGGCCAGGCACCCCCAGCAAGAGCCTCCAGCTGCAGTGCAGCCTCTCCCTTTTGTTTTAACAGATAAACACAGAGATCCCTCAGCCCCGGGCCCAGCCTGGCACTCTGATTGACCACATGCTTGCCTGGAAAAAAAAAAATTCTCCTATGGGAACACAGCCACTTCCTCAACAACTGTTTCCAAGTGCTGCTCGTCCCTGATTTCCCGGACACGACATCACCGTGTGCTGGGGTCCTTTCCCAGCCTGGCAGGCAGGAGCTGCCACCAGGAACTTGGCAGCTGCTGAGCTGACCCAGCTGTGTGAGCTCTGTGAGCTCTGCCTGGCTCTGGGAGCTGGTCCCTGTTTCCCTGAGCCTTCCCAAGGCTCGGGAGGATGCACCAGGGCTGAGGCTGTGGCAGATCCCCGAGGATCTCGCTCCGTTTACTTCCCCCCCAGATCCAGGCAGTTTGCCCTTCCTCAGCAAATTTAAAATACTCTGTTGTGTAAAGGAGCAGGGACCAGGAGCTTTTGCCTCCCCACACCCTCCCAGGCTTGGCCTCCACTTTTCATTTGCATTTGGTCTTTTCCTTGGTGAAATTGCAAAGTTTTGCCAGGTTTTGACAGGAGCAGCACAAAGGAACAAACGCAGAGGGAGGCAGCGTGGGGGTACTCGTGGAAAGCATCAGCTTTGCTTTAGATCTGCAGCTGAATCCCCCAATAATTCCAGCCTGGGCTGGGCCCTCTGAAGGAAACCCTTGAGCAGTGACTCAGGGCATGGGTCCAGCTCAGCTGGGTGAGCTTTAGTGTCCCTCCCAACCCAAACCATTCTGGGATTCTGGGATGGTGCCTCCTCCATTTGGGCCTTACCTGTTCACAAAAACCTGCTCATTCAGGTACAAACACTTCTTTCTTTCAAACTCTGTTTCTCCAGCAGATACAGACTCAGCATTTGTTACATTTTCAAGATACCACATATCAAGTTTTTCTAAAACAAAAGATTTGGAACCCACAGCTTTACCGAGATAGACCAAAAAAATCAAGCTAAGCCCAGGCTGGAATGACCTCACCACCTGAAGCCATGTAAACCAACATGGCAACACAGCAGGAAGCCTTGGGAGGGTGGTAAAATTAAAATTTTCCCAAGCAAAACATTTTTATTAATTTGATAACCACCAGCATTTTATTTTGACATCGAGATCCCGGCGCAGATAATGGGAAATGGCAGCTTTCTGTTAAAAGCTTTTTTTTTACAACACCATTCAAAGGGCTTAGAAGCATTTGCTCCATTTCTGTTGGAGAATTTCACCTACAAGCAGCCCTATATGTTATGTGTTTTAAAAAATATTTCCATATGCTGAAGGAATGCACCCGGTTGCCAAGGAAAGTGGCTGTTACAGCAGCAGGCTGGGGCTGTTTTTCAAGGAAAAACTACTGCAGAAACGAGGTATCCACAGAGGTGCACTAAAGCAACACTAACTGCAGTGACCTTGAGATGACCTAGACCTCCTCATATTACAAAAATGAAAAGGGAGTTAGAAAATCTGAGGCCAATTAGGCGCTTTTTTTTTTCCTGGAGACATGATGAAATTTCCTGAAACAAAAACTTTAGCAAATTCTATAAAATACTTCTAGCTTTGGTGGAAAAATAAATTATGGCCTTTTTATCTCCTCATTCCTGAGGCACAGAACTGGCCCACTTCTGTTTGTGCAGATGGATTGGAGGGAAAACACCCAGAGAAGGGCCAAGCGGTGAGATTCTTGGCACGAGCAATTAAGTGTGAAGTTATTCTCAGGGCTGCCCATTTGTTATTGCAGCAGGAATCATTAAGATTATATGGAAAGATATTGTCTGGGAAAAAGTGTGAAGTCAGGATTATGTGTCCCGAGGTGTGGCTGGGGGCAGAGCATCGCCCGTGCCCGGCGGGGCTCTCGCAGCGGCAGCCGGGGGTGGCCGCGCTCGGGTGGCTCCCGGGGCTCGGCGGTGGGGCCGAGCTCCCCTTCTGAGGCACAGCCAGGAGGAGCAGGGGCAGAGCCAGCCCCAGGGAAGGGAGTCCCCTCGCTCCGGGGCTCCATCCCGCTGGGTGCTGGCAGCGGAGAGCTCCTGAGGGGCTGCGGAGCCTCGGGGAGCAGCCGGGCCCGGGGGGTTGTGCTCAGTCAGCAGCTTCCCCTCATCCCAGCCGGCTGTGGGGATGGCTCGGCATCCCGGACTGGCTCTCTCGGGGAGGGCAGGACCTGCCCGGGCTGTCCCCTGCCCTCGTCATCCGGGAGGTGCTGAGCAAGAGCCACGTTGACCTCTCCAAGAAATTGGTGCAATCGGGAGAGGGGAGGCTCCTCTGTGAGGGACAGAGGGGACCTTCCCTGCCACCAGCAGCTGCGGCAGCCTCAGCCTGCTCCTCCCATCCCTGCACCCGCTTTGCATCCCATCCCCTGCCCATCCCCGTGCTCTGCAGCCAGGAGCGGAGGGAGAGGGGGCAGAGAGGGCCGGGGTGCCCTGCCAAGGAGCAGGGGGAGGAGGGCTGGGGAGTGCGAAGGGTCAGACAGAGCAGGCACCTGCCCATCTGTGCCTCCCTCTCCCTAAAACCCAGGTTCCACATGCGGAACCCGGAGCGATTTTCTCTCCCCCCCGCCGGGGAAAGGAAAGGTTTGGGGCAACACCCCCTGGCCGCTTCCCTGCGCCTCTCAGCTCTTCCTCACTCCGAGCAGCCCCGCTCTAGAGGGAAAGGTTTGTGTCCCAACCAAAAGCTGCTGGTTCGGACCTTTCCTTGCGCAGCTCGAGTCCCGTGGCAGCTGCTGGGACGTGGGACAGGGTTGGGAGCAGCCGGGAGCGCGTCCCGGGGGCCAGGGGTGCCCCCGGGCGCGGGGAAGGAGCCAGCGGGATGTCCCTGCAGGATGTCCCTGCCCGCTGCCAAAGCAGCCCCGGCACCACCGAGGTGTCTGCAGAGTATCCCCAGCGCCTTCTCCCACTCACTCCACTCCGAGGAGCTGCAGGGTGGGGAGCGCAGGACCTGCAGAGCTCGTCAGGGGCGAGAGAGACCTGCGAGAGCATCCGCGGGCGCGGAGCTTCCCTGTGCTGATCCAGAAATCCCACAGACCATCCCTGAATTCCTCTGCCACGGGGGATTATCCGGCCAGGGGCTGCTCCGGGCTCAGCCGCGAGCAGACGGTGGGAAAGGGGAGACGGGAGAGAGGGTGGTCCCTGCAAACCCTTCTAAAGGCAGCCGTAACCAATTAGGGTTCCCGATTAATTAGGGTTCCCAATCACCGCTCCCACAGCGCCGATGGTGCTCAGGGAAGGCAGCGGGGCCGTTCCCGAAGGGAAGACAAAAGGTGCCCATCTCTGGCGCCAGGCTGGATACACCCAGCTCCTGTGCAGAGATGCACAAAGCACGAGGAAAATTCTGCGGGATCTCTTTGGTTCAGTTGCGATTTTGATTTGTTAAATTACTATTTACAATATTTAAAAAAAAAAAAAAACAAAACCAAACAAACCTCAGTGCTAAAACAAAAAAATCTTCTAAGGATAAAAATGAACCCTTTCAGTCAGTGCTCCCAGATTTCAGTGGGCATGTGCCTCGACTCCCTTCAGTCCTGCTGCAGTGCCCGGAGGTGTTCCGAGAGGATGTTACCTGCAGGCTTGGGTAATCACCGCTGATTTTTGTCATCCCCTGCCCTGAATTCAGTTCTAGTGCAGAACAAAAAGCCTTTCTGCAGAGGGCACAGAGCTGTGCCGTGGAGCCCCCACCGCCCAGAGCGAGGTTTTGTCCTGGTGTGTGGATGATCAACAACTGACTCGGGTTCTGTTTCAGCACCACAGAGCATTGCACAGATGTTTTTAAAGTATCCAAGGAGAAGCTGAAGCTTGGAGAAGCCAAAGCTGGCTCCATCCCACTCCCCGCTGAGCAGCAGAAGCCAGGGGGTGTGGGGCAGGGCAGCCCCAAATCCTGTCACTGTCACAGAGCACAGGCTGTGCTTGGCACGGTGGCACAGGGACAGCCCATCCAGACACCACGGAGAGCCTGGGTGCCAGAACAGCATCCCACAGGAGAGTTTCCCACTGTAGGGATGGCAGCTGTGTCTGGCAGCACATCCCAGGGAGAGGCTGCATTCCTGGAGACTGGGCCTGGCCTGGGATCTTTAGCAAAAGCTCTGCTGGGATGGGGAGCAGAAAAGGGTCTTTTCTAAACTTATTTTTTGTATTATTCCAATGCTTTTTTCCCCTTCATCCCCCCAGTGTGGGCAGCAGGGGAGGGGGATTCTGCCCCTGTGCCCCCTCAGCTGAGACCCCACCTGCAGAGCTGCCCCAGCCCTGGGACCAGCACAGGAAGGACCTGGAGCTGCTGGAGCCAGGCCAGAGGAGGCTCCAGGATGAGCGGAGGGATGGAGCAGCTCTGCTGGGAGGAAAGGCTGGGAGAGCTGGGATTGTTCACCTGGAGAGGAGAAGCTTTGGGGTGACCTCACTGGGGCCTTGCAGGGCCTGCAGGAGCCGACAGGAAACACAGAGAGAGACAATTTACAGGGGATGGGGTGTCAGGACACAGGGAATGGTTTTCTCACTGCCAGAGGGCAGGGTTAGATGGGATATTGGGAAGGAATTGTTCCATGGGAGGTTGGGCAGGCCCTGGCACAGGGTGCCCAGAGAAGCTCTGGCTGCCCCTGGATCCCTGGCAGTGCCCAATGCCAAGTTCAATGGAGTTTTCCCTCTGGAATTGTGCTGCTCTAACCCCATCCACAGGCAGCCCCGGGAGTTTGGGAGGGGCTTGGCAGGAGATGCTGGGCCTGAATGAGACCCCGCTGCCTGTGGGGGCCCCTGGAGCCCAGCCCTGCCCTCCTTGCCCCCCCTCCCAGGGCACTGCCCAGCACCACGGGCACTCAGTGCTCAGGACAGCGTGTGGCTCCCATCCTCTGGTGGGAGGGGAGAGTCCAAAGGGGCCCCAAGTCACTCCAGGATGGGCGGGAGCACCCAGGGGAGCGGGGCCTCCACGGCTTCCCTGGGAAGTTCTCTGGTGGGAGGTAACAGCCAACTGCTAAGGGCTGCGAGGGGAAACCCACAGAACACAGAACCCAAAGGCCACCCAGGTGAGGTGGAATGTTAGAGCCTGACCTCAAGGTTTACACTGCAGATCCATCCCAGAGCTTTTGTGGCTTATTTGGATAATGATACCCAGCAAGGCGTCGGGAACCCCTGCGAGGAGCTCAGCCAGGCTGCACTGCCGCGGAGCACTGCTGGCACCCAACAGAGGGGACTGGACTCACCCTGCCCCGAGGGCAGCCTCAGCCTGGGCAGCAGCAACGCTGCTCCCAACACTCTTACCCAGGATCAGGGCAAGGAGAGCACGAAGCCATCTGCACTGGAGACACTCCGAGGCCTGCCTTTGCCAGTGCTGAGCCACAACTGCTCATTTTCTTAGCACAGAGTTCATGGCACCTCCAAAACCATCTCAGGGCAGTGCCTCCCAGACACCCACCAAACCCAAACACTGCACAAGCTACTGCACAGCAGCGGAAGAAAGCCCAAGGCAAAGCTTTTCCTGAGTCAGAGCAAGCTCTGGAAGACTCTGCATGGCTCAAGGCATGGCGGTCGCTTCAACAAGCCAGGAGATGGGCAATATTTTAAAAATTCTATCTGCACTCTTGGTAAAGTAAGAAAAAATCCTTGTGATGTTCCTGCAGAGGCAGTGGGGTTCAGACCTGTGACGGGTGAGTGAGCTCAGCTCCAGTTCCCACTGTTCCTCCCAAAGTCTGCCCCAAGAAAGGGAAGGGTGGAAGAGCAGCTGCCACCACCCGTGTCAGAGCAGGAGCTGGGCCGTGGCCCCTGTGCCTTCACCGGGGCTGGGCTGGAAGGGCATTTATTGGGCAGGGACCCCTCCCATCAGCCCAGGCTGCTCCAGCCCATCCTTAACTCACCCGGCACCGAGCTCTGCTGAGGTGACGTCACTCATCCATTCATGTGACAAATTAAGTTCAAACTTTTTTTTATTAAGCACATTCCACAGTACAAAGCTTTAGATCATGAACGATATCTGTACAATTTAACAGTTTCAAGAAGCTGTTCATACACCAACTTTCCAAACAGATAATTGGCAAACATAATTACAAGTTAGAATTAGACTATCCCAGTGCTTTGAAACATTAATATCGCAGTAATGTACAGTTGCTCAATTATGGTTAGCAAAACAAAGTCCAGAGTGCAGCCAGGATCACTACCATGAATCCCAGGAGTCGAGTTCCTTGGGTGCCAATCATAAAAGTCCACTGCTATGTTACACAAAGCACAAAGAAGTTTAGACTGCATGTTCAAATACCATTATCTCCCAAGGAAAAACAGGAATTTAAATCTTACACATGCATTTTTAAAAAAAGGGACTCCGCTCTTCAGAAACAAAGAACCTTTTTCTTCAGGGCTGCGACAGATGTCTCTTGTTTAAACAGTTTAATATTAAAGCTATTAGATGAGAAGGGTAAAGTAAGACACTTGCACGAACTACTGTCAAGCTTACCAAAAAGTGACCTCATGGACGCTCAGGAGCGAGTTTACTCTTCTGGACTTCACCACATTCGCTCATCTCGATGAATAAATAGCTGGAGTAACACGGGGATGGGAGCTGGGCTCCCCGGGCAGGGTGGGAGGGGAGCCCCTGCGGTGCCCCCCGGGAGGGGCTGGTCTGGTGACACCTGGAGCTCCCCCGCTGTCCCTCGGCACCGCGCAGGGAAAGGCACCGACCCAACAGAGCCAACACTGCTGCCAGACAGAACAACACAGGACGGACACAGAGCCAGGGAACGGCACAGCCCGGGCCAGCCGCGCCCTCCCGGGACAGGCGGGGTCACGCCGAGCTCCGCGCACAGAGCGGGGACAGAAAAGCCACGGGGCCGGTGCCGATGGAAAATGCGCTCTGCATCGCTCCTCGTCTCCTCCTGAGCTAAGGACAGCGCAGGGGGGTTGTGTGACCACACAAATGGAAGGGGACACTGAGAACTCAAGAAGCAGCTATGGAGGCTCCCTAACGAAAGCTGGAGGAGCCAGGACACGGCAGCCGATCCTCCTGGGAAACCAGCACGGGAAGCAGAGCGGTGACTGGAAGGAGCTCCTCTCCACCGTCAGGAAGTGTCACAAACCAAACATAAATAAATGGAACTTTGGCCCATGGTATCTTCTCCACTGAGCAGCCACACTAATGCTACCGAGGACATCAGCGGGGGCTTGCGAGGCCCCACTGGTGTTAGAGATACACAGCTGCAAATCCCGCGGCACAAAAATATAAGATACAGAACATAAATTAAACAGTTTTTAATTTTTAAAAAGTTTAGAAATTACATTTTAAAATATGTAGTTCCCATTAAAAAAAAAAACAAAAAACAAAAACCAAANAAAACCAAACCCAACTAATGAATACTGAAAACCTCCTTTTGCAGAGACAATGTCTAGGTAATCATGTCACCACCAGTGCCAGGGGTCAGGACGTCCTGCTGCCAAGTGCCACCACGCTGAGTGTTAGTGTGTAGTGTCAGGACACCCCGAGCCTGGCACCAGAGGCTCTGCGTTATGTACAAGGTATCTACATGCTTACACAGTATCCGAGATGAGGGAAGCACACAGGGAAGGAGGGGGGACTACAGCAAACAGCAGGAAGCGCAGGACGGCGAGTACAGAGCACGGGGCAAAGGAAAAGACAGTGCTATACAACTAGCTCAGGTAACCTAGCCTGAATTACAGGGAATCTTTAATTTAAAAGAAATTATTGGTGCAGAAACAAGTAAACTGTAATCCAAAAATATTACTGAGCAATTCAGAAATATTTCTAAGAGTCCAACGTACACCTATGGAACAGAACGGGCTCTGAACCTGCCATGGGGAACGCCTAAAGGACAGTGGTGACTGGAAAGCAAAGCTCTGTACATTCTGGGCATGTGTTTGGCACCCAAATTTCATTGGAGAATGTTTTTTGTTTTTCTTTAAAGTCAGACAAAAGTGCAAAGCAATATAAATTAGGCCAAGTCCTTTCTTGACTTCTGATTTATATCTGAAAAACAAGCCATCAGAGTTCAGTTTCTACGGACAATTTACATGTGAAGCTTTGGATTTCTCACAGCAGGGAAGGATAGGCTTCTGAAATTCATCTACTCCAAGTCAGTGAATTTGTAGCAAATTCAAAGACGACCACTGAGAGCAGGAAAGATTAAGAAATTTAGATATAGAATTGTGCTGCTTTGCATCTACACAGCATCTAGAACCAATTCTGACTTTAGCTGTCAATCATCTTCAGGCATGTAGTAGCCAAAAATCCAGTAGTTCAAGACTGTGGAACCCTGAAAAAGACAAAAAACACGTGAACTGAGAGGAGGCACAGAGCAAACAGCATCCAGAGGTGCTCAGGCCCACAGCAGCCCTTGCATCCAGGCTGAGAGGGAAGGGCAGAGCACGTGCAGGAGGTGACACTGGTGCAGCACAGAGAGGGCTGCTGGCCAGAACTCCCCACTGCAGCCCTTCCTGCAGGGGAGCTGCCCCCAGGGGCTCTGGGGTGTGCTCTGAGCTCCACAGCAGCAAGAGCCAGGCTCTCCATGGCCCTGGGCCTTGGCAGTGACCCACAGGCAGTTTCCTGCCACAAAGACAGAGTCACAGCCCTGGTGGGCACAGCCAGGGACCCTCCAGCTCAGCCCCCCCAAACCCCAGTGTTGTTCCCTGGAACAGTGACCTAGGGAGTTGTCCTTTATTCCTCACGCTGCAGAGCAAGAGTTCTGCACAGGAGGCAAGTTCAGCTGCCTTAATACATGAGCAGCTTTTAGGAAAACACACAAAAACCTCAAATACTTTGATACTCCCATGACCTTTTCCAGCCCAACAACTCCATTATCAGCTTGGAGGCAGTGTAAGGTCTGAGTGTAATTAAATCTGAGCTTTGATTTTACCTGCCACTTCCCAAAACCACCTCTATGGACTAGGGAGAACTTCCCTCTTCTGATATGAAATTCCCATGAAAGGTTAAAACATCCTTAGGCACTTCCCCTTGACTTCCCTTCCCTCAGCCCAAGGCCTAATGCTTAATACCAGAATATTAGACTATCATATGGGAACAATTTTTATCATGTTACAATAAACAACAGGAATTCAACAGAAAGCAATAAAACTCTCACAGCCAACTGCCAGGGCTGTCAAAAATGATCCACTTTGAAGAGCCTCACATTGCAAAGCCTGTAAAAACGTGTGCAGGGCTGCTTCAAAATTCACAAGACTGTGATGTTTGAAAGCTTATGAAACTGTTTTATTAAATGTCATGATGAAATATTAGCTGTTTGACCAAAATTTTATATAGATTTAGGGGTTTTGGATTCTGAAGTCAGACAAACCTGTCAAAAAGTGACATCACAGCATCTCTGCAGTAGAGGAAATAGCTGTTCAGGGACTGTCATTACCAACACCAGCAGCTCCCAGGACGAGGGGCTGCGTGGTCCCAGCTGTGCCTCCCGGGCCAGGCAGACGGAGCTGTGCAGAGGTGCCAAGTGTGCAGGATGTGAGCAGCAGAACCCCCTGCCAAAGGCACCTCACACTGCCCTGGCAAATCCCGAAGACACGGAGCTGTGAGTGCCAAGTGAGACAGCAGCACGGCGCTGGGCAAGGAACTGACGTGGCTTTTATACAACTCCTGAGTTCCTGAGCTGAGGGAGCGGCTGGAGCTGGGCCAGGGCAGGCTCAGGCTGGAGAGCAGGGAAAGGTTCTTCCCCAGAGGGTGCTGGGCACTGCCCAGGCTCCCCAGGGAATGGGCACGGCCCCGAGGCTGCCAGAGCTCCAGGGATGCCCAGGGTGGGGTTGTTGGGGTGTCTGTGCAGGGCCAGGAGCTGGATTGGTGATCCTGTGGGTCCCTTCCAGCTCAGGACAGTCTATGATTCTGTGTTTCTTTTGCCCTTAAAACACACTACGTGTGGCTTTTATATGAATCAAAACTAACAAAAGAAGCCTGCCCAATCTGTAATTTAAAAACAGAATTTGTCCATCTCAAATTATCATTTTAGTTAACAGAAGCAAGCACTGATGCAGGACTGGAAGGTAGATGGAGACTGCTGACAAAATGCAGCCTGTCCTACCTGCCTGAAAAGGCAAGAAAAATAAAAAATAGAATTACTCAGAAAGGAGGAAAACAAGTTTTCCATTGAGAGGGAAAACCATTCAGGTTCAACAAGCCTTGGAGGCCCCACAGCAGCAGCTCACTTAGGTCTGGATCCCGTGGCACAAAGCCAATGCCAGGAGCAGGACACGGTCCCTGGGGATGCACCAGTGACACCATCCAGCTTTCCACAGGGATGCAGTTACATCCTCTGGGATCAAACATAAAAGGCAGGCAGTGCTGGAGGCCCTGGCTCCTTGGGGAGTTTAGGAATTATGGCCCATGGAGTTGTTTTTAGCCACTCCCACCCCGTACCAGCATCCTCAGCAGTTCAGCCTTCCCAGGTGTCCCTGTCCCGCCCCAGGCAGGACGAGCCAGTCCCTGAGTTTCACTGAGCCACCCCTGCAGCAGTGCTCTTAAAACCTGCTGTGAGGGCAAGGTTTAAGTGGGATTCTGCACATGGCTCACGTTCACAGCATCAGGTTCTTCCTTATTCCAGGGCCTGATTACAGGAATGCTGAGAGGCAGCTCAGCCTGGCAATGGCCAACTGCTGGCTCAGAGCCTCCCTGCAAAGCTGTGTGCCAACAGATCCAAGTGTCAGACCCAGAGAGGGCACTGCCCTGGCGTTTTTAAAAGGAGTTCAGTAGCAGGGAAGGCAGCCAACACTTCCTGAGGTGAAAAAAAACTCTTCTTTAAGCAGGAGCACCTCAAAGTGTGTCTGCACAGGGGAAGGGATTTCCCAGCCAGATGCAGAGATCCTGCAGGAGGGCAAAAACCTGAGGAGCACATTGCCACAGCAGGACAAATGTATCCAGAGATAATGAAAATCCCTTCTTACAGGAAGGCTTTCCACACCATGTCTAAGCAAAGTATTCATTATCTACTCCAAATAAAATAAATCCTTCCTGTCGGGGCGATGTCACTCCTCTTGCTGTGGTGTCTCCAGTTCCCTGGAAGCACTGGCAGAGCCTGCTGTGCTTTGGAAGGGCAGTGCCTGTGTTCCCAAGTCCCAGCACTCGCAGGTGTATTTTGAAGTGCAATTGTTGGCAGCAACAGAGAGGAAAAGAATCCACGCTCCCAACAAAGGGCTTTGAGCAGTGACTGGGAAAGGGAACCAAACTACAGCGAGTTCCTGGGCTCTGTTTCATTCAGCTCTGAGCTGTGCTGGTGAGCTCCGAGAGCTTCCCCTGCCACTTGTGCTTCTCAGGGAGCTGCTGCTCCTGCCCGAGGCTCAGATCCCTGCACTGCCCCTTCCACAGCTCCCCACGGCCAGCAGGTACACGGAGAGCCCCAAACAGCTCCAGCTTCATGGGACAGCTGGAATGCCTCTGCCATACACCAAGTCTCGATTCCCAGGAACGCTGTGAATACGTGACAGCTCTCTAACATGCCTGAACACCCAGGTATAACCAGGAGGGACTACAGAAGGGGGAAGCCAACAGGACATGCTGGAGCATGACCACACAAAGACTAGATAAGGAAAGGAGTGGCATGAAAAGGTTTTGTTTTCTTAAGGAAAACCTCAGCTTGTTTGACTAAGACAAGCTGCAGGCAGAGGGAACATTTCAGACATTTCCCAGATCCAACAAACGAGGGAGCCTTACCTTTTGAGGGCAGTAAAGTGCAGACTGTTATCTGGAGATGTAGGTGTATGTTCTAGATGGAGAGCGGGTCTCGTTCTGGGCACTCGGTGGCACATTTAAGAAATCCCAAATCAGAATTGTATCGTCATGGGAACTACTAATGATCTGAAATTCATCAAACTGGAGCCTAAAGACACGTCCTGAATGTTCCTGTGGGCAAGAGGCAAGCCGTCAGCAAGGCAGGAGGGAAACACTGCAGAGCACTGGTATCACACAGGTATCTGGACACACAAAGTGTGTTCCAACTCTGCTGTGCTGACTAAAAAACCTTCATAATTACACACAGATTTAAGGAAAGCTACTTTTGTATGTGAATTCTTTACAGAAAGCACATGGCTCCTGCCGCTGTGTACCGAGAACGGCAACAAGAACGACATTAGAGAGAAGGAGCCCAGGAGAAAAATGCCCTTTATTGATAATTAAATCAGTCTTTTTGTAACTTGGTTCACAATAGAGGAATGACACGATTGGTCTATTGATCAGCCACCCACCAAAGTGATCGGCTGAACGGTGTAACACC
This sequence comes from Struthidea cinerea, assembly GCA_013397865.1. NCBI lineage: Eukaryota > Metazoa > Chordata > Aves > Passeriformes > Corcoracidae > Struthidea > Struthidea cinerea. Next base: position 877,649 of record VZTI01005567.1, read on the forward strand.
TATTTTCAAAATATTTTTCTCAATGAACCAAAACATCTCCACAAACAACGTGCAGCTGTGAAATAGTTTACAAAATAACAAACTGTTTCTCAGCTCGTCTGCATGAGAAAGGGGACTTTCACAAGAGGCTGTAAAAAGCTAGAAAATTTCTCTGCCAGCCCTTTAGTATCCACAGGCTCCCAAATGCAGTGCTGTACCCTGAGCCTCCCTCGCTGGGCCAGCCCAGCCACAGGCTGAGATTATTCCACGCAGAAGCTGCCTGTCCACCAAGGAGCAGCAATTTTTACCCCTGGCTGGCACTGACGCTCTGCCAGGGCTCCTTCTCCTGCAGAATTCTCTGCTGATTCTGGTTTTGTGCAGCCCCAAAAGAGCAGATCACAGCTCCACCCTGCTGAGAGGATCCTCAGGGCTCACACACCAGCCAGGAATTCAAATGCTGCCGTAAGAAGGGGAGGATATGCTCCAGCAGCTCTTCCAGGAGATCTCAGAGTGGCACCAAGAAGCCCAGAAAAGGCTCTCCCCTTAGTCCTGCTTACCCAATCTCATTAAATCTAAAGCGAGGATCTGCCTGTATTGGAGAACTAAGCCAAGCTGGCAGAGTGATCCCAAACTCCAACCTGAGCTACAGGATACCCACACAGTACAGAAACAACTTTTTCACTGAAACTAAATAAAAGAATAGTTAAATCTTATCTCTGTACCAAGACTAGTGAAGAGAAAGAAAAAGAAGAACTTCCCCAGGTGCCGGGAAGACCAAGCACGTGCATCACCTACAGTCAAGGACTCTGAGTTGCTACAGGCTTGTCAAACTGACTCCCAAAGTAAAATTCCACACACATTTGGTTGAAAAGAACAAGGAATTCTTTCCCCCATCTATTTTTAATGAAGTCTGCTGTCACAAGCCAAACCTCTCATGACAAAGGAAAATATAACTTAAGCAACTTAAGCCTTAAATGTGACAGTCCTCTGAAGGGCTGAGAGCTCCTGTGGCATCTGCTGGACTCAGCCTCCCTTCCCCCTTCCCAGCTCTTCCTTCCAAAGTGAAGGGTTACCAGAAAAGTTTGGGAAAGGCTCACAAGATTCTTGCCCCCTTTTTAATAAGAGGAAATTTAAAACCAGCCGTACAGAGATATTAGGGAAACACACCAATACCCAGAGTGATTTGATACAGTATCATGATGATTTCTTTTTCTTTTAAGAGTATCTGAGAATCTCAAACCAGAAAAACTTGATCTTTCATTTCAGCTCAGATGCAAATCATTCAGGATATGACAACACATTTTTCTTCATTCTTAGGCACTCTAGACTTCATAAACCATCCTGACATTCCCACCTATCCCACAATAATGCACTAAAACACCCCAGACAACCCCAAATTAATTAACTTTTACTTACCACTAACGTACGCAAGCATAATGTACTTGCTGGGGCACGAGGGTCAAGAGCAGCTTGCAAGTCCCAAACTTTAATTTTGCTGAAAGTAAGAGAAGAAAATCATTATGAAAGCATAGAAAATAACATCCAAACCCCTGGAAAGCTTGCCAGGTTTTCCCTATAGCTAGTTCCCCAGGATCAAGCACATTGTGAGAAATACTAATGCTCGAGCTTGTAAAAGCCAGGTAGTTTTGGGTTTCCTTGCAGCACCACATCATTCCAGTGATGGCTGTGACAGACAAGCTGACAATGCACACACAAACCCCTCTGGAATGTGGGAATGAAGCTGGGCCCACCAACCCCAGGCAGACACTGACCCCAAATAAAAGGCTACAGACAAACCCAGTTCCAGAATTATTTCACTAGTTCTCCAGGCAGAGGAAGAAATGGAGAATTTGGATATGGATGTAACTGCCACGAATCCACAATGCACTGCAGGCACTGAGCAAGCCAGAGGTGCTCATGGAGAGGGTCCTGCCCTCAGCCCCACAGAAATGGTCTGAAGACTCCCGAGAGCCCCACAAGAGAAAGGCAAAATGTTTCGGAACTGCTTTCAAACCTACCCATCGTAGGCTCCACTAACAATCCTCTTGTTGTCGAACCTGATGCACCGAACCAGCTCTTCGTGGCCTTCTAATACTCTTAAACAGGCCCCACATTCAATGTCCCAGAGCCTGGGGAGAACACAGGAGAAAGGCTGATTCCCACAGCCAGGGTTAAGCAGCTCCTGCCTGGTTTGCTGTGGGAGGTATGTAACCTGCTTAAAAAGGTGTGCCATTCAGAGCAGCTGCAGTACATATACCAGAATTAATGGAAACATTCAAAAGCACATGCAAGTAAAGCTCAGATACGTGTTATTCTGGGAAATTCTAACAAGTTTTTTCTATTCTCTGTAAACCATTGATTAGAAGTTCAGAAAATGAGAAAACCAGAGATCAGTGTCTTCCCCATCTCTCCCAGCAGAAGACAAAGTGATACAGCAGCAGGTAAGAGGTTTTGTTCACTTTGAAACCTCAGTGTCCCATTGTGAAATGTTTACTCCCACACTGAACGAGCCCCATTCATAAACCATCTGCTCCAACGGCAAGCCATGCCAAGGAAGTTTTGCAGCATCCAAGTGCAGGGAAATGCAGTTTTCAGGTCAGAAGGCCCCTTTTACACCCGGCCAGCAGCTCGTGGCACCCACCTGATGGTGTTGTCCGAGGAGCCGCTGACCACGAGCCGGTCCCGGTACTGCAGGCAGGCGATGCCGCGCTTGTGCCCATTCAGGGTCCGCACAAACTCGCACGTGCTGGTGCTCCACACCTGGGGACACGGGACAAACCCCTGAGAGCTGCACCAAACAAGGCTTCTGCACTGCAGGAGAAGCCACTATGAATTCACAGACAAAGGCCTGAGGCTGAGCTCTGCTGGACAGAGCAGTGAAAACCCACAGAGCGTCTTTAGAAGCAAAGAGCAGGGCCCAGGCACCAGTGGGGACCCAGCAGTGACAGAGCCACAGGCACTGCTGTGGCACTGAGAAGAGCTGGGGGTTGTATATAAAATATTTTCAGGTGGCAGAGACTGCTCCAAACGATTTCAAAAATTTGATTACACTTGGTAAGTTAAGAATCATTGTTAAAAATGGAGCTATCAAATGCAAAACCCTCACATTTTTTACCAAAGAAATTACTAGGAAGCTTTAAGTAAGAGAAGGTCCAAACGTGGCCTTTAAGCTTGGTCTTAACATTAAAGGATTCAATCAACTTTGCCCATTTTTAATGAACTGTAATTGAAGTCGTAATGCAGAGTATCAAGTGGCTCATTTTCCAACACAGAGTGCAGCAGGATCTCTGGCAGAGATCTGGACATGGAACTGCCAAGAACTTCTTGGCCCAGGCTAAGGCAGCTCTGGTTCAGAGAGGGCAGGGTGGAAATGCCTTTGTTCTATTAGTGCACTCTGGGTAACTCAAATCTTCTGGTATGTAACAGCCTTCAAATCCAGCCTCTGAATCCTTCAGACATGGCACAGCCTGGCTGAGCTGCTGGGAAGGCGTGGTGAGGATAGGCACTGCTGAGGAATTTCATGTCTGGACAGAACTGCCAAGTGAAATTAAAAATACCACTGCAAAAAGGCACAGAATGTGCCACATTTAACAGAGCAACTGATCTCGAGACTAAGAGTTCAAACAGCAAATGGGCTTTGCTTTTCTGCAGCTGTACAACAGAAGCCATGAAGATATTCCAGTGCAGCTGTGTGCCCAAAGTCATCGGCAGCCAGCGAGAGGACGCTGCTCACTGAGAGACACCAGAAAGGCAGGGGCCAGAACTGCTCCTGAACCCCTCAGCTGCTCCAAGGCTTTCCTTGGGAGCCACGCAGCCCTGGAGCAGAGCTCTGCCACTTGCCTTGATGGTCCTGTCTCCTGAGGCCGACACGATGTACTTGTCATCGAAGTCCACCACGTTGACCGCAGCCCGGTGTCCCACCAGGACGCGGCGCAGGGTGATGTCCGTGGGGGAGGCCATGTCCCACACGGCGATGGACCTGTCCTTGGAGCACGTCACCATCAGCCCATTGCTGAACCTCAAATGGAGCACGGCCTCGTTGTGGTGGATGAGCGTGTTCAGAACTTCACCTGTATTTACATCCCAGACTCTGCGGGAGACAACAGTGTTACCCAAGGGAAGCTGATGGCTCTGCAGGGTACGAACATGCACAAGCCTGCTCTGGTCTCTAAGGGCTGGCTAAGCCCTGGCAGGGCTTGGGGAAGGCAGGAAGATGGTGCTGGAAGTGTCCTCAGTGCCAGCAGAACTGCAGTCAGGCAGTGCTCCTGGGTACTGAACACCCTCTCAGTAACAGTCACAACTACCAGATGTCAGAGGGAAACCCTAACTGAAGAAATTATTGTATAGTTGGCCATCGGCCACTCCAAAACTTCAGGGTATGCCTTGAATCCCTTAGGTCATAATCCTTCAAAATTCCTAATGCTAAAAGAACAAAAGAGATTTGGAAAAAAATTTATTTAATATGATGCTTTGCCAAGTATGAATATCTTGCTTCTGGAATACAAATATCACGTTCATCTTAGGGATGTTTTCTGATATTTAGAGATTATTGAAAATATTCCCAGCCCTGATACTCAAATTATTTCTGTGCAAGAACACTCACCTCACTGTAGAATCTGAAGATCCAGTTACAATAACTCTTTCATCATACTGCAGACAAAGAACTGAGCCAGTATGTCCCGTTAATACTTTCAAACATTCCAAGCTTGTTTTGTCCCAAATCTGTTAGAAACAAGAAGGGTAAATGGTTTAGCAACATCAAGAACATGGATCCAAGACCTGAACACTGTCACAGCTGCGAAGAAGGGAGGAAAAGCAGAGACTCCACGAGAGGTGAGTCTGTCCCATCAGTGCGCCTTGTCCTTCCCTCTAGCTTAAGGAAGTTTTGATGTAAGTTTTTGAGAGAACAGTAAAATAACCAACCCTCATGAGGAGATCAAATCCTGTCTGGCCAAAGGAGTGCCAGGGAGGATGAGCATGGAAGCAAATTCCTGGCAATAAAACAGCCACAGCCAGCAGCACACAGAGACCTCCCCCCTGCTGTGGGAACACTGATTTCCAGGCACATCTTTGCAGTCAATGGAAGGGATCCCTGGCAGCGCCCCAAGCTTCCAGAGCAGAGTGCAGGTGAGACTCTGCCAGGCTCAGACATCCCACCCTCACCAACCACACACACACCCTGTCCCACCCAGAGGCACCAAGGAAGCACAGGCAGCTCCCCAGGGCAGAGCCCCACTCACCTGCGGGGAAAGGACAGAGAAGTGCTCACCTTAATGGAGTTATCTCGTAGGCCACTGATGATCTTCTCATCATCATACTGTAAACAGTAGACCCCTTTGCTGTTCTCAGAGCGGCACTGGATCCTTTGCAAGTTGTGCCTCCCACACCTCCAGTTGGATTCTATAGTCTGAGGGCAAAAACAGGAGTTGGGCCTGAGGGTGGAGCACACCTCCCCAGCTTCCCACTTTTACCCACACCATCCTTGAAACTGAAGGATATAAAACAAATATCTTCTCCTGCTCCCAATAAATACACACAAACCACAATGAATTACAATTAGCACTTCTGTAATTTGTCATGACAAAGGCTGTGTTTATGGAGGAAATCATGGTCAAGCAACCTTAATGAGAATTTCCCAAGGAGCCATTACAGAGATACATTCCAGAACCCTTTGGTTCCCCCCGTATTTATGTGGCCAACCAACAAAAGCAGCAAAGATGAAACCAGGAGCTCACATGTCCAGCCTCACCCGAGTGACCAACATTACAGAACTGCTGAGTCCAACATGTGGGTGAAGGGATTTCCTGGGCCTTCCCTTCCCCTACGCAGCCATATCACCCATTAATCGTAGTTACACACCTTGGAAAGGGGGTTTGAGATATGAAACGTTCCTGAAAGTACCTAAAACCCCGATAAAAATAAAGCTCAACAGGAACTATAAGGTTTCAAATAACCCAAACCTGCTTTCCTCCTCCCAGTTAAAATCTGTGGATTTAATATTTTGATTCTGAGAGATATTTTTAAAGAAAGAGACCTGACATGCCTTAAAAAGCTGCAAACTATTTCACAGCAGAACCAGCATGACTTTCAGGTCTTAATCAGCTTCATTCCTTGTTGGAAAACCGATGCTGGATTCAAAGAAATGTAGGGTTTTGGACAGGAGGATCCTAACTCAACCATAAGAGAATCTGTGCCCAGAACGCCAGGCCAACACCTGCAGCACCTGGGCAGGCTGGGATGCTTTCACCTTCCAGTACATGCACCAGAACAGGCCATCTGTTCAGCTGTTTCCCTGGGATTCTCCCCAAATACTGCATGGAAACGTGGGGAGAAGCTGACAGACTGTGAGTTTGTTTGGAAAAGCATATTTATTATATAATCCTAACTTCCAAAGCAGTAGCAGGCATCTCCGCAGCTCCTCCAAGACTAAAATTGACTGAACCCTCAGTAAAGACAGAAGTGGAGTGTGACTGTGACATCCCAATTCTAGGAAAACATGTCTGCTTCAAGGGAAAACTGACTTTCCACTTTGTTTTCCATGTGTTTGCTCCTTCAATTGTCTCCCATTATGAAATTTGGAGAGAATTACACCGAGTCCTAATACAAACCTGATCTGCCTCAGGAATTCGTCTAAATCATAAATGCCAAGAGATCCTTCTAGAGGAGCAGCTGACAGGTCACTCATCCCCTCTCATTCCCTTCCAATTTGGTGGGGAAGCCAATGAAATCAGGACAGTGAGGGTGTCAGTTTGGATCAGCTGTCCTGGCTAGCCAGTGCCCTGCTGATTGTCACACTGGGACCTGGGCTCAAACCTGACACTGCTCTGGGTCAGCCTCGGAGGGAACAGCCCAGGTGATCACCCTCCTTGCTCAGCATGGAATGCAGGCTTGGAAGGGAGAAGGACAGGCAATTCCCAAGCTTTATCTCATCTGGGCTAGGAGGGCAGAACTGCAGCTCACCAACTGCTCGGACCCTCGGAAACAGGAGAAGACTGCAGGCGTTAACAGCAGGAACCAATATAATTACAGATCTGAAGGCAGCAGATTTAAATGTGCAATAGGAACACTGGAGACACAGGAGATAAGGCATCAGGGATCCCAGACAGCCAATTTCCATAGTTTTAGAAACTATTTATGTTCAGATATTCAGTTCTGAATAGTCTTAAGGGAGAGCTTCCCCAAAGCCCTGTTCTTGGACAGCTCTGCACTAGGCAGTCGCACCAAGCACGTGCCAGAGGAGCTGCGAGCGCTCAAACTCCCCGGGAGCACTTCCACACTTCAGCTTCCTGTGACAGCCACTCCCAACAGCCCCAGAACACCTTGGGAACCCCACAAATCACCACTGCTGCTGGTCACAGCTTCCCACACAGAGCAGCACGCAGTGGAAGTGTGCTCACCAGGCACTCGGGACACGAGCTGGCTCAATTCTCACAGGTTCACTACAGGAAGCTACTTCAGCTGCTCCCCGTAAGAAAATGCTGGCCTCAGATAAAGGCAACCAAAGCCTCGTGTGTATCTCTGTGAGGGCAGTAAGTCACATACAGGTGCACACTTCACTTCTGTGAGTAGATGTCATTCCATGTAACCATTATGTGCTGTGGCTACTGTGGAAAAACAGTGCCTGTTTTTGGAGAACTTGTAAAAACCCCTCACGCTGCCTTAATTCCTGGGATGCTGGGAAAGCAGCCACGACACGCAGAATGTACAGCAGCACTTCCCTGGGCAGCAGAGTGAAACCAGATGTGCACATCCAGAGAAATAACATTTGGGATGACTGAACAGACTGAGTGGGTGGGCAACGGGAGGACCCTCCGAGAGGAGCTTGGTTAATGCAGAACTGGCAACCACATGAAAGCTTCTGCTGTGCGGAATTTCTGGTTGTTGCTCCATGGTGCAGTGAGCGAAAGTCTTCATCTGCACCCTCCTGCCAGGAGATATCCTAACTGGATACACCGAGCAGGGAGGGCAGCAGGTATGAGGGGTGAGGAGATCACCGTGCTTATGGACTCTTACAGGCACCAGGGAATCAGGGCTGAAGAATCCCACAGTTTATTTGCGTATCTGTGGTTCCAAACCAACACCAGTATGTCCAACACTACTGTATTTTCTACAGATCCCCTCAAAAGTCTCCTCTGCCTCTCAACTCAGGTTTCCCAGTTAAAAGCAGAACAGTCTCCTGAGTTCACACCCACAGTTTCTCACACTCTCCTAAAAGCTCACCAGAGCAACAGCAGCGAGGAGTTCACAAATGCTGCACAACCAACAAAATCTGGACATACAAGGGATAAAGACCGAGTATTTGCCAAAGCATTTGCCACAGCAGGAGAGCCATTTGGCAGCTGAAGTGGTGCACAAATGGACTGAAAGAAAAAAAAGCATTTTGTGAGAAAAGTACAAACAGAAAATAGTCCAAGATGTAGAGGTATAGCCAAGCCTTGACCACGCCAGAATACATTCACTGGGGCAAAGATGCACAGTGAAAAAAATGCAATTCATCTGGATTAACAGCTGGAACACTAACTATACATTGGAAGTGTTAAGGATAATCTATGAGGAACAGGGTTTTTTTCCCATTGGATAATGTACACTGTGTTCAGCTCCTTGGCTAACAACTGCATTTTTATCCTTGTGAATGTTATTGCAGAGTAAGTGGGTTTATCTTAATCCCATAAACCAAGGAGTTTCTGTTCCCTCTGAATACACAATTCTCCTGCAGGACAAGGCGAGCAGGAAAAAGCAAAAGGAACATCCACATTTATTACGTATGTAGGGATTTCTCCTGACGCATTAGGCCATGAAAATCCAACCCTTTGTTCTTCTCACGCTTTCTTCAAAGGGAAAAAGGAAAATCCCTCCTGACCGTGGCAGAGGGAAGACACAAGTAAATGAACTTGTGTCACCAGGGTAGAGAGGGCTTAGTAATTCATTCATGATGAAGTTGAGAGGGTTTGATAAGCAAAGACAAAATGACAGATTGGCCGTGGCATGAGGTTCTCTGCACTCTCGAGGTCTTTCCTCTCTTGGGCTCTCTGAAGTCTATGGGGAGGAAAAACCAGCATCAAGCTCTTGAAGAAGTATTCCCCAGATCCTGGCTTGACTCTGGAATTCACTGCTGGGGCTCCAAACTGCTGAGAGACAGTGAGGGGCAAAGAGCTTTCATAGTCTCTGCATCAGCCTGAAGAAGAAAGGCTAAGAGATGTTAATTTCCTCAAGGGCTTGGGCTGCTCCCCAGGACTCTGCAGAGAAGTGGCTTTCTGGCTGGACTCAGTAAAACAAACAGCAAAGTCCAGAAATCCAAACAACTCTAGACCAAAAGGAAACGGAAGGTTTTCCTAGCAAGTTTCTCAGCAGAATTCAAGACCAAAAGTTCCTGATGCTTGCAGCTGCTTAGGCAGGATCCAGATGTGACAACACAAACTGAGGCGCGTGACCCCTCTCTGCGTGGGACTGATGCTCCAGGTATAGAGCTGCCCAAAGGCCACCAGGTACAACCATCCCTGTGCTCTGTCCCTCACTGCAGCTTTGCTGATCCCCTTCCAAAGCCCCACTTCAAAAGCACAGATCGACCTTGCAGTGCTGAGTGAGATCAGTCTGGGCAGTGGAATATGCTGATGCCTTACAGAGGAAGAGCAGGCTTGGAGAAACTGCATCAAAGCCCACTGACAAGCAAGGATATAGGAATGACTCTGGGAGAAAGCTGACAGTGTAATACTGACCCTGGAACCAAGCCTGAGGAAAAGGCAGTGTGTTCTCCAAGTGTCAAAATGCTGTTAGACACCTTAGGCAAACCAGATAAAAAAGGCAACATGAACTGCACTCTCAGACCCAAAGAACACACAGGGACTGTCAACAGCATAGGGACTGTCTCACTGCCCAGGGTGCTGGGAATGCCTGATGTGCTGAGGGAGGCACAACACACCACTGAGGAAGGGCACGAGAGACAGGGATGACCCCAAGCGCAGCTGCACCTCGTCCCTGTGCTTCTGTCTCTGGAGGCTGTGCTGGCCAGCCTGAGCTGACGTGAGCTGTTCTGCTGCCCCAGGTAACGAGTAAAGAATCCACTCAACTCCCACTCAGGAGTCCTGGAACAGGAGGATGCAGATGGACAAAGCTGCTCTTCCCTGAAAGGTCTGTCCTGTGCACCAAGCCCCTCTGCAAACAGCCTCAAAGCACAGGAGCCCAAAGGGATTCCAGGGCAGCATCTTTTCCATCCCTGCAGCTGCCACGATCACAGTAACACACCCTGACGGCTCTGCCTGGTTTTCTCTCAGAAGATCTTAATTTCCACTGATTTCCATCAATTTACAAACTTAAGACTAAAATGTCAAGCTTTTATGTTAGAGGTGCAACATCAATACATACAGACCTTAAATGGATTCCTGCTTACACCAAAGCAATGGAGAAGTAACTGCTGTAACTGCCAGACCTGGAGAGGGAGTCTTAAAAATACAAGCCAGTACCAATGAAAAGAGCTGGGGGTCCTCTGAGGCACTTCAGTGACACGTGCATCTGACTGTATACCTCACCTGATCACAATAATGCTGCTGAAAACCAAAATTGTTGTACCTTTTCAGTCTCATTGGAGACAATAACTCAGTTTATGCACACCACCATGGAAAGTACAAAGTTCACAGAGTCACCAAGTATCCTGAGCTGGAAGGGACCCACAGGGATCACCAATCCAGCTCCTGGCCCTGCACAGACACCCCAGCAACCCCACCCTGGGCATCCCTGGAGCTCTGGCAGCCTCGGGGCCGTGCCCATTCCCTGGGGAGCCTGGGCAGTGCCCAGCACCCTCTGGGGAAGAACCTTTCCCTGCTCTCCAGCCTGAGCCTGCCCTGGCCCAGCTCCAGCCGCTCCCTGGGTGCTGTCCCTGTCCCGGAGCAGAGCTCGGAGCTGTCCCTGCGCTGCCCTGGGCAGGAGCTGCAGCCCCGGGGAGCTCTGCCCTCAGCTCCTCTGCTGCAGCTGGACCAGCCCGGTGCCCTCGGCCGCTCCTCGGGTGGCCCCTGCAGACCCTTCCCCAGCCCTGGGTCCTTCCTTTGGACACTCTGGAGCAGCTTTGGATCTCTCTGATGTTGGGGCACCCAAACTGCCCCAGCCCTGGAGGTGAGGCTGCCCCAGCCCAGCCCAGAGCAGGACAATCCCTCCCTGGCCCAGCCTGATGTCCCCAGGACAGGGATGTCCCTCCTGGCTCCAGGCACTGCTGACTCGTGTTCACCTGGCCATGGACCAGCACCCCCAGGTCCCTTTCCAGGGGCTCTCCAGCCCATTTGTGTTAAAAAGCAGGAGTGACGTGGGTAAAGGGAACCAAAGGAGCCAAGCCAGGGCCCCACCCCGTGGCTGGAGCAGCTGAAAGGGGAGTTCTGCCCTGCTCAGAGGAGAGAGCTGAAATCTGTGCCATGCACCACAAGAACTTGGTCCCTCCCGCTCCAAAGCCTCCCCTTTCCTTGGCCAGCTTCATTTTTAAGAAATGCTTTTTGGAAAGTGCCTGTGGAATAGAGATTTCAAAGGCTGGCTGAAAAAATTTCTAGGCATATAATGCTGACCAGGTTCTCCCCACACATGCACATAAAATTTCCCCAGCATCATAATTAGAGCAGTACTAAACAAACCCATTTCCCTCATAGATTATACCCTGCAACTTCCATAAACAACCACCTCCCAATGCAGGCAGGGACTTAGGGCAACAACTGACTTTTTCCCCTTTTCAAACTGTCCTAAGGCTTTAAAATTTCAGTTCCAGTCCTAAAACCTGAACTTTTTCAGAAATCAGAAGAACACAGAGTGTTTATCTGATGGCCTGGCACCACATTTTCCTTAAGTCTTCAGAAAAACCACATTTTAATTCTCATCTTGATTAGGTGGACCCAAGTCTCCATGGAAAAGAGCTGAGGGCACTCACCATGTGCCTCAAGATAAGGGGAACATTTATGAAATAAAGTCTTCTCAACTCATCACCAGAAATAGATACCTGTGCTAATCCTGAGGGGACAACACAATAGTTGGCCGAGCTTCACAAATAATATGGAAAAATTCCAGGGACTTGGGGTTCTGGAATCAGCAGGATTAAACTTCCCAGCCTGGCACTGTGCCCCTGGAACAGCCAAACCCGCACAGGACACCCCGCTCCAACCGGGGGCTCTCCACAAACAAGGCCTCAAACCAAGTGCAGTTTTCTAGGATAAACCCCCTCAAATCCAAATCCAAAAAGGTTTTCCCTTTTAAGAAAGCTCCTAAAGAACCCTGGCAGTTCAACATGTGACTTGGAGACGTTTGGAGAAACTGGACCACCTCTTGTGAAACTAAACCTAATTAAATATTTGGCTTCACAGTGGAGGTGGGGAGTAACCATCTCTTTCCAAGAATTTGGTTTCAGATCTCTAAATGTCCTCTTATTTTCAAATCCAATGACTTCAGAAGTGACATTATGTTCCTAAAATGTGTTTGGCATTAAATTAACACACACTGGCACCACTACATTTCTGGAGAGGCAAGGGAAGCTCCCTCTGCCAAATCCCTGCCTGTGTTACCTTCAGCTACCACCACTTTGTGGCTGCATGAACTTTTGACCCACAAGTAGAGCCCAAGGGAAAGAATTCAAATTTGCTGTTTATCATTCCTCATTTTTCCTTCCAATTGTTAATTCAGGTTTGGAATTATTTTTCAAATTCTGACAGTCAGAGAGCACACTCTGCTTTGAGCTTATCTCTGCCCACAACCCAATTTAGCACCAGCTGCAGTAAATTCTTAACTCTCACCCTTGAAAACAATCTAGCAGAATTTGGTTAATCTTTGTGGTAAACTACCAAATGACAAGCATCAAAATCACAAGATTTTTGTGCTACATCAAATATAATCTACTGGATTAAAAAAATCAAATCCTTTGGATTTGTTTTTAACAATAGGCATATAATTCTATAAATGCTAATATGGCTCCCTGAACTCTGACCCTCTGACAGAAACAGGAAGACCTTATTAAAGATCCAGGCAAATATTTGAAGAAAAAACATTTTGGTATTCAGAGACAAAAAATTATTCATCACAGCTAAAATGGAAGCCTTACTTAAGAGCTTCTGCACATTGCTGTGAAACATGGGAGAATGGGGAAAGTACAAAACTGTAGAAGAGCAACTTCAGGCTTCAAAACAGGAAGAGGAGGAAAAAGTTAATCTTAAAAGCTAAGCTTGGTTGTTATTGGTACTCACTCTCTACATTTTAAAAAGTGTTAAAAGCTTCTTTTGACAGCCCTTTAGGGAAGCAATTTGTGAACAGTACTTTAAAGGGTGATTTATTTGAAAAATTCTAATAGACTCTTGGAAGTGGAAGAGTTATTGGGCCCTTGACTATTAGCACAAACACCAACCCCTCTCCAGGTCGGAGGCCTGGCAAACAGCAATATTTCAGAGGGCTTGGAGGGAATACGTAAGCAGGGAAAAATCTGCTGTGGCACAATCCCCCTGTCCTGTTCTCCTGCCTTCCCTCCAGCCCAGCAGTTCCGAGGAACCGGGAGCAGGAAACGCGCTGCCCGTGCCAACGAAGCACTGGTGACTCTGGAATTAACCACTGCTGTTCAGACACACTCTTCTCCACTCTGGGAGGCTGGACAAAGACGCATTTCTTTCCTGGATTTGGGCAAAGAGAGGCTCCCCTTCCTCCTGCTCCAGGGAAGTGCAGAGGCAGGAGCCCAGAGCCAACAGGTGCTGGCTGATTCCAGGTTTACTGCACTTCCCAAGTGCCCGCGGGCCGTGGATGGTGGGAAGGTCATTGCCAACACCTTAAATTCTACCCCAAGTGCCTGACAGCCACTGAGGACTCAAGCTGTTCGTGGGTTTGTAGCCAAGCATGGAAGGGAAGGTAGAGAACTACAGGGGATTTTCCCTCACAGCTCTGATTCTGCTTCCCTGCTCCGCTTGAGCCTGAGACACCCCAGAGCTCCTGGCACGGCCAGGAACATGTAACACCCTTAAGGACACGAGCATGAGACAGGAAGCACAGGCAGCAGCAGCTGGATTGCCAGGCAGCCTGGAATGGGCAGAAACCACGGCAACAGCTCCCAGTTCACCGTGTGCTCATTCCCAGGCTCATTCCTCCGGGTGGTTTTTAAGGCCTGAGGTTGGGCTCCAGCTCCACTGCACATCCTACAGCCCCACAGCAGCCACCTGAGCCTCACTGAAGGGAAAATAAACAGCCATAAGCTGAAACTCAGAGAAACTTAAGGTTCAAAGGAGGCTTGGAAGTCTGGGTCTCTTGACTTGCAAGCACCAATGTGTTTTGTATCCAGTTTGAATGGATGAGCTCTTGTTATCAGGCTGCACAGTGCAAATTTTTCTCCTAATCTGAGGTTTAATAAATTTATTGTTAATGTAATGAAATTTAGGATTTTTTTTAAGAAACATGCTCATTACTACATTTTTAATGACCTACTCTTTTCCCACTCTCACCTATTCAAAGACTGACAATTTTTTAATATTTATTATTGATATTGGGGATGAGAGAAGCACAAGGGGTTTGGATTTTTCCTACTTGTTTCATCCTAGCAAGAAGTATTCAATTCAAAAGCTTTGTTTCTGTGCACTGGAAAGCAAATCTACAGCAAGCAAAGAATCAAAGCATTAAAGAGCAGATTGGAATAATTCAAAAGGCCTTAGAAAACCCTCAGAACACCTTCAAGGAGTCCTTCCATCTCTAATCACACAATGCCTACATAAATGTTCCACTTACACAAATGAGATTCAGAAGAACAATGAAAGTGTGAGTTACAGTAATGCCAAACTGTTTTAGTGTTCTATGCAAAGGTCTTCATGCTGCTTTTTGCCCATTTTCTTCACAGAACTAGGCCAGAATTGTGCAGAAAGCAAGAAAGTATCACCCTAAAAGCTCTTAATCCTACAGGCTTCTTATCACTGCAGCATCACTCTCATTCCCTACAGGGAAAATACATCTCCCCTCAAATAATAAAGTGGATCATTCAGCTCACAGGTGCGTATCAAGTTTGGTCATATTTTGCCTAGGGTGCACTTCGTGCTCAGTTCTTTATCTTTAAATGTCTATAAATGATGTAGCAAGCATTATTAAAAGGTATTTGGAAAGTACATCACAGCTGCCAGCAGAACCATTTTACAGCTGGGTTCAGAGTTCGGGATAATTTTGTTTCCTGAGTGCCAAGCAACACAAATTGCCATTTGCCATTCTGCAGTGATTCCATTAGGTCACATCTGTCTTCAACATCAAAACACATTTCCCCACTAATGAATTTCAGGCCAATAATTTCCCATCCTGAAATAAATCCATGACAGTCTGTGGTGTAACTTCAGAGCTTTGTGGTGGGTACAGCAAACAGAGCAAGACACATTTTCTCCTGCTGGCAGAACACTGAGATGATCCTGATTTATCAGAAATATTTCAAAACCACCAAGCAAGCTCAGCTCTCTAAACCCCAAAACAAGATAAGCAAAATTTTATATCTGAAGCTTCTTTACCACTGATGCCCCTGTGGGTTCATCATCATAGGACTGATTATTGTTCCCATCAAACCACTGGAGAGAGGAAAACCCCCATATGGGGACCAAAGCTGTATTTGCAACAGTCAGTCACTGCTTTAGAAGTAATAAGTTACATTTTAGATAATTGGTGTTTAAGGGATCAGATCACCTTCCAAGTGAGTGTGGCCAATATACTGAACATTCGGCAATACACGGAATTATCTTGGAGTACTGTTGTCCTAAACCTGCTATTTTATTAAAATCCAGAGTCCCAGAAGAGTTCCAAAACTCTTTAAGTGCAAAAGGGATGGCGTTAACACCTAAACCACTGCACCTCCTGTGGCAGGGAGTTGCTGAGGGTGTTTTTTACATCATCCCAAGAGCAATAGTGACACAGATTCACTGCTCCAACATTCACCGCCTTTGGAACCCCAAAATCAGCACCATTATTCTGTCCTGCAGATAGGACAGATCAGAACACCTACCTCTATATCCTGGATTATCTTTGGGTATAAGGACCTGTAAAACGAATTGGGGGGCCCATCTGTTGGTCTGTTTTTAAACAGGTACTGATCCCTAGAAAGAAGGAAAAACAGTTTTCAGCGTACCACAAAGAATCCAAACTTCACAGGAATGCAAAGCCTGCCCAGAACAAACCCTGAGCACATAGTCTCAAAAACACTTGGAAGAATTTTTAGTATCACTATTACAGCCCTTGTGACTTTGAGATTTGACAAATATTTAAACTGTCCAAGGTTAAAAAGATAACAGTGTTTTCCAGTTCTGATTCCCTGCTCCACAAGGTCTCCAGGCAGCAGGGTGCCATCCCCTCGCTCTCTACTTGCCTTTGCTCAGGCACACCACTAGAGAGCACAGGGAAACAGGTTTCTGAAGCAGAACAGCTCTCCAGAATCTTGGGAAGGACAGGAAAACTCCATTGCCACAAACAGAAAGGGTTTCTCTTTGAGAGGCTTCTGCAGCCCAAGCTGCTACTTTACATTTTAAGAAAAAAAAAGAAAAAAGTTGAATTGGAAATACTTCACTTGAGAAAAAGCCCTGCAGATGTTTTTTGAGACTTGATGGAATTGCTAGTTCTCCCTGCAAAACAGAAATTCCAGATTTGCACACACTCAAGCAAGAAAAAATGGTGACAGACATGGGAGCACAAAAGGACAGGGACAAAGCCAGAGCAGAAAGGGGAGCTGACAGCTTTGGCCTCCAGTCCCAGCAGAGACCAGGAGCTCAGCAATACCCACTCACTATAAACGTGCTTTTGGGCAGAGCTCGTTCTGAGGGAATTTGTGAAGGAGAACACTGCACAAGGTGAGTTCAGGTACTTACCAACCCCTCCTCTCTGAGAGCCCCTTCCAGAGCGGGTCTGTGCGTACCATTCTCTCAATGAGCTTTTTCCATAGCATTCCCTCCGAGATGACTCTCTGCCATTCCTTGCACACCAGCTCTGCTGCACACAGGGATCTGGCATCGAGATACGAAAGGATGTTTTCTGCTATGTGATCTAAGCCTTGCTCTACAAAGAAATGAAGGCAACCAGTCAGTCAGGGCACAGAGAACAACCAAACCAGCCTTGCAAGACACTGACAATCCAGAGCTTCGAGGCACTGCAGGAACATGAGAACATAGTCACTCCTAGAAGCAGCAGTTACAGGTGAGTGCACACAGATACACCAAAGTATCTCCAAAGTTTTGGGCCTTTCCTGCTCTGCTCTGGCTGTTGGACCTTCCTTCTGCTCTGGAGGGAGAATCAGCACAACAGAGCAGCAAAAGCAGTGTGGGCAGGCCCAGGGAGGGGATTGTCCCCTGCACTCTGCTCTCCTGACATCCCACCTGGAGCAGGGATCACAGCTCTGGTGCCTCCAACATAAGGACATGGAACTGTTGGAGCAAGACCAGAGGAGGCCATGGAGTTGCTACAGGGCCTGGAGCAGATCCCCTATGGAGCCAGGCTGGGAGAGCTGGGAATGTTCAGCCTGGAGAAGGGAAGGTTGTGTGGACACCCCAGAGCCCCTGCCAGTGTCTGAGGGGGCTACAAGAAAGTTCCTCTGCATCAGGAACTTGGAGTGCCAGGACAAGGGGAATGGCTTCACTGCCAGAGGGCAGGGTGAGATGGGATATTGGAGAGAAATTCTTCCCTGGGAGGGTGGGGAGAGAAGCTGTGGCTGCCCCTGGATCCCTGGCAGTGTCCAAGGCCAGGTTGGACGGGGCTTGGAGCAGCCTGGGACAGTGGGAGGTGTCCCTGCCCATGGCAGCAGGGAGAAACAAGATGAGCTTTAAGGTCTCTTCCAACCCAAACCATTCTGTGTGGTTCTATAAAACTGAAATTCAGCAGAATGTACAAGCAGGAGAAAGTATTTTGCTACTTCTGGGCACAGAATCCTTTTCTTCCTGAGCACACAATCCCAAAAGATGGACGTCTTCAAGCACTGCTTTACTAAGCAGCAGCAATAAAAGGTTAAAGTATCGATTCTTTGACTCTTCCCTCGCATGTAACAACAGAGAATTCAGCTGGGCACAGACAGGACTCCACAGGAAGTACAGACAGAGCAGGGCAAGTGTGAGCAGAGATTCTGCACGCACCTTCCTGCAATGACATCTCTCCTATTTAATCCTTTCCATAATCTGCACCTCCAGACCAGGTGCTCAGAGCCCATTATCAGGGGACTGGGGACACACAGACATCGCCTGTGAAGACCCCAGAAGCAGCTTGACAACCCCTGTGATCCTTTTAGATCACAGTAGGGTTGGATTTATGTCTGAAATGCACTCACCACCCCTGAAACATGTCAGGTTTGGGGTCTGGCCCACTGATCCAGGACTCTGTGCTGCAATATCTGATTTCCTAACTCAGGCAATACTTCTCCAAAGCACTGGGTACTCGGGCAGGAGCTCGGAGGATGAATAAGCACCACAACAAACCTGCTGAGCTGCCAGCACAGACCTCTCAGGACACAAAGCAGGTGGGACACTGCACATGGTTTGCCCCTTGCCCAGACCTTGTCTCCTGCTCAGGGGGCCTGACTTAAAAATGGGATTGCTGTTGAGTAAAGGTCCATACACAGAAACCACTTAGATAATGAACTTGCACTGAATTTAAAATAGCAACCAAACTTTTCTTGTTCACATTCCAACCACAGCATCATCAGTCCCACAAAAAGTCACTGCTAAGTCTGTTCCTGATTTCAAAGGACCTGCAATTTTGCTTTCCACAAAACTCCCCTGAATCTGAGATGCTGAATAACTTCATTTTCGTGAGTAACATACACCCCTTGGCCAAGCATGAAAAAAATCTTTCAAACCAGGAGATGACGACCTTTTAAATTTTCCACTTTATCTCATGACAGCCCACTTTAGGCTTCAAATAGTCCTGACAAATCAAAGGAACTACTGTTATTTTTTTAAAGCATTAAGAAACTGTGTTCATACAGCCCTCCACTGCACGCTGCATTTCACATGGCCTTCATAAAACTGAAGAGCAGCAGAGAGCAGAAACCAATCCATGTCAGTCTTATTCATTTCACTGCACTCGGCTCCCACACTGCAGAGCAGCTCCCACTCACTCGTGTGCTGTCACTGTGGGGCTGTGCCCACGGTGCCCTCCTGGCACACGCAGCCTGCCCACTGCGATCCAGGGTCTCACTGAGCTTTAACCATCAACTGGAGTTATCAGGCAAAAGCCCTTTCTTTATCAAGGTGCCCAGCTGTCACAATGCTGTGTAACACTGATCACAGTTGAAACCAGATTTTTAATGAGTCACAAACTGTTTTCTGGTGTTACAATCTGCCAATCTCATCTATGAACACACAGAGCCTCCAAAGTCCCACACTGAGAACACACAAATGCTTGCTCTGCCATCAAATCTATTCTTAAGAGTTCTGCTGCTAGAGGTGCACAGATTTAAATTGCTACATTCAAAGGAGATGTCAAGTGAAATATTTACCCTAATTAACATAGTAGGAACAGGTCCAAAGCACAGCTACAAAGGACAGGCCCACTAGATTTATATCAGACAACATGCAGGACTAAGTTTAAGGCACATTAAGGCCTGAAATAGATGCATATCCCTATTTTGCATTAAAAGACATTGATTTGTTTTAGCAAGTTCCTGAAATAGGTACTAAAATCTATTCATTTTCTGAAGCAAAATGAATTTGACATCCATTGGTAGACTTTTCAAAGGACAACATGGCACCCATCTCTTTTGCCTCTCTTTGCAGTTTTACAGAAAATGGTGAAAAAGAGCTGTTGTTGATTAGAGGGACCAGCTGAAGGTTGGGTTGAATTTCAATAATAAATTCAAACAAAATTCACTGGGATTTCGAAGGTCCATGTATAAATATCACTTTGTATGAAAATGAAACCCAAATGTGAGATGTCAGCTCTCTAAATGTGATCCACATTAGATACAAAACAGTCACTTAGATCAGGAAACACACCACAGCTACCACTCTGCCACTGAAAACAAGGGAAGTCAGAGTCCATCAGCTCTTCCATTTTTCCTACATTCTCACAGGTGTAAAATTGGTCAGGACAGCAGCGAGCAAAAACTACTTCTGTTTAAAACAAAAGAATTTGACGTCTTTAAGACAAGTGAAGCCATCTTTTAAAAAGGCATCATGGAATATCCTGAGTTGGAAGGAACCCACCAGGATCATCAATTCCAACTCCTGGCCCTGCACAGGATGACCCCAAAAATCCCTCCACATGCCTGAGAGTGGTACTCCACTGTTATCCTTTAATGTGATTGCAGCCCAACACGGGATTGATTTCAATCAGCTCGGATTAAGTTCCTGGATAAATTTAGACAGATGTTCTTCGCACGCCACAGCACCTTCAAGAAGGCTGAATATGGGAACAATTCCCAGTATTTACATTGGAAAAAAGCACCAGAAGTTGTAAAGATGTATTTCGATATATACAAATGTGGTGTAAACGACTGTCATTTTATAAAGCTCCCAAAATGTTCTTAGGCAGAAACACGTAACATGAAAGATCTGTATAACTCTGTATCAGCCCTGAGGTATAAAAGCAAACAAAACAAAATTATACTTGAAGATCAGACTTGCACATGAAGGGTCTGGAGAGTCAGTCCTAGGAGGAGCAGCTGAGGGAGCTGGGGAAGGGGCTCAGCCTGGAGAAAAGGAGGCTCCGGGGGGACCTTGTGGCTCTGCACAACTCCCTGACAGGAGGGGGCAGCCGGGGGGGGTCGGGCTCTGCTCCCAGGGAACAGGGACAGGAGGAGAGGGAACGGCCTCAGGCTGGGCCAGGGGAGGCTCAGGCTGGACATCAGCAGGAATTTCTCCATGGAAAGGGAGGTCAGGCCTTGGCAGGGGCTGCCCAGGGAGGTTTGGAGTCCCCATCCCTGGAGGTGTCCCAGGAAGGGCTGGAGGTGGCACTCAGAGCTCTGGGCTGGGGACAAGGTGGGGATGGGGCACAGCTTGGACTCAATGGGCTGGGAGGGCTTTTCCAGCCCTAATGACTCTGTGATCACCATGACTTTATTTTTGGTAAATCCCAGGTACTCCCCAGAGAAATCAGCATTCAGTATTTTGAGATCAAGCTGGAAGGAACAGCCACAGTCCCTGCAGGAGACAGCTCTGCCCAGGAAATGAGGAGCATGTTTTCCTGTGTGGCCAGACAAGCTCAGTGTTCTCTAAAGTCACTTCTGTGAACCAGAGATGTGGGGGAAAGGACACTCCTCCCTTTCAGAGCCCTCTTACACATTTTATAAGCTTCTTTTATAAGAAAACAGTGCACATATGAATTCCCTATCACTTCCTGTGCCCTGGTCTATGTTCTTCATTCCCCTCCATGGACTGAGTTCTTTTCAACCATGTTTGAAAGAGGAGCCAAAATCGTCCCCAGCACCACCAAAAGTTGAATTCTCCAGGTTTTGTGAAACTGCAGCACCAGAGACCAGGACACCCGACATGGAAGCAGATCCTGTCCCACACACCAGGAAGGCCCCCCACCCAAACACACCAAGGCTACAAGAGCACCAGTACCACCAACCTTTACAGAGACTTTACTTCAGTATTCCCTGTGCACGAAAAACTATCAGTTTCCAACTTCTTTTAGGGTTTGCATCGCCTCCTCTTCCACCCTCAGTGCTCAGTGTTGTCCTGGGATAACACCCCAGGCTGCTCACACACTGCAGGGTGAAGCTGTGCCCCTGTGCTGCCAGTGGCACACAGAACACACTGACCCTTTATCCCAGGCTTATTTCCCACTCTGAAAACAATGTCCACACATTTCCCTTTCCAAGAATCCAATGAATCACTGTTCCCAGCAGCAAAAATCCAGAGATACAATTTCTTCCAAAAATTAATGGAAAAATAAATACAACTTAGCAGCAGATTACAACCTAGAGATTCTATATATCCACTTATTTTTGTGGAAAAAAATGCATAGAGCAAGTGTAAAAACAGATTTCATATGTGAACATTTCAACACAGGCTGACACTTCTGGGTGTCAGAAGAAGTTGTGAGTAACTGAAAGGAGGAATCAGGGCTGGACAACACAATAAAAATCCCCAAGTGTTTTTGCTCTTAGGTCAGCAACAACAGTAGACAAACTAGATGCACTCAGGAGAAACTCAGAACAACATTAAAATGTAAGACTTCCTAAACTAAAATACCTCTGGCAGTATTTTCTGTACCTGTGGGGTTTGTATGAAAAAGGAGTTTAGACCAAAGCTTACAGATATGCAACTTCTGTGACAACTCAGTTCCAATTCCAGCAGAAATTCTTTGGGATACACCAGTCCAACTATTTTAATGTGGAACAACACTGGCATCCAGTGGCCAATTCAATTAATCACAGAAGGGATTCAGCCACCCTGCTGCCCTTCTCTGCACCAGGAAGCAGCACTGTATCTATAAGGGACAATGGAAATCGGGAGGATGTTCCCAAGAGCCTGCACACCCCAGAGCCCAGAGCAAACCCCTGCTCCATGCCTCTCATGTACCTGGCAGCGCAGTGATGAAGTCCCGCTGCAACATGGGCTTCAGGTAAGAGTTAATATGTCCATGCTGATAGTGACACATTCGGGAAATGAGGTGTTCCACAAATTCCACTTGATCTGATTCAGACCACTGGTCAAAATATTTTATACACAAGTCTTTTTCCTTTTCGTAGTTTCCTTCCGACGGTCTTTTTCTTGAGACAATCACAGATGAAGTTCCATTACTTATCTGGGGTTGGAAAAGGAACATTATTGATATGTTAGTATATATTTAAACATTGGTAATTATATATAAACTATAGGAACAGCTTAATAAAAACTCTCTCAAGGAAGAACGTGTAAGAAGATGCAAAGAAATAATCAAGGCTAAATTTTAGAACACATTCTTCAAGAGACGACCTACATCAGACAAACTTCAAAGACTTTTCCAAGTCTTTCACAGACTTTGCTCCTAAATTACTTCTTACTCTGCAAGTCTTGAATTCTTCCCTTACACCTCTTACCATTTGAACTGCAAGGAACTTAACTGTTTTTACAACTACCTTTCCCAGCTCAAAGTAGTGGTTTCTGGGCACATTGCAGTTTGTCTCCACAAATGTTTTGCTCAGGTTCTGCCAGTCAAAATAAAGAGATAAAGTTGGATATAAATACGCTAATAAACACAAGAATTCGAGACTCTTACGTCAGTGTTGCACTGGTTGTCCATAAATGAAAACTGAGACTCAAGGGCTTGGTTTGTTTTTGCGGAACAGCTCCTGTCAGTGTTTGGGACATCCACGTAAACACCTCATTAAAATCCTGGGAGCTTCAGCTCCACATCAGGATGCCCCAAGAACACCCCGGCAGGAGTCACTGCTAATTAGTGAGCACAGCCCCAGAGTGATGCCAGCTCCTCTGAGCCCCTCCAGAGGCCAAGGGGCTGCTGGGGAGCAATTGGCAGCTCTGAAATATTCCCAAACTTCTTCAAAGCAAATGGGTTGTGAGTCCTTGCCATGCTGAACTTCTCTTCTTAAACAACAGTCACATGCTCAGAAATACAAACGAACTTTATTCCCAAGGATCCTTTGACGCAGCATTGTCCTTCCAAGGTCAGCACAAACTACAAAATCAGAGCAGAACTGGTAATTTCTCAAGGATTATCCACTGGCGTCATCCTTCACTTGAAGGCTGAGCTAATTTTAGGAGGATACAGCCAACGACATCCAAGGATGATTACGCAGACCCGAGATTTGGACGTTCTCAAAAGCGGGAACACACAAAATCCTGGCACCTCTCCTTCTACATCCATGTTAGTCCTACCTGCCACAGGGTATTTTTCTTTGGAGACTCATCTTCATTCTGATCCTCCATTACTGACGTGTTCTGGAAAAAAAGGAACAAACATTGCTTCAGGTTTTTACTCTGTGACAATTTCTTGCTCTACAAGCATTACGAAAAAGCAAATCAATTGAACGGATAAAATTCATTTTCCCAGTGAACGGAATTCTCAAAGACTTCTGGCCACAAAACCTGAGTATTATAAATAAATTCCCTTTATAACTGACATGTTTATCAATTCCATTTACTGTAAAGATAACTCCCCAACCCCGCTTCAATTTCCTTTGACAGGTTTTCATGCAGCCTTTCAATGCTTTTCTCACTGGGAAATAAATTCACTTTCATCCTACTCAAGCCAAAGCAATTAAACCTGTCAATGTATTCAACCAGCACTTTCTGCCAAAGTTAAATTGCATACAGCTAGGCAAAAAAAAAAAAAAAAATCACTATACACTACTTACATACAACAGAATATGCTTTTTCCCCAGCTCTGGGAACAGGGATCATGCTCTGCAGAACATCTCTGCAATTCACTGCCCAGGCTGTGTCTACAACCCTTGGCAGCCACCCCTGCCTTTATTGTAGTGCTCTCCCCACATCAGAGCTGCTCCTTACCACTGCTCCCCTCCCTTTCCTTCACCAACAAAAATGGAAGGATTTCTACAAACCTTCAGCTGCTAATGCTTCTCTGAGCTCACCGCTGCGTCCCCAAATCTTCCCCTCCCTTCTGCCCCCGTTGTTGGTGAGCTGCTCCCTGTTGCTGTCCACGGCACATCCACCAGCTCCTCCTCTCTGCTCCCAAGCCCCTCATTCCCAGGCAGTTCCTGCTTCCCCCAGCCCTGCCCTCCCCAGCCCTGTGCCCAGGAGACTGGCAGAGGGTTAGCAGGACAAACCGAGCGTCCTCAAACACTCTGTATTTATTTCAGCTTTCTTCCCTTCTGTCTCAGCAGAAACAGGAACAAGGGGCTCAAGTAAAACACACAATGGAGTAAAGTCACATAATTCCCTTGCTCCTGCCACCTTGGATTAAGGATAACTCCTTAGAAATTACATCCACCCCCACTCAAAACACAATTCCATCTCAAAAGCATTCATCTCCTCCTCTTTTTCTGTGAGGACATTTTGCTGCACAAACCCAGAGAACTTGGAAAATGAACAGTATCCCATCTACAGCAACCCTTCCTCCCCTGCCCAACTGCCTTGGCTCAAGCTTACCCTGAGCCCTCCCTGAAGGTGTGGAAAAACATGTGGCACATGGACTTTGGATGGCAGAATAAACTGTGGCCACAGGTGATGGAGAGACTCAACTACCTGGTTATGACACACGTGACAATGACATGTACAAGCCCAGGAGGTGGCTGGAGGGGAATCCAGACAGGGATAAAGGCAGGACATGTTTGAGGTGACTCCACAAAAGCATGGATTTTAGTGTTTCTGGACATACACAGAACAGACAACCACACCCTCCATGGTTTTTGAAGTCACGGTCTCTGGAGTTATCCATAACCACAGCCTGCTCCCAACCAGTCCTTCTCACCGGGCTGCAAACCAGTGCAAGGGATGCTCTCCCCCAGCAGGGAACACACAGCAGCCCCTCACTGACTGGGACCCAGCCAGCCCACACCAGTTACACCATTCTGGAAAGCAAACATGCCACCAGGGAACTATGCGCTTTCTTTGATTTTATTTTATTTCTATATGAATATGTAAAAATACTCATTAGAGTGATTATATGTTGTTAAGGGTGCATCCAATTAGTATGTCCTTAAATGAGTAAGGAACATCTCCTCTCCTTTGGCAGCTGAAGGCTAAATAAACTCAAGGATCCTGGGAGCTACGAGCAAGGAACACTGAGAATATCTAACACAGGTGGCTTGGGTCAGCAAATGCAGCAGAAACCCCACATTTTATCCATGTATCCCCCCTAACTTTCCTTCAGCAGGGCACAGTGGGACTCTGCCATTGCATTTCTCCCTTTGTCAGAAAATATCTCAGAAACCTTTGCCAGCTTTCCCAGGGATGGAGACTAAGAACTGCCTCCTACACGCGACGTCATCCTGGGAACACACGACAGAACTACAGCACAGCGGCAGTGTGGCACAGAGTGGCTGGTGGTGTCTCTGCATTTACTGAGGGTGCCCTCGATCCCCCTCCATCCAGGTCACCAATAGAGACACCAAACAGGACCAGCCCCACTGCTGAGCCCAGGGGAACTCCAGCAGTGACCAGCTGCCAACAGGGTGCAGCACCATTCAGCCCCACATCCACTGCTCCAAAGGAGAAGAAGGAGGACTCCTGCATTTTCCCTGCCTGTCTCCACTTCTCCCTCTTCCTTCAGAGCAGCAGAGCACAGCCTTGGCTAAGACAACGTCTTAGATCCACAAATGGATGCCCTGGCACAGGCAGCACTGCTGCCCAGAGATGCCCCCGTGTCCTGTCACCATCTGAGCCATGACTGTGGGGGCAGTAACACAGCTTGATTTTTAGCCTGGAAATGAACACTGTATTCACATATTTCGCCAGGAAGCTGGCAGCTGCATTAATTTAATGGTATCTACTACTAAAGCTTCTTGTGTTCTCTCTTTTCCCATCCTGACTCATTCCACACTTTCTTGCTGTATTTTAGAGCTTTTAAATCCTTCATCCTTTCGCTTTCTGCTCCCAAATACATGCTTTGTTTTTGCTATTACATCTTCTCCTTCTAATGAACTCGCTCTGCTTCTCTTTTAAAACACTTCATTTCGGGGTTATTCCCCCCATCACACACATCCCAATTCAGACCCCAATCTCTCTCTCCAGCATTTAAGCCTACTAATTGGAGACCAAGAGATGATGGGTGAATCCTGCCCTGTTGTCTGGAAGAAGCAATTAGACAACTCTGACCTGTCCATTCCCAGCACTTGGCAGAGGAAGGACTTCAAAATTCCTAACAGCTGGTGTCACCAGTCCTGGCTCCTGGGCTCCAGCGCTTGTGCAAGAACACAGATCGGCATCTCCAAGTTCAACTCTTCCCTCCGCGGCACCTCTTGTTCACCCCACCCACCTCCACATGAAGCCTGTTTCCCAAGTGGCTTTGAAGTGGCATCACCAGGGAATTCACCCCAATTCCCTGCAGCTCTGCTGCTGAACAGCTCCAAGGGCTGACGGAAGCAGTGGCGTCTCATCCCAGTGATCCCAGCAAGGTCAAGTTGCCCTTCCAGACATTCCCCAGCCGTGATTTTGACCCCCACGAGAGCCTTGCAGCTTCTCACAGTGGAAGCAGAGCTTCTAAATATTGTCAATTCATCTTGTTTATACGTTCATTTTTCCCAGAGATTCTTGTGAAGTTGCTCACAGCTCTTGCAAAAGTAGAATGATTATTTCCAACCAGCTGTCATTCCTTAATTAGTAAGCCTGGAGTAAGTGCTCTCCATCCCTACTGGGAACGGCAGCGACAGCCAAGAGATAACAATGGGTCCGAGCTGGGATGTTTTGTTGCTGCCTTACAGTTGTTAAAACTCGACGGAATCGAGTTACACTGAGCAAAGCCCCAGTCTCTATTTCCACTGACTGTAACGAGAAATGGCAGTAAAATTTACACATTGCTCCACAAGCTGGGCAAGTTTAAAAGCTCATTTCCTGGAGATTTGCATCCCACATTCCTTGCTTAGTCCTGCAGAAACTTTAGGCTTTCTTTAGTCTTTCTGCTCCACAAGACCTCAAGTTTCTGAGATTTCTATGGGGTGTAGATAACCATGGCAAAAACAGGTTCACAAGTTACTTGGAGAGAAAGAGGTTCTGACAAGCCTAATTACATCAAGCTAATTCCCTTTGGAGATTATGAGAAGCTTCTGAAATAGAACCAACTGTGAATGATCCCCAAAGGCACAGAAATTGTAGGTATTATAAAACTCCATAAATCACAGTTTCAATTAAGATCCTTGGATACCAGGTAGCAACTGATGTCTCGAGCACAGCAGTTCCATGGATGCGAGGCAGTGAGGTGCAAGAGCACCCCGTGTTTTCCTGCAGGTGACTGGCACTGCAAGGCTCCCCTCCGTCAGCAGGTGCAGGAAAAGCTGCACCTTTTCCAGCAGAAATCCACCAAACTTGGACAGGCTGCTCTTAGCCTGCGTTTGCACCCAGCTCCAGGAGCTGGGAGTGCCTTGAGTCACTTAATTGCCTGGGCAGGGGAACAGCCCGGTGCAGCTTTGTTCTTAACCCACTTGGAGCTCCAGTATCGGGACAGCAATTATGGAAGTGATAGCAGGAAATCCTGGGAACTGGGGCAGGACACGCGAGTTTCAGGAGCAGTACCGAGCAAGGCAGACAACACTGCCAAGTTTCTTTGATGATAAAGTTTTCCCTGACAAAGAAGGGATTCACAGGATACAGAGGATGTATGGACAAAACAAGACAACAGCTGTGTTACCTTGAAAAAAAGAAGAGAGTCTTATGTTTGGGCTTTAATGAAAGGGAAAGGGATGGGAAACAAGAACTTCCATTTCCCACTACCCTTGAGACTACATCAGTAATTCCCATCTCAGTTAAAGACCAAGCTAAGTCTTCAACAGTCTAACTTATCACAAGATTCCCACTCTCTGGAAAAAAACACCAGGAAATTTCAGTTAAAATTACAAAAGAAGCAAAACCAATTAAAACAATTCAGCTAAACAGGCTCTGATTGATGTCCTTTAACAAACCACATCTGGCTTTGAAGAAGCTGAAGGACCAAAACAAAATAACTAATACATACGTGGATACCTTGGAGTCAAACTCTGCAGGTTGAGTACATGGAGCTGGAGCTTCAATCCCCTCCTGAACACAGCTCTGCCACACAGGGTCTGCTGGAGGTCCCAGCACACATTTCCCAGGGAAAGTGAGGAACCCACCATCCTCTGGGACAGCTGGAGGCAGAGGAAAGGGAGGAAGCTGGGCAGCCATCGGCACCAGCTAAAAGTGATAAGCACATGCCCCTCATGGCTTCCTGCTTTTAATAGAGCCAGAAACTGCCAAATGCTTCAAAGCATTTCCAAATGAATGTGAGCCTCTCCTTGGGGAGAAATGGGCAGCATTTGCTAACCCAGGAACCTGTTAAACAATGTTTATTAACAACATCTTGATACTCGATCAGGGATAAGAGGGGATTTTCCTCTTTTAACTACGGAGAGGCTCTCAGTAAAAATATCCTGTAGCACAAATGTGAAATTAATTTGGAGAACCCCTAACCTAGTCTGCACAAAATGGGAATCAACCCCCCTCACAGCAAGGACCAGATCTCTTCCTTCTCACCCTCCTCAAGACCTGTCTGTGAAGAAATGCAAAAATCCTGCAGTGCTTCGAAACACCAGGTAAGGAACAGGAGGTCACTGACAAAGGGTGCTTGTCCCACCCACTGCAAATTCATCACCACAAAACATTTCTTTGGAAGCATAGCCATGGCCCGTGGATGGAACAATGGCACCAAAGCTCACATGAAGGCATCAAAAGGTATGGACAGTAATTCAAATCTGGTCAATAAAGACGTTGGGTTCACAGAGGAGGCAGCACCAGCACACCTTCAGCTACAGGTTTAACCTCACTCCATTGCCTACAGAAAATGGTTCCTTGCAATATTTTCCCACTAATTTTGTATTTTTAATATAGTGAGATAATCCCATCATAGCTTTACACAAAAATAAATACTAATTTCCTTCAGAAAAGCAGAAAATAGAGCCCACAGTCACATGATTTCCCACATAAAGGGTTTCTGAAAATAGCTGATATTAGACAAACTTAATCCACTGTCCACAGCCACTATAAAGCACTTGGAAAAGCAAAACTCTGAGGTTCATCAAGTTAAACTTGATTTAGTTTTCAGCAGTCCTGTGAGGAGCAAGAAGCTGGATTGGACGATCTTCATGGATCCCTTCCAATCTGAGATTCTGTATGAATCCCAGGATGACTCCCAGACCGGGTCGGGCTGAGGGGCCCCCAGGGGCTGCCCCGGTGCCACCTCTGTGCCCCAGCAGGGCCGTCCCAGAGCACAGGGCACAGCAGTGCCCACACAGCTCTGCAGCAGCCCCAGGCAGGGACCCTGCACAGCCTCTCTGCACAATCTGCTCAGGGCTGGCCCTGCCCAGGGCAGCAGCTCTGCCTCCTGTGCCGGGCAATCGCTGGGCTCAGGCCCTGCCCGTCCCTCTGGTGCCGCTGCTGGGCCCCGGAGCAGAGCCCGGGCCCTGCCCGGAGCCCTCCCTGCAGCCGGGGACAGCCGGGGCTGAGGGCCCCTCTCAGCCGGGGCTCCTCTCGAGGCTGAGCAGCCCCAGCTCCCTCAGCCTGTCCTGGGCACGGAGATGCTCCAGGCCCTTCCTCAGCTGCGCAGCCTCCGCCGGCCCCGCTCCAGGAGCTCCCTGGCCCTGCCGTGCTGAGGAGCCAGAGCTGGACACGGCATTCCAGAGGTGCCCCCAGGGCTGGGCACAGGGGCAGGATCCCTCCCTGCCCTGCTGGGAATGCTCTGCCTGAGGCACCCCAGGATCCCTCCGGCCTCCTTGGCCTCCAGGGACAGGTGGTTGTCCACCAAACATAAAAGTTCACTCGGCTGACCATGGCCATGTCTATATTTGATGTCTGCATTAGTAACTGCTTGTTTCAGCTTAAACTAAACTATTTATGTAAGCACTGGGGATCTGCACGAATTAAGCTGAACATGCTTCAATTCTTACCTAGCTTGCTGCTCTCTCAGATGCCAGGTTTTATTTTAGTGCAGCTATTGCTGGAAGTTCAAACAAAAATATACTTAAAATACTTAAAGAGTCTACCAAGAGCCAACAGCTGAAGGCAAAATTAGAAAAAAACCCCTCATACTGAAAATAGGGCATCAATTTTTATTTGGCCTCTGACTAACCACCAGAAAGTTTAGAAGAAGACATGCTGAATTCAGCACCACAGTGCCCCAGTTTGTGTTTCAAGCTGCTACAAACAAACTCCAAAGTTTGACCACAAGTTATAGATGGGAAGTTTTTAAAAGATACCTAATGCTCTTCCATACCCAGTTTGACACCTCTCAAGGGTTTTGCAGGAGGTTTTGGCCAGAGCAATAAATTCCCCAAACTAAAACTGCTTGCTCTTGCCTCTGTTAAGAGAAGGAAAATCTCCAGCCACTCCTCACCTAAATGTTCCAGAACAGTTATTTTTGCAGGTTCCAAAGACTACAGGCAGTTACTAACCAGGTCATTCTGCTTAATCACCAATGCTTTGATGATTGGCAATTAGTATCACTATTTTAACTTTGTTTCTAGAATATCAGTCCTCACCTTAAACACATTACAAATTAACTGCTGATCTCCTGTACATTTATATATATATATATATATATATATATATATATATGTGCCCACACTGCAGCCTGAGCCTGCCCGTGAAGGATTTACCCCAGCCTGTGAAGGACTACAGCTGATGGAAAACCGTAACAGCAAAATCACTCTGTGGCTTTTAGAACTTCTGCAATAATGTATTACACATTCTCAGAAAGATTTACATCAAAAATATTCACTGACTGACTGTTAATTCAATTTAGGTT
Source organism: Struthidea cinerea (assembly GCA_013397865.1). Classification (NCBI taxonomy): domain Eukaryota; kingdom Metazoa; phylum Chordata; class Aves; order Passeriformes; family Corcoracidae; genus Struthidea; species Struthidea cinerea. The sequence continues at coordinate 908,945 of VZTI01005567.1, forward strand.
GTCGTAAGAAACAAAACAATTCCACTTCTGTCCAAGTTCAGAGCTATTTTCCAGCATGCCTCCATTTCCACACAGCAAGCTGATGTCACCAGAAAAACAATGTAATTACTGCAATCCCAAGAGCTATCCAGTGGGGGTTGGTTTGGTTTTGTTGGGTTTTAAATATGCAGTAACTGGTTAGATCCTAAGGGCAGCCTTACCTCAACAGGTACTGCAGGATCACATCTAACAGCACCTTCCTTGCGTAACTGTTCCAAAGACACCCTAAACTCTCATTTAATGTCCTGACTGTCTGGAGTAAAGAGTCAGTAACCCAAACCTGCCTGTATCCATCCTATAAAAACACGCTGTATTTACAAGGACAATGAGTAGGGAATTGTGTAATTGTAGCAATTTGATGACTCATCCCTGCACCACTCCAGCACCAAAGCACCGCTTGCAAAACTTACACATGGTGCAAACGCTTGTGCTGGATGGAAAACCAGAGCCCAAATACACAGAAACCACTCTCTGTCCACCTGCCCCTCAAACAGAGAGCACCACGGATGCAGGATCAGTAGAAATGGCAAAAGCACTTGGCCCTTCAGCCAGGCCAGGGCTGGGGGCTGTGTTAAGGTGCCCAGTGCTGAGCTTGAGCTGCCAGGGGGAAATTCTCAATCAATAAAATACTAATAATACTAATCGTAATACTCTCCCAGCTTGTGCAAGAGCAGCCAGCAGTAAGAGGAGCCAGCAATGCTCCCTGCAAAGCCTCACCTGAGGCGCACTCAGATGAAAACTGGCTTCCTTTTCCCACTCCTGCACTCTGCAGCCCCTGCCCAGCCCAAGAGGAGCTTTAATTCCACCTTCGGCCTACAAGTGGTGTTTGTTTTTCAGGTTCATGCCTTTCACTGTCCAGTCACTCAGCCTGGGCAATCCACACTCCGGCCAGAGCAGCAAAACCTCAGTACTCAAACTGTGTATCAAAGCAGTCATCAAGTTTATCACTGATATCACTGCTAACAGTTGCCGTCACTTGCCTAGAGTATTTCTCAATTACCTTTCACTGCTCTAGAGGCCAAATACCTCAAAAGAGAAAACCTTTCTGCCTGTGAATAACTTCTTTTAACAGCAAAATGTTTAAACCAGAAACACGGCCCTGACAAACTGGCTGTAGGAAGGTACAGGTGTTAGGAGCAAGGTATTGGTTTGCTTTTTCAATTTGTTTTTTTAAATTAAGAGAAGTTACCCCAAGTTCTCAGCTACAATCATTAGCAGTAGTTTTGCACTAACAGTTCATCTATTTTCCACATGAACTCATTTACATGGAATCTGCACTTTTAATCCATCCCAGAGTAGGACAGTTTTTCCTCTGTACTTCTAAGACTCATGGGAAACTTCAGAACATGTTAGTTACACAGTGAACTCACTGAAAGGTCTGAAGGAAAAGCAGAGCTTAAGTTTTTAAAGCTTTGACTACACCATGTTACTTGCTCAGAACATCTGCACCTACAACTGTACCAGAAGCTACTCTCAATAACCGGATTTGGTTAGGCAGTTAGGAGATTAGGTATGGCAAGCTTTTGGGTGGTTTTTTTGTTATAATGAAAATATTAAGGAGTATTTACTACCTTAGAAACTGTCTCAATGCTTAGTAAAGAGCCCCTTTAGCTTTTATTTCCTGGATTATAAAAGCATCCAAAACAGAAAACTTGAAGGGAAAACAGTGACTCGAGATTATCATTGCTTTTCTTCCTTTTAGAGCAGATGCAAAGAGACCTCTTCAGATCCACTCATCATTTATAGGAGTCATAAAAGGAAAACAAACTACTTAAAGTTGCATTTCAGCGCTGACTGCTCAAATTAGCACATCTGACCGAGGGTTGAGCACAGAACAGCAGCTGAATTCCAGGGCTCCAGGAGCAGCCGAGACACTCCAGAGCCAGCTGATGCACTCTGCAACACCCAACTGCTCCATCAGCACTGCTGTTTCACAGCCCAGAACCTGCCCCATCACCTCCTACAGCCCTGCAGCTCCCATGGAGCATCCTTGCCAAAACCCCAGGTGCTGTGTGGACACCCTCACTCCAGGGCAAGACAAAATAAAATTCCAAAAGCTCCAAAAGTTGGACATTTTTCTCTGCACCACATTCATGGGTAAACAAGGCAGAGGGCACCACTCAGCCCCACACAATTAATAAGTGTTAACAGTATTCCAGATTAAAGGTAGGATAAGTAACATCTGGGAAGCAAATTTCAGGCTAAGCTAGTAATTAGATCAGTTCAAATTCATCAAAAATAAATTAGCCTCTGCTAAGATTAACTACACATTTGCAACTTGGCTGCCTGGTGCAAAGTTAAAATACTTCAAAGGTTATTCCTGGTTTCCCAGAGGGAATTTAGGTTCAGATCTCTCCTGCTGTTTCCATATCAAACCAAAGGGAGTTGCCTCAAAGTGCCAGCCCAAAGCACAACCCTCAGCACGAGGGGTTTGAAGAGCTGTGGGAGGGAGGGGACACCCAAGGGCCTCAGACACTGCAGCCAGGGAAAGATCCTGATCCTTAAAGCCATTTTTTCAAAACCTGATTGACTTTTTTTCCTCATACCCACTACTGCTCAGTACTTCTGTCTTTCCTTGAGGTCCAGAAAGTCCCTGGCAGTGTCCAAGGCCAGGCTGGACGGGGCTTGGAGCAACCCGAGATAGTGGAAGGTGTCCCTGCCCATGGCAGAGGGTGGACCAGGATGAGCTCGAAGGTCCCTTTCCACCCAAACCATTCCATGAAAAGCCCTGCAGCCCTCTAACCCTCAAGGAAAACAACATGGAACCGAAGGAAGAGAAGCAGTGGGCACAAACCTGCAGCCTGAGGAAGTGGCTGAACAACAAATAGCACATAGCAAAGCACAGATAAATGAAGAATAATTTAAAAATAAGGAGCTCCAAACAACTACAAGCCCACAGCCACAAATTCATTGCCATTAAATACTAAGGCACCAGGACTGGAGAACCACAAGCAGATATTAACTTCAATTAAACATCCAGTACTTTCTTTTACATCCCTTCTTGCTTTGCCCTGGCACCAGGACTGTTCAAGAATTTATTCTCATTCTTTGGGTTTTGCTCTTCTTCCCCAAGGATCAGCAAAATTTTAAGCAGGTTTTGAACAGGCTTCTATACAAACTTTTACAGTAAAAGCTACACAAAGGTTACTCAAAGCCACTGAAAGGTATGAAATACTAAACTTGCAGCAACCGTCAATTATTGATCTTTTGCAAAATAGAAGGTATTTGCACGCAAAAAATACAGAAAAAGTAGCCACTGCAATGAAAATTCAGTAAAACTGAAGCCTAGAACCAGTGAGCTACCCCAAGGAAGAATCCTGTCCTGTCCTAAGTTCAGTTGTTTCTCCAGAGATGTACGGCAGTGTACTCCAGACTCGGCAGCTCATGAAAGTGTATCAATCTTCACAACTGCTCGGGAAATTCTAATCACTCACTAATTGTCTGAAACACAAGCTTGTGTTTATGCACAAGTTCAGTGTAGGTTTGGTACTGCTAATTATCCAAGCAACCCAGAACCTGGAGAAAACCTTATCTCCATGAAGGCTGCAGCCTAACTGCAGCTAAAGGAAAAAGCCTTCAGTAATACAAGATGTAAAAAAATACTCAAATCCTCTTTTTAAATATCTACCCAGCCTTGCCTGGGGTTAGGCAGACACTCTGCACTCGAGTGCTGATTTTATCTGGCTATTCAAAGGCATGTGCAATGGCATAATTTAGATTTCACATGATTTATATAATGGATGGTAAATGTTCCTGACCTGGAAGGTCGGCACCGCTTCTCTCTCTACAACTTCAAGATCCAGTTGATGAATACAAAAAGCACCTCACTGTAAGACTCTACAGAACAGGGTTTGAGAACAGCAGGAACAGTTGCCCCACATCTCAGGCTCCTGTGTGTGGAAGATTATTTTCCATCCATACCACATCAGTGCCTGATGTCACAGCACAGCTTCTTGTGTGAGAGAAAGGTGGCAGAGCTGTGGCACGGCAAACCAAAGCCAGGGCCAGCTGACATCCCAGCCCCAGCGCTGTGCCTGTGGCAGTGCCAGCAGCATCCCCTTCCCCAGGCCTGGGCAGGACGGCACTGAGGAAGGAAAGCTGCTGGCCCTCACTTCTGAACACGGGGACAGCCCCAGAGAGAAAGCCAAGCCTTCCCGCAGGGAGGCTTTGCAAACAGGACTATTTTGCCACAGAAATATTACATGGAGGAGTAAAAAGCTCAGTTTATAGTTCCTTCTTTCTCTGCTGTACCACTTCCTCCAGCCCTGCCAGATGGGGACTGGTACAATTTGCTCAATCCCCTGCTGTGGCTGTAGCCAGCTGTACTAACCCTTGACTCTGGTGCGTTCCTTGATGTATTTGGATTCTCCCACCATTTCCAAGGATCACAAGAAACCAACCACCTCTGTGAAGACTCTTGAAAGTCAGTCTTGAAGGCCTACAAAACAACTCATCAGATGCAAATCACGGAGGTTCAGGGAAAGCTGGGAATGGGCAGCCTGCTAAGCACCCAGGAGTCTGTCACATGGAAAGGATAAGTGTCCTTTTGATGGTGACTCAGAGTGGCACCATCAGAATCAGCAAAACCATCAACACTGGTACCAAACAGCAGCTGAATTCCCCCGGGCAAGGGACCCACCCTCCTGCCAGGGGGGTCTGATGAGGAGTCTGCAGTGCAAAGACACTGCACAAATGTAGTTTCAACCTTGGTGGGAAATATTTGATTATAGCTTTCTGTCTCCTAGAAAATTCCTCTGTGGGAAAGAGACAACACCTGCAAGGAAGAGGACTGTGTCACATACACCCAGAACAGACTGCCGTGCAGCTCCTCCTCTCCTCAGCCACATTTCCCTCCTCCATCCCTGCCAGCATGAGCATGGCACTGCCAGAAGGCAGGCAGGGAGCAAGGCACGTTTCCTAACACATTTCTTTCCACCGTAACAGGATCAGACAGAGAAAAAAATCCTCTCTTCCAAAGGAGGCTGAGAAAGCAACGAGGCTAAGGCTAACACCATCCCTTCTGCAGATGCTTCAGAAGAGCCATCAGGAATAACAGCTCCTGCCCACCACTTGCGAAATCTCTCAGGCTTAGTGGGACTGTGTTAAGCTTTCTGAGGGACACGATTTATGTCTGACATTACACTCCCTGTTGCATTGCTGAGGCAAGGTGCAGTACCTTGTGGCGATCCATGAATTCACCATGGAGAACCTGCCTCCACAGGGACGTATCCTTCCCAGTGTGGAGAGCACAGATTGGGATCTCTGCATGGAACAGGTGAGAAACACTAGCAAAAGGCAGGCCAGCAAGTCACCCAAAGGAGTAAGGACTGGATCTCTAAGCTCCCATGACTTTTTCTGTGTTCTCAAGTCCCTCCTGCAGCAGCAGCTTAGTGACGTATCCAAGAGGAACTCGTATCACCACTTCCTCCTCATCTCGCTCATAAAGATCAGTGATTAAGTCAATTACTAACTTCTGAATACTGGCAACTTCTGAAGAGAAGACCAAGATGAGAGAACTGCCCACCAAGAGGACCAGGCTCCTGAAAAGGGTCACTCTTCTGCTCAAGCACACTTGGCAGCCTGAGGATGAAGTGTATGACCTTTAGTGCTCTCCAAAAACCACTGAAAACAACAAAGTCCAAAAAAAGCACTCGTGTGTATCAAGTTGTTTGTAGCAGCAAAACCCTTTTCCCACAAGCAGAAAGGTCAGTGGTTGGCAGCGCCCAAATGGTGCCAGCCAGGGGAGGCCACCACAGGTGACCCCAGCCTGCCACATGGTTTCACAGGCTGCTCCCCACTTCTGCTGACCACAGGGAGTACAGCTGAAATCCTCAGGAGCCACAGCCAGCTACAAGCAATGGATGTACATCATGTCCCAGGCAAATCAGGAACCAAAACTCACAGATATGTACTCCATTTGCTGGTTCTCACACATCAGGGACACATTGCTGCTCCTCAGCTGAGGAAAGCAAAGAGCAGAGCTCTGGCTCAGAGCTCAGTCCTGGGATTTACTCCAGTGAGTAACCACTCACTTCCACTTCCAAACAAACACTAGGAACTGACCCAATACAGAGAAAGTCTCTTCCTGTCCCTAAGAATGAACAGGCTCAGTTAATAATTAAAGTCATAAAGCCAGAAGCACTCAGATACACAAAGGACAACAGAGAAGTGCTTATCAGAACCCCTCCCTTCAAGTAATAAATCATGCTTGGCAAAAGCAATCCCTGCATTTCACACTTCCCCATCCTCTTGGAGCCTGGATCCAGCACCGAGCCATGGCTGGCCACACCATCAGGAAGCACCACAAGAAGCTGCTGTGACTGTAAGGGACTCCCAGACTGCATCCAGAGTGCTCATCCCAGTTTGGGCACTCCAAAGGAAATAGCCTGGGATATGGTGGGGATGACCAGGATGGACAAGCACAGGAGCACCATGGGGAATAAAATGCAATGTTTCCCTTTGCAAAATAGCTGCAGTATGTGCAACTACCACCAAACTGAGCTGTCGGATCAGGCCTCAAAAGCTGTAACACCCACACTGAGAACTAAAAAAAAAAGTTATTACAAGGAACTGCTGAAAACAAACCCCAAACTGGTATTACTTTTCACTGAGAGGAGACTCCCAGCCAGAAGGAACAACACTGGAAAGCACTGCTGCCGATTACCAGAGGGAAAACTGGCCATTTTTACCTTGGATTTAGGAACTGGGGAATCCAGGCCATTCCCCTGCCCACACTGCCCGCAGACCCACCATGGGTAGCTTTAATTGCTTCTACACTGCTGGCCTCGGTCTGAAAGCTCAGTCTCTGAAAAGTCTGTTTAAACACAGGGACGAGCACAAATATTTCAGATATTGGAGAGAACATTCTGTTCCTTTAAAGAAAAGGAATCAAATACGTATTTCTTTTTAATGGATCTGTTGGACTGTTTCCAAAAAGAAATGGTAACAGTTCCACTGTTTTGAGGCAAAATACCAGAAAACATGTCAAAGAGGTATTTGTAAATGACTTCAGACCTAAGAGAAGCAGCAAGGCAGTTGTCTGGTTATGACAACTCATTTTAACAGCTGCAGAGAATAACATTTCCAAAGGGATGCAGGCTCCAGAGCGACAGGCCACTCATCATTTCCCATTTGTGATTTCATGCTCTGGAGGAGAAGGTTTGAGCAGAGCCCATCTCCGGCACTTGCTGTCGTTTCAAGAAAACTGCATCATGTCTGTGCCTGAATTTGTACTGGGAAAAGAGGATGAAGAAGTTTTCACATTCAGTTCTTAGCTTTCGAATACAAGTTCTTCCAACTACACTTTCTGTTGTTGTGCTTCCTTCTGGTATCAGAATAAAAACATCAAGCGAAGCTCAAAATTAGTAAAGAAAAACAAACGGAAGCTTAAGCAAGTTAATGCTAAATTGTAACATCAATAAATAGAAAGAAAACTTCCTTCTGGAAACGTCTGTGTTTAAACTGAAAGAAGGGAAATTTATGTTAGATACACAGAAGAAATTCTTCTCTGTGAGGGTGGGCAGGCCCTGGCACAGGGTGCCCAGAGACACTGCGGCTGCCCCTGGATCCCTGGAAGTGTTCCAGGCCAGGTTGGACGGGGCTTGGAGCAACCTGGGATGGTGGAAGGTGTCCCTGCCCATGGTGGAACAAGATGGGCTTTAAGATCCTTCCAACCCAAACCCTTTGGGGATTCCTTGTGCCCCAGTTCAGCTGAGATAGCACTGAGATTCCTCTCTGCTAACAAATAACTGCCTTTGCAGGGAGTGCTGGAGTAAGGAATAAACATCTACACCCCGATGCTCCAGAACTCCACCTGCCACTGGCAAACAGGTTCTCCAGAACAGTAATAAATTACAAATTGGCCAACTGAAATGGATTTTAGGAGCCCCATTTTTGTGAAGACAGCTTCCACTTGTGGGGGATCAATTGATACACTCCTGTCAATCCATAAGCAGGAATGACAGCAGCAAGAACCAAGTCAATGTCACATTCCTACTGCTTGTCCACCTCCAGGACATGTGCTGTGAGAATCACAGGGTCAGCAAGGCCGGAAAAGACTTCCCAGACCTTCGAGTCCAGCGTGTGCCCAATGCCCACCTTGTCACCAGCCCAGAGCATCGAGTGCCACCTCCAGGGATGGGGACTCCATGAAAAGGAAAATGCAGATCCAGGAGTGCCCATGGAGCTGGACATCCCGCTGGGCAGAAGCCAAGGATAAAGGACAGGTAAAGCCAAGGGTGCTATCCCAAGCCTCCGGAGTACTGGGAGAACGGGCTGGGAGGAGTCAGGGGAGACTCAAGTCTGAAAAAGCCACTGCATGAGTTTTAAGAGCTGGGCTGTGGAGGAACAAGCTGACATCTCCCACTGGCAGCTCGGGAAGTGAGACATTTCTTGTTCCTGCAGTTCAAGGAACACTGTTAAAGCTTCCAGGCCACACGCACCATGTGTGAACACAAAGGGAAAGAGGAGCACTATATGCAATTAAGCCAAAAACTTTAAGAATAAATGGAAAGGTGTAGGAAAGAATTTTTTCTAATAACCCCAAAGACATGGGAGGGTGTAAATAAGCATGAGGGAACCTAAGCAGAGTTTTAGAAGAGAGATAAAATGATTCTTTTTAAAAAGAAGTGAAAGAAAAGTGTAACTGAAGACAGGGAAGAAACTTGGTGGGGCAGTATTTGGTTACTGGGTTAATTTCATTACATCTCTCTAATAATTCATTTCCCAAGACTTATTTCATCACCTCCTACATTATGCAATAATTCAAAGTGATGTCTGGGCTCTTATCTTCTGCTGCTTAATGAGCAGTGTTCACTCCACACTGGAGATGTTTACTCACAGAGCCCAGAACCCTGGACGTGTCTCTGCCTGGCAGCCCTGCTGGAGCCACTTCCCAAATCAGCACCACAAAACACACTCAAAACCCTGCAGTGCTCCAAGGATGAGGCCATGGAAGGTGCTGTATCCACAGGGTTGCATCACGCAACTGGTAACAGAACCAGTTTTTCTAAAGACCTAAACAAGAATTTTGGTTTTAATCTTGCAGAGAAATTCCATATCAAAGCAAATGAAAACAGGAGCTATTGGATACCAAAGCGTTCATGTACAAAAACATCATTAAAGATAATTAAGCAGTTAAAACTAAGGCCTTGTAGCAGTTTCAAGTATTATGAACTGGCATTTAACATGTGCTTCTCCATGCAACAGAAACAAGTGTTAAGTGTCAGGGACTTTATTTCCTAATAATATCAATTAAACCAAAAGCCAGAGTAGATGAGAGCAAACCTCAAGTACCACAAATAGGAATAAATATTTTTTAATAAGTTACCTGTCTCTCTTCTGCATTCACCAACAGCTCACAGAATGCAGAAAGCAAATATTTCTCCAGTAAACTGTGGGCACTATGAAGGTATTGTACTGCACGAGGAAAAGCACAGAATATACACCCAGACTGAGAACAGGAACACCTCCCCATCCATGGGCAGAGGGGATTTGCTGAAAGGCTACAGCTTGATTTTAAACAGCCTTGTCAGGTTTGATGATTGTTAACAACATCACAGAAAGGCAGAGCAAACCTAATCTAATCCCTGCTTTCTTCCTTTAGGTGGATGGCAGGTGACTGCTGAAGCCTAAAGGTTTGAAAGAGCCCCAGGACTGAGTAAGAGCTTCCTGAAGAGATTGTCCAAGGCTCCAGACTGAAGACTGCTCTTCCAGAGCCTGTTCACTGGTTACTCTACACACCACACACAACAGATACAACTCCCAGGTAACGTCTGTGAATCACCCAAGAGCTTCTGAATTTCCCTTCCTGCACTTCCTTTTAATCATTTCACCCTAACTGAATGTGTGCTACAGAACCAAGAGCTCCTGGTGTCTGCCCCACCTGATTTCTATGTGGGCTTTGAGCTCAGGAAACAATGAAGGGCAAGTCACAGTGCCAAAAATAATAAATGGGGAAAGCAGCTGGTGCCACTTTTGCTTCCGAGTTCCCCTTCAGGCATCATTGAGTCACACACGCAAAAGGAGAACTTTTTTTTTTTTTAAATAATCCCTCACAGACACTTCCAAAAGTCTCAAGGCCTATTCTGGTTGCAGCTCTACAAAAGCAATCAAACCTTAATAATAACAAAAAGCTTTTATTTTGGCACAATATTTCATAGAACCATAGAATATCCTGAACTGGAAGGGACCCACAAGGATCATCAAAGTCCAACCCCTGGCCCTGCAAACACCCCAGAAATCCCACCCTGTCCCTGAGAGTGCTGTCCCCTGGAGCACAGCTGTCCCAGGTCCCTCCTGCTGAGGACATTCCTCCCTCTTGTTTCCTGGACAATCCATCAGGAGGGTGCACCAGCAGCAAAGCACAAGCCCAACAACACCAGGGAGCCAAGGCCTGGTGAAATCCTCCTCAGTCACTCCTCAAGTACAACAGGCTGGACACTCAGCATTGTTTCCTCCCACACCCTGAGCTCCCACAGCCTCAAAGCAACCCCACCTGCCTGAACACTGTGCTTGCCCTTGCAGGGATGTACTTCATAATTTGTTAACCTGAGTGCTACTATTACTGGGCTACAGATGTTCTGGGATTGTGAAATTCCCACCGGCACACGGAACAGAAAAGCCTTACAGAAATTAACTGGTACTTCCATGGGGCTCTCATGAAAGCTGACAGAGCTGTAACAATTCCTGAAAACAAGACAGGTCTGAGAAATTTTTCCAAGTGTCACATTCTTACATGAGAGCTGCCTTAGCCCTGCATTTTAACTATATGACACCATATCTGTGTGACAACAGGTTCCCCAAAATCTCATCTATAAAGCAGTGTAGGTGCTAAAAATCAGAAGCAGAGAAATTCTTCAGCCTTTTCTCAATATTCTGTGAGCAGACTGTCTTTCCTATGTAAACTATTTTAAACAAGGTCACAGTTCCATAAACTTCTTGCACCCGCAGGCTGTTTTGCAAGATTGTTATGGCTTTGACTTTGAAAATATTATGGAATAGGTATCTTAGAACTTGGCCAATCCTCTCAAGGGGTGGATGGCCGAGGAACCAATTACCCATTGCCACTCAACACACTTTTTGTGATCTATCCTATAAAGTAGTCAGAAAATTACTAAACAAAAGCTTCGGCTTCCACTTGTTCATGAGCCTGGACTCTGTGTCGTTTTCTTTATGCGCCTCGGACGTGACAGCGACAAAGCAGCGCATTGATGAACAAACTGGTTTGTACTTTATCCTGTCATCAGTATTATTAACAGAAGTTTGCAATACAACATACTGTGCACCAATTAACCAAATCCCAGCCTGGGCTGGGCTCTCCCCTGCTCAATTCACAGTTTATGCACCTAGTGGAGTTGATCTGTAAGAAACCAGGGATAGTCCAAGTTCTCAGATCCAACACTAAGGAGTCTGGGCAATTCCCAAACCAGGAGTTTGCTGTGCAAGGCCCGAACCTGCTAAAGAGTTCCCTGGCCTGAGGAGGCTTTTTGGAATCCACTGGGGAAGTCCAGCAGCCAGCCCTGCCCAAGGCTGCGCTCCAGAAAACCAAGATCTATCCCAACCACACAAAACACATCAGTGACAGCACAACTGCTCCTGGCTTGCAATAGTTCTCAAGGTGATAAACAGCGAGGCTGAAATCACAACTTCCCACGTCGGGTAGAGGGGAGGTCACAAAATGAAGCAGCAAGTGCAGGATGGCAGCCCTGGCTCTGCACAGAACAGCCCCAGGAGCAGCTGTGCCACAGCCACTGCTCACCCTCAGCAGGGCTGGGGAAGCAGCCTAGAAACCACCCTGGCCCTTCCTACCACACTCCCAACATCACCAGCCACCTTAAAACCAACCACGACCACTCGCTATCATCTTCTGAGATGCTCTTTGGCCACTGACAGAAGAGATCCTGGGAGAAAAAGAAATTCAGAATTCCCACTGAAATAAAGTTTTTTTTCCCGTGAGAGGGTCAATGCTGAGGATCAGGAAAGGGAGCAGGGAGAACTCACATTAGAAGTAGCTTGCAAATGTTCCCGAGACAGACACCAAACCTCTGGGACTCCGCCCTGACATGATTGTAGGCATGTTCTATGAGCATTATTTGGCCATCAGACTGTTCATTTCTATAAAACTGAATTATCCATCTATGAGTTTCTTTTGGACATGAGTTTTTGTCCTTTCTTTGAATAGTATTTCAATACTGGAAACATAAAGCATTCAAATGGAAAAACAGATTTGTATTTTAACAGAAATTTTGAAGGAATTTCTGGTTCTGAAATTCAGGTTTGCTGGATTTCAAGTGTCCACATTTTGCAGGTGAGAGGAGATGTTTTAAAATAACTGGTTACTCTCTAAGGTAAGACACTGATGTTGTCCAGTGGCTGACCTCAAATGGAGTGACACACAAAACTCTATTGTTCATTTTCATTCACAAAAAAGCAATTTCTTTTAAGTACTCATTTTATACACATGAAAGACTGAACCACTGAATAATGCTCTTAATGTTACAAAACAGACTAATGTTAAATAATCCTTGTGTTCTGCTAAAAAAATGTTACATTCAGAAACATTTCAGGAAGTGCCACACAGTTACTACACATGTCCAGCATTTTCTCTCCAAGGTAAATACCTTAGGAGCTCAAAATTGTTAACTGGTCCCAAAAGCTCCCTTTTTATCATTTTCAATCCCTCCCAAACCAGTGAAGCAGCAATTCCCCATCTATAAATTATGCACGCTCAGCTCCAACAGCTTACTAGAAGAAAAACAACAGAGAACTTAGGATTTAGTGGTTTTCTATGCAGAGCAACCCCCCCATTCCTTGTTCTTCACTTCTTAACAGTTAAAAAACTGAGTTAACAGGGCAACCCAAAGACCCCAGGACTCCATGCTCACTATTCTGCATTCAAACACGTGCAAAGACTACGGTAGGGCTACACCCAGGACCACGCTCAGGAGCAAATAAAAAGCTTATCCTTTCTAAATTAAATCACACAAATATCACAAGCTGGTCAGTTCATTGCAAATTTAAGAGAAATGGCAAAGCTCATTATGTTATTTTTAAAGTTAAACGAGAAAGCAAAACGTAGCAGGCAACATGCAGAACTATGCTACTGATATCACAACTTCAGTAAACAGGCAATAAAACACAACAGCTCACCCCCCAGCCCTACTGCACAGAAAGCCCTTAAAGAGTCACTCCTATAATGCAGTTAAGTAGAAGATTTCAGAAAAGGATGCACAAAAAACATTTAGCAGACTTAACAATTTGATTAAACAGAGTCCTGAGAGTTTAACACAAGTTCAACAGCATAACATTTACAACAAGAAAGAAGAAAGGCACCTGGAGACATCTGACACTGGGCATGCTCTGCAGGCATCTCAGTGCGCACATGCTCTCTACCAGGTTGGAGCAGCCTAGCCACAAAGACCTTGGCACAGAACACTGCAGGGTGACAAAAAGGAAGGAAGAGAAGAAGCAGTTAGATGCCACAACAAATCACTCAAGGCAGGCAACTCATTAGTATGTTAACGTGGGTACTTATCTATGTTATTTCTACATTCATCACATGTTGGCGGCCAAGGGTAAAATAACCACTGAAGATCCTGGGCAGCAAACAAGGACAAGCCACCCCTCTGGCCTGAGCTCCTTTTCCCCATCTGTAACCTCGTGGCTTCAGTGCCCAGCTGAACACTTTAACTTACTCCCAGTAGCAGGAGAGTTTTAGTTCACCCACACACTGCTGCCCACAGCAGAGGTTCTGGGGCAGAGGCCTCACTCAGCAAACAGGCCTGGCCAAAATCCCTGCCCAGCTGTCCCCTGCACAGGAGGCCAGGAGGTGCCATTGGGGTGGCAAGGCTTTAGGATCCACCGGGAGGAGCTTTGGGAATTAAGGTTTGGCACTCCCCACTGCTTTCTCAAATTGTGGTTCTTTATTCTGACAGCAAAGCCGGTGTTGATGTGAGGTCCCAGTCGGCACTGGGACACACAGCCTGACAACGGGAGCATGTTTTAGAGAGGAACCACACTTAGCTACGCTCAGATTGCACGACCAAGTTCTGCTTAGTCAAGGTATCCTAATAAACTGGGGACACATGTTGGAATTATAGTCGAAGATATCCTAAAGCCATATTATTCCCTGGCTACATTTGTTACTCATCCTGCCACCCAAGCTCAACTACCAAATTCCCCATTGCTGACACGAGGAGTTAGGAAAAGCCTCGAGATCCCTTTTGTTTCTTTTCTGAAGCTGAAGAAATTTGATGCAGACAGACTCTCCAAAACTTTTGTAGCTCCCCAATACTATTTCCCAGTTCCTTTTAAGGACAGAGTAGTACATACACCAGATAAGGTTAGGGAAAAGGATTCAATTCCTCAGCATCAAGCAGTGCACAAATCCAGCTCCAATAATTGGCACAGACTGAGCTTTCACTATTTTCCACACAGGCTCCCAATTTAGTTACAACAAACACCAAAACTTTAAAAGAAAAGCTCCACACAGGTCAAAGCTGAAAGTGGAATAACTGGAGGTGAAGCCTCACGGAAAGCAGTTTGTGCCAGGATTGAGGAGGGGAGAGAGCCCAGAGCACCCGAAGGGGTTAAAAACTCTTTTTTTGGTTTCATATCTTACAAGTAAAACAAAAGAAAGACTCATCGTTTCATCTCCATGCTAAGAAGAGAAATTAAAGGAAAACCAGCAGAAGAATGCCCCTAGCAGCATCAAAACCCATTGGAATTCCCTCTCTTATCCAGCAGGAAGGTGCTGATTCCATAGGGATGTCCTGTGCTATGCACTTGGCATGGGAAGAGTGGGAGCATATATCTTACAGACAGAGGTAAAAATAGTCATATTTATGTTTTATTGTATTGTTCTTTCTTTAATAGCAAAATAAAACCATAGTTTTCAATTACTAAAAGTTTTTAAAAGTTTATTTCAAATTTAGAAAATGGGATTTAGCTATAAAGTAATTAATCCAGTATATCTGTAATTACTTTGCAGTCATTTACTTTGACATGTCCTCACACTAACATTTGAAATTTAGTTCCCAAGACTCTTCTAAAACAAGTCAACCAGTGACAACAGGGGAACTACCTTAACTTCAACCAGACACCAAAAAAAAAAAAAAGAGGTTTTCATATTTTCAAAAAAGATGGGACGTACTGTTAAAACCCACTGATTGAAGACACGCACTTTTTATAGGTCTGTTTTTCAAAACAAGAGTGTATAATTCAAGAAACTTCTTTTCCAATCTGTTTCATTCTTTATTCCTATTTAGGACAATATCTGCATGGGGTTTCTGCAACACTGAATCAAAATTCAGGGTATTGCTGCAGGTGTTGATTACAGCCCAAACACATTTTTAAATATTTAGGCGTGGTAAAAAAAAGTCACTTTGCTCACATGACTTAATAAAAGTCATTGACAAAAACCACAGCAAACTCCTCTCCTGAGACGTTCAGATCAGGTGTACAAAGCTGAGTACACTGTTTATAATGAATCTACACCTGTAGGTGTCCACAAATTATAAGCTAAAAATCACTGGTTCAGAGGTTATTATGTGTGGGGGTTTTAGGAACTACTCTAGCTAAATAAACTGAATTTTAAGTGCTTAAGAGAAAAATGGGTAACTTGAGAACATTTTTTAAAATTTAATTCAAAATGCATTAGACACCGAGGCCATTTCCATGCCAAGGTTAAGCCACACAAAAACCTTTTCACAGTATTACGAAACCCTGCATGAAAGGGTTTATAAAACTCCCTGGACACTCAGCCGCAGCACTGATATTGCACAACACTACAAATTCAATACTGTGTCCCACTTCACACCGAAACAGGAACGTGCAAATATTTGTGTGCTTCCCTGACATGTTATTGCTTGACCCTGTCATGAATAAAAGCTTAACAGGTTTCCAAAGACTCCACTTTGCATAGCAGGAGCCTCAGCTCAGGCCCTGCTTTCGCCAGCAGCCCAGGGAGATGCAGCACTATTTAATAAAGTCTGGGAAGGGGAAAATGCCAGGGGCCAACAGTTACAGAAATAAATGAGAACACAGAGAACAGAACTGCACAGGTTAAGGGAAGGCCAACTGAAACGCAGATTTTAAGGAATAAGGTAATTAGCAATGCAGAGCTTTAACTGCCTCAAATTCTGATGTGGATCACCTGGAGGTCCTGTTTGAAGAGCTGAGAAGGGCTCTGAGCTCCAGGGCAAGGAGGGAACAGACACAGAAACCCTTATTCTGATTTCTTCAATGCTTTGTGCTTGGAAAGATTCGTACTCTAATTTTATTATTAGATGATTGATGTTAATTCCATACACAAAGAACTGCTTTGGTGGTCTACCCCAGGAATTACATCTCAAGATTTAGGTTTGAAACTTAAATCTCAAATTTAAGCAGCCTATACAAAATGCTGCATTGCCAGTGAAACCTGTAAATCCTCAGTAAAAAGGGAAGATGCTTCAATGTCTTTAAGGCTCAGATGTTAAGGACTTCTTATATTAATAGCAAAGCACGCAGCAGCGTGCATCCAATAAACCAACTTTGTAGGTGGGAACTTTTAGGATGGAGGTATTAAAAACACTCTCTCAGGCCCTGAACCATCCAAAGGTTTCCTTTCCACTCTGGACTTCTCCCAGGTTACAGCACAGGCTGGTTAAAGCAGTGTAAAATGCCCAGAAATGGTTTCTCTCAGCGCATCCGATACTGTCACACAGAAATCCTCACACTTTTGTATCCCTTAAAAAAACCATCACCTGTTTATCTTCTAAAGCCCATTAAACCGCTCAAGAAATGCCTGTAGCCTGTATTCCTGATAGAATCAGAACACCTTTGCAAGCCAGGCATGGCAATATTGCAGCGTCATAATCAAGAATGACAGCATTTACATAACCCAGATTTATGCTGCAAGTTTTATAAAATATTAAAATAATGACCTCGGAATTTTTCACTGTTTTCATTTTATTTATACAAGATAACGTAAGGAATCCAAATTTATTGGTGCGTTTACAGCTTGGGAAATTCTGGTCGTAAGGCAACGATATCCTTGTTTTTGAAAATCAGTTTCTAGACAGAGTCCAAAAAAGATTGGCAAGGAGAGGCACTTTAGAATTTCAAAGGAAAATAGAGTAAAACAAATGAAAGAGCTAATTCACTCCATTTTTTCCAAGGAGCATGGCTAATTATATTAATTCACTCCTCCTGCAACAACGTTTTTCTTATGCAGTTTATTACAAAACTAAATTGAACATTAAAACCTAAAAAACCATTCAAGTTTATAAATCCTAAATGCTTTTTCCAGCTTTCTTGGGACAGCAAAGCTGGAAGCTCCTCCGTAACGTTAGTTTGTGCTCTGGATGTCCATGGGGCTATAAACAGATATTTCAACTGGCAAAAAAGGTACAGCCAAATAACTTCAACCTTCACTGTAAATTTTTTCAGGTTTTCAGCTATAAGAAACTCACATGCTACTCAACATTGGTGATTTCCTGGTTAGTTTACTTTGATTTAGGCCTGGACCAACACAACCGGTATTTCTTTATTTCCATCAACACTAAATATTGATAATTTTATGGGTAAGTGGTGCTACTTAAACCCCTCTCCATGGCTGGGGGCTCAGTTTAATGCAGCAGGGGTGCTCTGAAAAGCCATCTTGGATTCGAGGACAGTCTGACAGTCTGGGAAAGCCTTATGCTCCCACCTCCAACTCAATGCCAAGCTCAGATCTCCCCAAAAATCAGCATTAACCACAAGAAGACATAAAAAATATGAGCAGTAACACTGTTTCCAGGCCTTCAGTATTATTTTACACTCCACAGGAACAGCAGCCAATTCAAACTCCCTCCCGGTTTGCAGGCTGGGATTTCCTCCAGATCTTACCTGGTGCTTTTCCCGTAAGGGCTTTACTCAAACAGTGCCAAGCAGAGCAGTGGTGGATCCCTGGGCTGGGAATGAGTGCCCCGAGTGTGTGCACAGGTGGGAAAGCAGAACATCCAAGGGTCTGTGTGTGAACACTCTGTGGGACATGCAGGGAGCAGTGACACGAGTTCCCCAGGGACAGCCCGGCTGGCAGGGGACAGTCCCTGCACCTTTGGTACAACACTGCACAGCTCTGGAGGCACAGACGCAACTGTCTGACCAACAGAAGCACTCTGGGCTCCTCCTACTGCCATTCCACAGCCAGGCTGTGCCCTGGGAGGTGCCCTGTGCTCACATGCTCCACACAAGTCTGCTGGAATCGGTGCCATCACATCACTGCCTTTTCCATGGCCAAATGCAACCTCACTGGGCCTGGGTAACTTGGAAGGCTGTTGGAGTACCATCCAAACAACAGATTTCCACACTCCGTGGAGTTCCACTGGTGCATTCCAGCAATCTGCTTCGGTTTTAGCAGAACTGTACTCCCAGGCCAACAGAGTTGTTTTAGATGTAATTTACTCTTGCATTTATTTCTGTCTTTCCATGAACTACAAATGCAAAAGTGGATTTCTCAAAAATAAATATCCACAGAGTGGCAAACTCATTTTAACTTGTGAAAAATTTTTGATTATTCTTTTATTGCCATTAGATCATTCTAAAAAAATAGGTAACCAATAGCTGAGTCACAGTGCCATTAGGAAAATCAATTTAGCCAAATGATTGCCATTCAGAATAAAAACTGCTCAATGTAACAACCTTCCAACAGGCATTCAAGACCTGCACGTAAGTTCTTGCATTTGGGGAAAAACACTAAGTGAGGAATCGGGAAATTTAAAGCAAGACAAGGGAAAAGAATTGATCAGAGAAATTCTCCTCATTACCACAGCGATGCTCAAGATAGGACACTGAATTCACAGGAGGCCGATGGATAACGCTGTCCCACTCTGCTCCTGAAGATCAAAGCGTGTGTTTGCTACACACAATCAGTGCTACAAAAGGAATATGGGTTCAGTGGAGAGAAGATTAAATGCTTTCTTTGAATAGAATAACCATCTTACTCCATTATAATTTATTCATCAGGATAAGACTCATGAGATGCAGCACCTCATTTTCAAGAGGATTCAAAGGACTGGGAAGAAAATCCTCAGATGTTTGCGTAAGTCACTCTGAACATTAACTGAAATAATCTAAATTTTCCAAAACACACAGCATTTAGATAAGCCCTTGATTCCTTCATGTTCATTCACCCCAGCTCCCACAGTTAAGTGTGATACACCTTTCTGCACTAAGATCCCCTGTGTTACATTGAAAAGGCCGTTTCTAAAGCAAACACTCTCCTGCAGCAGGACAGGGGCTTACAAACATCTCCAGCCAGCAGCTCAGGGCACATCCTGACTGGGGAACACAGACCCAGCACCGCCAATCACACAGGAGAAGCTTGCAGGGAGTCAAACACATAGAACAATGTGGCTGAAACTTGTCTAATGTGTTAAAAGCTGTCCTAGACTCTTCTGTATTAAGTTTTTAAGGATGAGACCTAACACAGCTAACAATAAATCCTATGACGGCCAAGGCAGGGTACAAGCACTCGACAAGTTCCGATGCCTGTGGAGTCTGGGCTGCTAGGAACAAACCCTGGATTCCCAGGCAGGGGCTGCACACCCGAGGCTGCAGAGGAACATTGCCACAGCTCTGAGAGCTGCCTCACATTCTACTTTCTTAAATGGAACATTCAAAACACAGGCAAGAGCAAAGCCTCCAACCTGCTCAGCTCTACTGCTGCCTTTGTAGGGCTGGTGCATGTTTCCAAAAGTTAAGCAATATTAAGTAACATTGAGGATCTTGATCAGCCGGGGCACTCATTTATGCTTCCCCTTTTTTCCCCTGCTCAGTGTATTTTAAATTATTTCCTCTTTTCAGTTTTCATCACTAAAGATGCCAAGTTCACTTCCGCCTCCCTGTACTCTCATTTTAGAAAAAGGCACACCCTGAACAGCAAATATTCCACAGAAAGACGTTATTTTACAGTTTTTACTCCAAAGTGAGTCTGATGAGTGTGTGGAACAAATTGAATTTGATACTAGATGAGAATGCAAGAAATGTGTCAGTCTAAGGTGAATAAGTATTTCCCTTAGATTCTCCCTCTGGTTTATTTTAAAGAGTTACACGAAAACAGATTTCTCTACCCTAACCAAATAAAATTCAACTACTCGAGAAATCAAACCAGGAAACAACAGCACCCTTTGCACAAGTAATTCATTATAAATTACTTATCAATTCAATTCAAATATAACTTCGGCACAAAATACCACACCAGCAAAACAAACATAGAACTAAAACAACGCATGAGATCAACAGCACCTCCAGGAGTTTCCGCTACAGGAGGTTAAATACTGAGGCCTCACCATGCACTGCAGTAACTGCCTACAAAGGAGAACACACACAGCATTACTGCTGTTACTGTCCAGAGGAACCCAGGTACATTGTCTCATAGTGACTTAAAGTCGCCAACTCCATCAAAGCACCGACTCACAGTACAGCTGGGCACTGGGAGGTGCAGCTCTCCCATTCACACCAGGTATGATACTCAACTTACATAACTTTGTTTTCCTGCCAGCCAGGGACCCAGCTTGCCTTCCTGAGGCACACAAACACATTCCAAACACATCTCCAAGATAACCTGTTGTAGCCTTTCGCAGGCTTCCCAAACCTCAGATGGATGTGACTCAAAGTACAACCACTCTCCCCTACTCTGAAATAAACCCGCTATCACTGCGAGGCTCCTCCTGCCAGCCCTGCCCTACACCTGTCCCAAAACAGCTGGGGCCAGACGTTCACACTGTCATCTCAGGAAGGGTTTAAGACACTGACTCCAAGTGCTGCCCACAACAGACTTTCAAATGGCATTTCAGCAGGAAAAGCTACAGGAATTTGTCCTAGGAACAGCCAGAGAAGTTCTCTCCAGTTCTGATGGACCCATCAGAGGACAGGGACAGAACTCAGGGCTGTGACCTCCCTGAACTCCACAGGGAGCCCAAGGCAGTCACTGGCAATGCTGCTCTCCCCTTCCAGAAGCAGGATGTGGCAGCCAATGGCTCCGTGCCCGTTCCTGCACACACAGAAGTTCCCCTCGTGTTCCCAGGCCTGTGTTTCACAGCAGACTGGCAATTCCGTCCAGTACGGCTCCTGTATTTCCTGGCCATGCCCTGTCTGACTGTAAGCTCAGCAGCTGGTTCCCTGTGCCCTCACACTCGGGGGACATGAAGCAGTTAAAGCGAGAGACTGAATGTGCGGACAAACTCATCTAAGCAGAAGCAGCAAGAGATAGTACAGGGTGACTTCTTACCTGAAACTTTGTTTCTGGGCTTCAGATCCACCAATCCAGAATGAAAGGGGATTCGAATGGGTTTTCCTTCTCAGACTTGTCTGTTAAAAGAGAGCAGCCAATCATCTTCAGCTTGGTGTATCTACTTCTTTCTTGAACGAAATCCCAATTACTGCTAACGCTGTTAGAGACAAGGCAGCCCAGGCACCTGCCCAGCCCAGGACCAACTACGTTAGTGGGGTCGTCGGATTGGTGGATCTAAGACAGAGAAACGCATTTACAGACAAGAAATTGCTCCTTCCCCTACCCTGGGTCACCAAAACAAGTGTTTTGGGGTACAGCTCACCTTGCCAAGATTAAGGAAGATGAGAAGAAGCTACAAAACAAATAACAAAGCAAGTCCTAAAGCTTCAACCACCAGATCACACATCGCAGGCCTGCTCCAGGAACACAGGTTTGCACAACAGAACTCAATGCAGTTCTCCTAGTCTGCCATAAACATCCTCTAAAGCATGTTATTGCAATGATTATTTCCCTGTTTCCAGGCTCAAAATGACCTCATTTGCCTTACATGTCTGCAGCACAAAGATGGAGTTGTCAAGACATTCCTGATCTGAACAACAGCACTGAATTCAGTACATTTTCTGTACTGCTGTGTCTCTGGAAAACAATCTAGAACCAGAAGAGAGTAAGACACTGTACACTACTCCTGAGACAAGAAACAGTCACCTCTTGCTAAGCAGGGAGATAAAAGGCCTCCAGCCAGTCCTGTCAGCAGCACAGTGAGAGTGTGACTAATTTAAAGCAGCTGGAACAGGGACACCTCAGAGGAGATGGGGTCTGTAGAAAACTCACGCTACACGTGCAACAGAAAGCTCAGCCTACAGAGACCAAACCATCCAACTTCCACCAAGATCTTCAAAAAGTTTGGGCCATGGCCTACAGAGCTTCCCCTGCCAGCAGTGAGAGCAAAATGCTGCAACATCCCCAGAGGAACATGCCACCACCACCTCTCACCCTCTCTCTCCTCTGCTCTCCAGCCCCTCCAGAGAGCTGAACCTCAGCCTCCACTGCTGTGCTCCAAGTCTCAAGCTCCAGCAACTCACAGAAGGGTGGAGAAACTGCCACTGTCCTCAGCTCTGCCAAGAAACCGTCTCCACAAGGACAGGACTGTCCCTCACTGCCCACAGCTCCCCAAAGAAAGCAGCATCTTCGTGGTGGGGCAATTTCCTGCTTGTCAGCCACTGGCAAAGCCGGTCAATTCTAGGGCAGCCTTTCAAGGACAAAGCAGCGCTGTAGGCCCAGTACCATGTCCAATGCATGATTTTTAAGGCTGCCAAGGAAAGTGCTAAGATGTCAAGGCATATGACTCAGAATTTTCAGAGTACAATATAGCTCAGCAAGAAGCCAGCTATCAAATTATATAAATGTACCGATTTGCTAAGTCACTGCACAGCCAGCAGGATGCTGGAAGGAGAGGCACTTCTCCACCAAGCCAAATCTTAACATTATTTGCAAGTGTAACAGCACAGGTCTGATTTTTGTCTGCAGAGGGACGGGTGTGCTGGAGACAGCCTGCATAACAAGTTTCCCTGGCTAGTCCTCCCCTGCCCTAAGAGAATTGCCTACAAGATTCTCTATCAAGTCCAAGCTGGAACTTACTAAGTTGTGCAAATTCTGAGCATACATTTTCAAAGAGCTTGAGGCATTTTTGTCTGAAAACCAAAAACTGGCTTCACTGCAAAGGTTGGAAGACTTGAAAACAGCCCCATCGTGCAAACCACGCTGAAATACAACCTCACACCTCTCAAAAAGGCAAACAGTGCACACTGTCACAACTTCTGTACCAAAACTCCACATTCAGGAACTCCTCAATAGAATGAAATGCAGAACAAACTTGCAACACTGAATACACATATATATATACACACACACACAGTGATTCTCCTCTTCTCCTCTAAGTCAATGAGTAAACCAAAACTCTGTAGCATTGCCACAGCTTAAAGCTGACCCAAAAAGCTTTTTTTGCCATTTTGCCCAGAAAGCACATCACTCCCTATTCCTAGCAAGTAGGTCCCTACCTACATCTTACAAATTTCCATCTGTATTCATCCTACAAACAGGCCCAGGAAGCTGAACTACTCTTTGATCCCAAACAAAACTGTTAATTTCCTGGGGTGGAAGTACAAGGATGCAAGTCCTGCGGGGATGTGGATTAACAAAGCACCAAAGAAACAACATGCCTTCAAACATTCCCGTTGTTAATTTAGCCTGCACGAGAAGCAAATTAAGTTTTCAGAAAGAGCCAGTGCTTTTCGTTGTTAAAACATCAATGGCATTGCGTTATTTTTGCATTATCTGCTCTCGGTCATGCATTACTCATATTGGGAAATGTGTGGAAGTGGTACAGGAAAACGGAGTAGGCTGTCAGATGTCACACTAC
The DNA here is from genome assembly GCA_013397865.1 of Struthidea cinerea. Classification (NCBI taxonomy): domain Eukaryota; kingdom Metazoa; phylum Chordata; class Aves; order Passeriformes; family Corcoracidae; genus Struthidea; species Struthidea cinerea. Next base: position 932,659 of record VZTI01005567.1, read on the forward strand.
TGAGCTCATAAATACATCAATAAACTGGAAAAGGAAGGGATTTTCCAGAAAAAGTGGATTTTCTGTGAATAATGACGCCATAAAAATCAAACCATGAAATCAGATTATGTAACAACATAAACAGTGGCATTCATATAAAGAAGACGTCGCCCAAGAAAAAAGCTGGAAGGAAAGGATTGTTACCCATCAGCATTAATTTAAACAACTCAGTCAATATTCTCATTTCCCCTCAATTCATTTTCTGCCTTGCAACAAAAAAAAAAAAATCCTTGTCACGGAGCAGCCCTCTCATAAGCATGGTCTCTTGTTCTCTCCCACACATCATTCCTCTCGCATTGGCACATTTGCTGCAACATCCATTTCATTTGAAAGCCATCAGCAATCTCTCTGAGCACGCTGCTGCACAAGCACTCCGAGCTGCCCAGGGATGGGCAACTGGAAATGCCAAAGCACCAGTGACCTCTAAACTGTATGGCAATAAACCCAGCACACCCAGAGACACACAGCAAGTTGATTTAACAAGCAGCAGAGGTGTTTTAGAAAACGTGAAATGAAAAGGTACATCCATCCTTCAAAGAACGTTCCCAAGTCCCTCTGAGGGTACAGCTTGTAACAAGGCAGGTTGTTTTGCTGTGATGCTGCTCACAACACTCATCAGTGACCCAAATCTCTAGCAGTGCTCAAAGCTCTGTATCCTGAGGGACATAGCCGGCACCGTCTGACAGGAAGCAAAGGCAGACGGGCTTTTAAAGCAGCAACCCCAGAGCACTTCAGAGGGCAGCTGCACCCACACCAGCTGCCTGCAGAGATGGGATCTCATTCCACACGGACACCTGGGCAGGGATTTACTCCAGGAGCTCCCAGCCCCAAGGCAGAGCTCTGGGGCAGCCCGTGGAGCTGAAGGCTGCCTGGCCACGCTCACACAGAGGAGCCCTGCACGTGTTCCAGGCTGCAGGGAACTTCCTCTGCTGCACCTCACTCGCTCAGCACTGGGCAGAGGCTGGAGAATTTAGTCATGTTAGAAAATGTAACTGCATTGTGAGGTAAGAAATCTCTGAGTCTCAAATGAGATTTAAAGAGCCTCTGGTGAAACACCAGGGCTTAGTCTCCCCAAGAACTGGTACTTCCTTTTATTAAGAACCAAAAGCAATTTCATTGCAGAATTTCCCCCACAATTGGAACATCTGCAGCTTTCTGTCACCTGAATAAACTGATGGCTGCTGCCACCATCATCACAAACCTCAGATAACTTTCCTTTATACACTTCTGCATCTTTATAGCCTCCTTCCCTCTGCCATCTCATTTCCCCGATCAGGCCATTGTTTCATCTAAGCCTTCCCAAAAGATAAAGCTTTCCACACTCCTTTGTCCACTTTCCTCATTTCACCACTCTGCTGTTCTGAGTGCAGTTGCCTTGCTCTAATTCATGTTCTTAAGCTCTTCCTTCCCATTTTCTGCACCGCTGCCAAAGTCACAGCAATCTTTTCTCTTCAGATTTGCATCCTTCCTCTGCAAGGCACTCTCTGAAACGGGACTGTCACTCTGAGAGCCTGGCAGCAGCACAGACCTCATATCCCCTGCCCCAAGGCTGTGCCTTCCTCACATCCATCCAACCACTTCAGCTGTTTGCTCCAGCCACTGCCTTCTTCCCCATGTAAGAAACCCTGCATGCTTTACTGTCCAACATGCAGCTCTCAACTCTGCTCATTTAGCTACTGAAGATTAAAAAAAAGATACCTGCAAAGTATTATCCTGCTGAAGAAAGCACATCTAGGTTACACATGGGTTTACAAATGCCTTACTAACACTCCATCTACTCCCAGGCTTCAATTAAGAACCAGTCACATTTCAGCTAGAACAGTACCTCCTTTGTTTCAGCTGCAAAGATGATCATTGCCTGTATCTGTCGCTACAAAAGTCAACTCTTTGAAGGATTCCTCTAAGAATATGTGGAAAAAAAATCCTACAAATCCAACTGACTGCTTGGCTTGCAATGACTGAGACAGGGAAGAAAAAAGCCAGAGCACTGTAGGCCTACTGAGATATATATACAGCAGCTGTATTTTAGCTTCCAAACAGAACGCTGGGATTTATTTTGCACTTTAAGCTTTAAATAGTTTGGGGGCACAATCATCTCCAGTTGCAGTAACGCAAGGAACTTCAGGTACCCCTGGAGTGATTTACAGCAGGAGCTGCTGCTCAGGCAGGCCTGTGTCAAACATTTCCTCCTCACACTGGAACCTCTGAATTGAACACCTCCACCTCCCATCAAAGTCCTGCCAGGAGAAACAGAAAGATTTTTGGCAAGATACTCAATTATAGTTCTTCATTTATTATTTACCAAGGTACTTAAACACTGGACACTTTTATGAGAGCCAGAGAGAGGCATTCTAGACACTGAAGGCAGTGAGGAAGATTATTTCCATACACGACTTCAAGATGAAAATGATAACAGTGAACAAGTGCTTGCCCATTTCATTCCTAGGCATGGCCTTTCCTGAATCCTTTCATGCTCCCACCACAGAGCAGTGTAATGCTGAATTTAAACTGCCAGGACGGCGACCTGTGTTTGGAGAGCAGCTTGGGCAGCAAGGCCACAGTGAAACATGAGGGTCATAAGCTCAGTGAGTGTGAGAATTTACACACAGCTGGATTCCTGCTCAGGAGCCACCTCCCGCAGGTGTCTGGTGGGTACAGGAGCAGCCTGGGAGCAGCAGATTTACTTTGTTATGCCATCCACATCTTATGCTGCACACAGTTCACCCCATAAATGGATGAAAAGACCCCCAAACTATCTGCCACACTGATGTATTCTGTTACAACCACCTCAGTACAAACTAAGCAGCTAATTCCCCCTCCTTTGAAAGCTGCTGGTAACACAGGTTCCTGTGAAATTACGGTTCAGGGAAGCTTCCTGGGAAAATGAAGAACACAAGGCTTTTAGCAGGTATTGAAGGGAAATGCAAATCGCAGGGTTGATGCAACTGAACATAGATTTTATACACAACTCGGATCTGTAGGTAACAAAACTTATTTCACAAAGCATTGCTGTTGGTTCTTTAAAAGAGCAAGAAGGTCACAGTTATCTAATTTCACTGAGAAAACCAAAACCAGGGGCAGAAAGAGCCCTTTCAACGACTCTGGCTGGCCCTCCATCTGTTCTGGATTACTTCCTCACTCACCTGCTCACACCCAGCATTTCCCTGAGCCCACGAATGAACCAGCCCCAACCTCGCCAGACACCGTGAGCCTCAGCATGGGCATCCCAGTCAGTCCCAGTTAACCTCGGGGGGACCCCTCTGCAGGCACGGGGTATCTCAGCTGTACAGGTGGGCACCACCCGCACATGGAAGCCACGGAATGGCATCGCTCAGTGCACTGCTCATCCCCCTGGGAACGACTAACGACAGGATCCACAGAACCAGCACACGGCACGGGAAGCCTTCAGCTGTCCTGAGAGACACAGCGACTTGGGAACACTCGCTAAAACTTCACACAGCAAATCAAAGTTGTCACTCTGAAACCTTAAAATATTTCTCTTCGATTTCAGCCTTAAAAATAGAACAGTATTATTTCCATGACTGATTTTCCTTTAAATAAATGCAAATGATCTATCCAGGGAAGGCACAGTTGAGGGCTAGAACAGTGCGTTCTGAAACTTGTGTGCAACTAACACGTTGACACATTATCTCTTGTTTATCACCCCTCAGAATTACGGTGTATTTCCTCCTCAGAGCTTTCACATCACACATTTGTTCCTGTACTTACTACAGATTCATCCCTGGCACTGGAGGCAAGTGACTGAGCAAAAGTGCACCAAACCCCATCTCTCTTAGCAAGGAGAGGCATAAAACACCTGCTTTTAGGAATCTGGAACACTCTTAAAAAGAGCAGCATCCCCCTAAGTCTGCCAGGCAGGGATGATCCCTGGGTTTGGGATGTTTCCCACAAGCACTGACTCCCACGTTTCCAGATCACACAGAAATCCCGGATGGGGAACTTGGCCCAAACGGCTTCTGCCCTGTGGATTCAAACAGATCTCCTGGAGAATCTCACCTTCTGCACCACACCAGAAGGCAAAACCTCCACGTCTTCATTTAGGAATGATTTTCAATGATTTTAGGGAAACATTTCCACTCAAACACAAGTGATCCTGTGCAAGCCTCCACTAAGGTTAACATTAAATTCAACTACTAACTAGATTTTACAGAGTACCATTTTCTGTTGGAAATTACAGAATTGTTCATCTTATTAAATTTTTATATTTATCCACTTCTTGTGAAAGAGAGAAAAATTTCTTTCTTAAACCTCCTACTACATACTAAAACTCCTACTAACCCCACTGATATTTGCATGGATTAGCACATTTCCCAGCTCCAGCTGCAAGTGGAGGGACAACAATCACCAGCAAAAGTCCCACTTGCTTCCTCCTGATACAACCTGGCCCCAAAGAGGAGAGACTAAAATGGGAGAGCAAAAACACAAGCAGGAAAGTTGAGGGAGCCAAACCTTCCAGCCCCAAATGCTATTTGAGCACCTCACAGAGCCCAAAGCTGAGTGTTGGTGACTCCATTCCACGGAGGAAAAAAGCCACCAGAGCACACTTTCCACCTCGGGAATTTAGGAGGCATCTCTGTGGGAGGCTGGTCCCCGAGCCGGATGCCCACAGAGCTGCCCCAGCCTTCCCCTCCCTGCTGCAGGGCACTGATGGCTCTGATGTCCCCCAGGGGAAGTTCGAGACCACAGCACGAGGGGAGGAGGCTCCCTATGAACGGCTTTTAAGGCCCTGCCCTCAGTGATCAGTAAAAATCATGAAAGGTACACAAAGGCTTTGTAGGTTCCCCCTTTTTCATTTTAGTTCTGCTTTTTAAGACCAGGTGGCACATTTAAAGAAAGTTCGTATTTTCCGGATCAGGTAGTTTAGCAACAACTCCACCGGCTAAAAAACCCATTTAATGTCTCCACTGAACCCAGCGCACCTTCAGAGTGCCTTAAAGGGAAATTATTTGCATTTTGCCCCTCAGTTCTGGAGAACTACATGAAATTTTGTATTTGAGAGCAAATTACGCTTAGGAGAAAAAGCAAGTATGCTTATAACAAATAAATTAGAAGATATTTACTGATTACTATTCTCTCTCAGCGCCTAACTTAATTTTATTCATGCCTAAAGGCAGTAAAACGAGGGGCCTCTGATATTTGCCTATAAAGATCTAACTTGCTTATATTTAAAAAAAAAAAAAAGCCTCTTTCTATTGCTCCCATCTGGCTGCCTCTCCACTAACGCGAATTTAGCGGCATAAGCGTTAATTAGGGTTATAACCAATACACCAATTAGGTCTCGTTAGGTAATTCCGTGTGTGCTGCACCGGAGCTGCAGCACCGGTGCTGCCCCGGCCCGGAGCCCCGAGCCCCCCCGGCGGGGTTTAATCCGCCCCCGGGGGCGCGGGAGGGTCCGGCCGGGCCAGGGCTGGAGCCGGAGCCCCCCCGCCTGGGGCATTTCGCTTTCGGTTCGTGCAGCGCGGCCGCGCCGCTCCGCGCCCCCGGCCCGGCCCCGCCTCCTGCGGGGGGTTAATTGTTGTTATTTATTTATTTTCAATGAAACGAAGGCGCT